>CM059868.1:40108073-40708073 GCA_030490815.1 Acer saccharum | reverse complement strand
AACTTTTAAAATCACAAATCACATTAAATTAGAAAACGTTTTTCTTTTATGTCTTCATTTCGTTTATGACAAATGAATCAAGATTTTTTTTTTTTTTTTTTTAAACCAAATTCAATTCTGACTGAGTGGTAAAATTTTGTTTTTAACCAACCTTACTAGTAAAAAGACTATGTTGCTCTTAATGAATTACATATAATATATGTTACATGATTAATTGAAAAAACTGAAAACATATTTCATTGTAAGCTATCATGTAGTGTTCATCAGAAACCCAGAAATTGAAGAAATATATTACTTGATAAACTATGAAATATTATATGGCTGATTGTCATACAACATTTATTAGAAATCCAAAATTTTGGAAAACTTCAAAATTGATTTTGAAAACCACGGTATAATCTAAAATAGTATCAAAACCCATGCAATATACACCAATATAAACAATTGTTAGCTATTTTAAACATTAAAAACTCACCATACGGTGACTGGAAGGAAGAAAAAGGGATTTTGGAGAGAGAAAGTGAAGAACCGAAAGAGAAGAAAAAAAAAAACTTTAGGGGTATTTTCGTCACTTTCGGGTTAGTTTTGAATAGTTTTTTAAAGTTTTGGTTGAATATGATTTTATTTTGAAAACAAGGTTAAAAGTGAGTTTTGATTTAAAAAATAGACAAGGATCCTCTCCTCACTTCATTTCATCCTCACCTTTTTAAAGCATGTGATTAGTTGTTAATAAAGTGTCAATCACATCTTAACCATTCATTCATTGCAATGCTTATATGTCATAAGATTAAGTGAGGTGAGGATGATGTGAGGTGAGGAGAGGATCCTTATCCTTAAAAAATAGTTTAGATTTGTCTATTTCATCACAAATGAATTGGCTTCCACTGCATCCACTTATTATTATAAAGAATAGGGGTGGATGTTTAATGGATCGGCTCATTTTTCAATAGAACTGATAAAAAACCGATAAAGTTCTGTTTCTGAAAAAATAAATTGATCCAATAAAATTTACAAATGTCAACCGATCAAAAACAAACCGAATTTGACCGATTCAGTTCGGTTCAATTTTTCGTTTTTGGGCTTATTGGGCTTTAATTATTATACAGATTTTCATATTTTAATCATTTTGGGTCTTTGACCAAATTAAATTATGGGCTTGATCAAATTGAAAATACTAGTTTAAAATAATATTTTTTTTAAAAAAAAAATCTAATATGACACACTTTCATAGTTTCATGGACTGTTGAACATTAAATTTGGTTTATATCTTGGTTCGGTTTTTCGGTTCGAGACAGCGAACCGGAAAACAAACCGATCTAATCAGTTTTTTAAAAAATGAACCGACTTGAACCGGCCAGCATAAGAAAACCAAAAATAAAATAAAAATTAGATCGGTTTAGTTCACTGGTTTGGTTTGGTTCATTGGTTTTTTGTCCACCCCTAATAAATAACATCTTCTTGTTGAGGTAATATTTTATTTTTATTTTTTATTTATTTTGCTTTTGTTTGTATTTGTTTTTTGAAATTGTTCTCATTGTTGACATATAAATGACTCACCAATTTACATGTTATGAAGTTATACATTTGAAAAATATTATTTATTGTATTTATTTTAATCGTCGGATTTAGATATATTACCACTTTCAAGGTATTCAGGAGCTGCATACCCAAATGTACCAATAGCATTGGTTGTTACATGTGAGTTCCCATTAACAGGTCCAAACCTTGCCCATCAAAAATCGGAAAGTTTGGTATTGTAAACCTAGAAGAAGAAATTTAAGGAAAAATTAATGTTAATTACAATTGATAATTATATAATTATCGTAATTAGCATTAATTATTAAGACAAAATAAATTAAACTCACAATTACCTCATCTATCAAATATTGGAGGTCTTGAAGTCTCTATGTATTATACTATTCTTTGAAGAGTGCATGAAAGCCAAACCCTTAGCAGCATGGTCTGCTATTTTCATATGCACATCCCATGGAATAGTTTTAGATCCCCATGTAATAGCCACAATTAACATCATGTCAGTCATGTAATATTGAGTGACTGATGTAAAAACAAAATGACACATGTTAATATTGTTTTGAATTCTTACTTCCAAAAAGATGATTTTTCAAGCTTCATTTCTTCATAAACTCATAGATAAGATGAAAATGGTTATCCTCATTGCAAAATCCCAAAAGATTAATAAGATTCAGATGATAAAATTTTCCTAAGAATTCGATTTCGGCCTGCAGTCATCAATGAATTAATTAAATCCGTAATAAATGCTAAAACTCCATTGTTTAAACTAACAAGTAACCATGTAAAATATAGATACGTTAATATGGTGAATGAAATTTACTCTACATTGTTTGAGTCCTTGTTGACTATCTTGCTTCAATTTCTTTATAGCAATTGGCATTCCAATGCCAGCCTTTATTGGTTTGTAGGAGTTTTCATCGATCAAACCTTTGAAAACCCTTCCAAATCCACCCCCAATAACATAATCCAAATTAAAGTTCTTTGTTGCCTGTCTCAAATCTTGCAATGTGAACCTTTTCAGATTCTGAGTATGGATTGTCCCACTTGATATCAAGTTGTTATCACTAACATGCGTGAAACAAATTAACGGTGTGTATAAAACTATCTAGAGGGGGGGTGAATAGATTTTAATCGTTATTACCCAATTTTCGTGTTTAGTCAAATTTACGAAAATGCCCCAAACTAGACAATATAATAATCAAGTGTAATATGGTGCGGAAATATAAACGACACTTGATTTTTACGTGGAAACCCTCAAGAGAAAAACCACGGGCTGGTAAGTGCGCCACACTTGAACCTCGAATCCACTAATTGTGATAACGTATACAACCTAATCCAGGTTTGACGGCCTAATCCCGGCCAATATCCCGCTACCGCTACCATTACCCGCAGGCCTGTAAAAGTGGACCTAGTCCAATTTGCTCATGTGACCACCTAATCCCGGTGTCCGACCTAATCCCGGTCTATCACACAAGACTTACTTCTCCAAAGAGATCAAACACCCTATGTGAATATGCAATGAGTATTCAAAGAGTAAATAAAGCTAGGGAACCTTAGATGCTTATCTAGGATTATATGATGACAATAAAATCAATCCTAGATATGAAAATAGCTATATGTCATGGCATACAACTTTAGCTAAGTAAAGGATAACCAATCCTAGATACAAAGCTATCACAAAAAACCCACAAACATTCAAAAGATTAACTAGTTGATTAAAAAACAATCTTTCAACCTAGTTATAAATAAGTCACACAAGAATGTTTATGGCATAGCTTTTAGGCAATAATGACCTAATCAATTAAGCTATCAAAAATAATCTCAATCATATAATGAGATTAATTAGCTAGATATAAAATAGACATGAAAACCTAGCTAACATAAATAACCCAATCAACACATAATCTCAATCATGTATGTAGAAATTAATCTAAACACATACAAGTAATAAATGAGATAAAATTGATAAGTAGAAACACTAATTATGTAAGATAAAAGTGTTCAACAAATCATACCATGTGTGTTGAAGAAGACCCATGCATTAGCATATGCTAGATGAACCTAGATGATGCCTAGATGATGATTTGTGCATGTGGGAATGGGTTTAGAGAGATAAAGATGTAATCTTTAAGCTTTTTCTCTCAAGTCTCTCTTTCTTTCTCAAGAATAAGGAGCCTCTCTCTCTAAGGTTTGATTTTGTGGCTCTCCCCTCAAAATGATGAGAAAGATATGTATTTATAATGCCCAAGTGAAACTATATCGTTTTGGAAGAAATGGAAAAAATATGGGCATTTTCGCGGTACTCGCGTCAGTGCAGCGACTCAATATTCGAGCGCTTCGAAACATGACCAAATGACATTGAAACCTTTCATATGATATATCGTTGGAAAGGTATGGATGTCTACTTTCTACTCGTTTTTACAGAATTACATTTCAATATCTGTAGAAATATTTATGGTCAATAGAGTGACCAAAGGTTAGAAACGGACAACAACATAGTTGCCCTGTTTTGGTGGTCACTTTGGAGATTTTAAAACCAATCCAAACGGTCATGAAATATTACGAATAATATACCGTTGGAAAGGTATGGGTGTCTAGTTTGTACAGAAATTTTCAAAACTCATTTTGAAGCTTTGTGTAAAAAGTTATGGTCACAAGACCATGTAAAGGTCAGTTTTGAAAACACTTAAAACATTGAAATCCAATCTTTTGAAACTAGACACCTTACTCCAATCAACCAAACTAAAACTACCACCTATCCAAGAGAAGAATGAGACCTTCTCAAGTGGTCAACCATCGCGCTAAGACATGCACACCATCGTGCAAGCGCGGACGTTTCCGATCTCACAAACGGAAACGAATTACACCACACTTAAGACTAATCATGAAGTGCAAGTGTGGGTATTGAATGCATCCTAATGCCTAACATGTCATGGCATTATCATTGAACAAGATGCACTCAATTCAAACATGCATGAATAAAATTCATGACTTTGCATCATAATGCCTAAACATGTCATGGCATTTCAATAAACTAGATGCAATTAAATAAACATGCATAAAGAGATATTCAACAATTATGAATGCACACATATGAAAACACACAACATATAAGAATAACATTTATGCATGAGTTGTGTGTGTGTGCAACTAGATCTCTTCAAAGCACGTAAGCACTAGAAATTTACCTTTGGTGCTTATCAGGATGAGGTCTTGAAAAGGTTCTTTGATCTTCAACAAAACCTAGACTACCCTTACAACCAAACCCCAACATGTGGTTTGCCCACGAAATAAGCCAATCAAATAAAGGGAATCCTTACAATGCGCATTTTCATGACGGCTAGACTCCTTCTTTTGGAAATTTTTTTAGCAAATATCTTCTTGTTGAGTTAAATTTTATTTTATTTTATTTTTATTTTTTGCTTTTCTTTATATATATTTTTGAATAGTTTTGAATATTATTGATACTATATATATATTTTTAAATATTATTATTGATACTGATTTTAGCATGAACCGTGTTTCTCAAAATTTAGAAAAGTAAAAATTATTTTTTACATTTTTATTTACATTTTATTTGTATTTTTTTAGCAAACATCTTATTGTTGTATTTGATTCTTCATGGCTTGGTTATGGAAACTAAAGGTGTAAATGTGGGCCGGCCCGGCATGGCACAAACTGTGCCGTGCCTGAAAAAATTTAGGAAGGCACGGTATGGTTTTTACTTTTCTACAATAATAATATTGTTTTTTTTTAATGGGGTAGAATGATGTTCATTAAGAATTTTCATAATATAGGTAACACAAATTGTGAAATGATTTAAATACACAATAAAATTTACTTAGGATATTGTTTTTTTAATGAATTTGAGGGTTGAAGATGGTAATTGTATGATACAAATAACAATGTTGTTATAATATTCTTTTGCTTTGATTTTGACACTTGTTGTGTAATACAAGAAAATGCATGAATAATGAGAGTAACTTTTTATATTGTTGAAATAATATATGTATATTATAGTTTTTTTTTTTTTTTTTAATTGGTTTTTAAAAAACCTTTTGTATGGAATTAAACTCACAAAAAGAACATAAAACATGAAATATGATGATGGAACCAAGTCTTTTTAAAATCCAAGTCAAAACCCAGTTCTTTTTTAAAACTAGCCCAAGCCCAAAACTTTAAATGATACACTCAACAACCCACTCCTTTGTTATAAACCCTACATTGAAAATCTAGAACACCCACTACAAACCTAAGGGCTAAGTCTGTTTTGAATTCTTACTTCCAAAAAGATGATTTTTCAAGCTTCATTTCTTCATAAACTCATAGATAAGATGAAATTGGTTATTCTCATTGCAAAATCCCAGAAGAATGAGAAATCCCAGAAGATTAATAAGATTCAGATGAGAAAATTTTCCCAAGAATTCGACTTCAGCCTGCAGACTTCAATGAATTAATTAAATCCATAATGAATGTTAAATTTTTGATGTTTAAACTAACAAGTAACCATGTAAAATATAGATATGTTGATATGGTGAATGAAACTTTACATTGTTTGAGTCTTTGTTAACTATTTTGCTTCAATTTCTATATAGTAACTGGCATTCCAATGCCGGCCTTTATTGGTTTGTAGGAGTTCTCATCGATCAAACCTTTGAAAACCCTTCCAAACTCACCCCCTATAACATAATCCAAATTAAAGTTCTTTGTTGCATGTCTCAAATCTTACAATGTGAACCTTTTCAGATTCTGAGTATCGATTGTCCCACTTGACAGCAGGTTGTTGTCACTAACATGCACATTCTCTTAACGGCTAGACTCCTTCTTTTGTAATTTTTTAGCAAATATCTTCTTGTTGAGTTACATTTATTTTTTATTTTTTTGCTTTTCTTTATATATATTTTTGAATAGTTTTGAATATTATTGATATTGTATTTTTTAAATAATATTGATACTGATTTTAACATGAACTGTGTTTCTCAAAACGTAAAAAAGTAAAAATTGTTTTTTACATTTTTATTTACTTCTTATTTGTATTTTTTTAGCAAACATCTTATTGTTGTATTTAATTCTTCAGGGCTTGGTTATGGAAACTAAATGTGTAAATGTGGGCTAGCTCGGCATGGCACGGACCGTGTTGTGCCTAAAAAAATTTAGGGAGGCATAGTATGGCACGACAAGCCGGCCTTTAGGGTTTTTACTTTTCTACATTAAGAATATTATTTTTCTTAATGGGGTAGAATGATGTCATTACGAATTTTCATAATATGAGTAACACAAATTGTGAAATGATTTAAATACATAGTTAAATATACTCAAGATATTGTTTTTTTTTATTTTTTTTTATTTTTAATTTTTTTTAATTTTTATTTTTAATGAATTTGAGGGTTGAAGATGGTAATTGTATGATGCAAATAACAATATTGTTATAATATTCTTTCACTTTGATTTTGACGGTTGTTCTATAATATAAGAAAATGCACGGGTAATGAGAGTAGCTTTTTCTATTGTTGAAATAATATATGTATATTATAGGTTTTTTTTTTTTTTTAATTGATTTTTAAAAAACCTTTTGTATGGAATTAAACTCACAAAAAGAATATAAAACATGAAATACGATGATAGAACCAAGTCTTTTTAAAATCCAAGTCAAAACCCAATTCTTTTTTAAACTAACCCAAGCTCAAAACTTTATATAATACACTCAACACCTCACTCCTTTGTTATAAACCCTACATTGAAAACCTAGAACACCTACCACAACCCTAAGGGCTAAGTCTCTCCCAAACTGCCGTCGCTGCCTAATTGAAAACCTAAGTCTCTACCAAATTGAAGATGAGGTATGTAAAACCTACCTACTTACTAAAATAGCTCTTACTGGAGAAGAATAATGTGTTTCCCATTAAGAAAAATAACCCTATTGAATTATATGAGGATATAAGATTGCTACGACTGGATCAAGGCCCTTAAAATTTTTCATAATATAAATAACACATATTTATTTTTTTTAAGAAAAAAAGGGTTTTTCGAGCCTGAAAAGTCGCCGCAAGCCCTTCGAAGTTTATGGCATAAAGATAGATCACATCATTCTATCATTCTAGCCCATTTCAAAATTTTTTTAAAAAAAAATCACCCAATTCCGACATCAATGCACAAAGTTATGGCCTTCCAAAATTCATGGCATAAATATAAAAATTAATGGAATGGGTATTTATAGGGAAAATGAAATGAGGGTAAAATGGTAAATATAAGGGAATTTGAGTTAAAAAAACAAAATTGACTGGTGTGCCGGAAACCACAACCCCGCACAACATGCTCCTCGTGGCATGCTTTTTGCGGCACGGTACTGATCGTGTGTCTAACGGGGCCCAGCCCAGATTTACACCTCTAATGGAAACCACTAACATTTGAATATTGGTGGTTAATTACATGATTATACCATTTTTAATTACACTCTTAATTATGATCTCTATAGTATGTTTGATTAACATATTCCCACCATACAATAAATAACAAATAAATAAATAATTTTATTGTGATATGCCCGATAAATCTATATGAAAGGCTTAATCAGTTGCTCAAACATATTTAGAATTATGCCAGTTTTTTCTGAGACCACCTTGGACGGTTAGTAATTTGTGAAGTGAAATTAGTTGTGCCCACTTACCTTAATATGCTGAACATGGTGATTTGGGATGTTTGTGCATTTTTTTTTTATCCCAAACATTATTCATATGTTTTCCAATGGACTAATGTATACTTGTTTAACATTATATATATAACTAATTGGAGGATTGTGGTTTACCTTTACTGTTAACGAAAAACTTGATTACTTGAAGAAAACTTTATATAAACTATTGTTGGATTGCACTAAAGTTGGATATAAAATGTTACAAATGTTTCATGTGGCCTAAGTGACTACGAAATCTACGGTGATATTTTTAAATATGGCTACTATAAGCGCAATTCTCTCATGAAAAGATATTTTTTTGGGTTCACACTTGGGAATTCAGAATATCATGTAAGTGCAATATTTTGTTAATTGTTTTTTTTTTAGAAATTAAATTTTCATTGATTATTTAAATTCTTTTTTTTTTCACCACCTTCGGAGCGAATTTGCAATCCAATGATGTTTAGTCAACAAATCTTTTTATGATTTTCATTTCAATCACGATAGTGAATAAGAACTAGAGAAATTTCAATTTTCCGGTGGAGTTACCAAAACCTCTCGCCTCGCTACTGAATTTTTCCATTACCAGTTTTTGAGAAAAAACCGTGATGAAAACTCTAAGGTCTTCGTTTTTGTTGGTAATAATTAAATCTCATAGTATAATAATTAAATCTTATAGAAGTGGCATGATTGTTAACAAAGAAAATACTAATTAAATATAATAACAACTATCAGTGGTTTTGAGCCAATAGATTATGTGAAGGTTGATAGAAACTCACATTTATACGTTATAAGATGTTTGATTCACATATATCCACCATGTAATAAATAGATATATAAATAAATAATTTTACCGTGATTTGTCCAACAAATCTATATGACATATTTAATAAGTTGTTCAAACATGTTGGGAATTTGACCAGTTTTTTCTGAGGTCACCATTGATGGTTAGTAATTTGTGAAGTGAAATTAGTTGTACCCACTTGCCTTAATATGCTAAAGCTAAACATGGCAATTACAGAAGTTTGTGCAATTTTTTAATTTTTTTTTATCCCAACCATGTATAATTGTTTAACAATGTATATATAGGTAATTGAAGGATTGTGGTTTACTTTTACTGTCAACGAAAATCTTGATTGCTTGAAGGAAACTTTACATAAACCATTGTTGGATTGCATTAAAGTTAGACATAAAATTATCAATGTTACGGATGATTCATGTGGCCTAAGTGTCTACGGAATATATTTTTAAATATGAACTCTCCCAATGCTGAATAGGATTTCTAACTCTTTTCACCAATAAGATTAAAGGTTTTAACTCTTTACACCAATAAGATTAAACCTCATTTAATTGTAAAATAAAAGAGGAGAGATAGTGTAATAATTGTTTTATTATGATTGGACATAAAATGGATGCATATTTAACTTTAGATAATTGCATTGGAGATGTGAATATGCATTTCTCTAAAAAAATTTCAAAAATGGGCCCATAATAAATAGAAATGCTAATGTGGCATTATTTAGAAACTCATAAATGCATATTTGCATTGGAGATGCTCTAAGTATACAATCTAGAACCCATACTTCACTACATAATTTTAAAACACAATGTAAACACCAATTATTAATAGTGTGGTTTTAATGTGGAATTCTGACATATTTGATTGGACCGGAAACCAGAACATTAATTTTAGCTCAACAGCCTGATAAAGCTTTAAGATTTAATACATATTTTTAGCTTCAAACCATTGTACTTAAGAGCATAAATTATAATCATGGCAGCCTAACTAAAAAATTACCTTTGAAACTGCTTTCTGTCTAAGTTTTTCAAGCTCAGGTTGAATATGTTTAAGGGCTTTTGAAGTTTTAACCATAGAGTCCACTTCAACAAACTTTAGCGTCTTATTTAACATCTCAAGAGTTCTCATATATTCATCATTAACCTGGATAAAAATTTCACTGCAAATATGTTTGATGAATGAAAGAAAAACAGAAGCTTTTGAATTAACTAAGATAAGCACAAAAGTACAAAACAACATTACTGCCAGGTAAGACATGAGTTGAGAACATATATAATGCAGCTGAAGTGTTGAACTTTGTCAAAGAAGGCATAGATAACAGTTCAAATAGATAAACACTAGCTACAAACAGTAGCACCACGAGATGATGTATAAAAGAACAAAACAATTATCAAAATAAAGACCGAAGATATATCATATAAAATTGCATAGAAGTCGCAATTACAATAAAAATTCACAACAAATTTAGTCAGTTTTGACTCTGTCACCTGTTCAAAGAACATAAAACAGTAAACATAAATATTTATTAAAAAAAAACAAAACAAAACAAAAACACCTGGAAATGAATGAGAAAAATAACAAGAAATAAACAATGAAACTCTATTTGTCTATATAATAGGTCATCAAGACAAAGAAAAGGAAATAAGAAAAACCACAATTCCGGGTCTCTCAAAGGAACCTAATTTTACTTGAATTACTATATACTCCCTAGAATGTATCAATAATCCTCCAATGAAAATAAACAATCCTTCAAAGTTCCACCCGTTCCCCACAGCTTACACACCATGAAAATGGGTCGAGGATCCTAAATATTAAAATATGATTAAAAAGGAAGGTTATTCTTTCCTTTACAGGTATTCAGGTAATGTTGCACCAAACTGGACAGGACACCAGCTGAAAGGATTTGCTAAACCAACTAAAACAATTCTTTGTACATTGACTCCCCGACTGAGCACATATAAATCGAAGAAAAGACCAAATGCAATGATTGTTCATACACATTTGTTTCATGAATGTTGCTAGATAAACCGCAATCAGCACCAAAATGATTCACATAAAAAGTATTTGTTGTTTCTCTGTTAATTCCTAACAAACAATCGAACAAAGTTTTACTCACATAAATCATACCTTGCGATTCTTCAGCTTCAAACCCATATCCATAGACTTTTCCTGGAGTATTGACATGTTCGGGATACACTCATTTCAGGCTTCAACAGCTATTGACATGTTCATTGTGATGGAAACAGAGAAATAAGAAGCATTTTTTTTTGTAAAAGCAGGTCTAAAAAACAAAAGGGGTAAAAGGACATTAAGCAAAACACACTTAACAATTAACATAATAATGCTTGATGTCAATAAATTATAAATGAATGGCCTAATGAGTGAGTCACAGTAAACTTGATATATCACAGTAAAAATAATTAAAAGGAAAGGGAACTAGAATTGAGAGAATAAAGTTCTTTATGGTCACAACATAGAACAAAAAAAAAAAAAAAAAAAAAAAAAATCAAAATACACACAACAAACTTGATCAATCTATCTAAAAGGTAGGAGAAATCACTCAAAGATTTTGTCAAATTTAAATTAGCTCAATGCATTCATGCGAAAGGGAAACGGTAAAACCTAAAGTAGAACAATAAAAAAATGCAGAGATGAAATAGCCCAGAGAAGGTTCTGATCTTTGCCAAAAAGTCAAAAACCAAGAGAAATCTTGTTGTAAAGATGTCTAACATTCACAAATTGCAAAACAATTGATAATTGAATGGAACAAAAAACATTGAGAAATTAGCAACGTGTATGTAATTCCAACAATATGAGATTCAGCTACTACTTCACCTACGGCCAGAATACTACGCAAAAAACTCAAAAGCATGTCGAAGTGGAATAAAAAAAGATATCACCTGAAGCAAAATTCAACATCTTAGCATAGTTGGCTACCCAATTTATATTTTCTAAATACAAATCATCTGCCTAATTTATCTAACCTTTATTAAACATGCAAGAAAAATGCATCAATTAACAACCAGTCTTGTCTAATCGAGCACGAGAAAGAGTAGACAAATGGAGTAGCATAATAAGAAGTAAACCTGGTTCTTGTTAGGATCAACCATAATGACATTGGTCAATTTTGACTGAACTTTGCTGGTTTTGTTCTTTACACCAACCTGCAAATGAGTAATTATTAGCCAGTCACTAATGAGACATCATATATAGCTTACTAGAAAAAGAAAATGATGATCACAAGTCATGAAAACCTCATTATAATTCGTACTCCATACAAATATCAAATTCCTAATTGTATCTCTTTCCTAAGGATTAAATATACAAGAAGATAATATTTAAAGACATTGTTTTTAGTACATCTGAAATCCACGTACTTTATAGACAACAACTGAAATGGCAACAACACAAGTTTACAGTTCATGACTTCATGCCCATAAACAACCTAACTTATTGAACATGATAATACCTTACAGTCCACAAATCCATTTCAACTAGATATATTATAACTATAACATATATCTCCTTTGAAATTATATATCTTGAACATGATAATACATTATCAAGGACGAGGATATACACAGACAATTTAAACAATCACTATGAAGCATGTCATTCGGTAAAACCTGTAATTCCATACAATCTCTTGTGAAAAGATACTTTTTCAGTTCACGCTTGAGAATTCAGAATATTATGTAAGTGCAGTATTTTTGTTAATTGATTTCATTTAGAAATTAATTTTTCATTTTTTTTTCACCTAAGCGTATTTGCAGCCTAATGATATTTAGTCATAATTTTTTGTTAATAGACTTCATTTAGAAATTAATTTTTCATTGATTATTTAAGTTCTTTTTTTTTTTCACTTCATCCGGAGCGTTTTTGCAGCCCCATGATATTCAGTCATAATTGTTTTTATGATTTTCATTTCAATCACGACAGTAAATAAGAACTGAAGAAATTTCACTTTTCCGGTGGAGTTACCAAAACCTTTCAATCCGCCACTGAATATTCCATTGCCGGTCTTTGAGAGAAAATCGTGATGAAAACTCTAAGGTCGTTGTTTTTGTTGGTAATAATTAAATCTCATAGCAGCTTAATGAATTGTAAAAAAAGAACATACTACTTAAATCTTATAGCACTATTAGTGGTTTTGAACCAATGGATTATGTGAAGGTTGATAGAAAACGCATATGTAAAACGTTAACGAATGAACCCTTATTATTTAAAAGTTCAAGAGATTAATCGTGTTTTTAAACGTCTTTTATATTGATTAATCGTGTTTTCGTGTTTTTCTATTTGGGGCTGTATTTTTGGCCTCAGTCAATGATGTTTGTCAATGTTTGGTTCTTTGTCACTATTGTCAGAGTCCGTTCATTTCTTTCTCTATGTCTATTTAATTTTATCTAAGAACTTGTAATTCATTATTTATCTTTTTTGAATTTTGTGGGTTTTGGTTTGAGGGGATAACAATGATGTTTTTGTCCTAAAATCAATTTCGATGATACGAGAATTTTGATGTAATGAGAACTCTAATTAGTAATAGGGTGACAATTATAATATGAGTAATGCTATTTGCTAAAATTTGATGTCCAAGTGATGTGACATCATTAGAATCTAAACATTTCAATCATACAATTCTAATATAAAGAGATCAAGGATGCCACATCATTTGAACATCAAATTTGGGCAAAGTAGCATTATTGTTATAATAGTGAAAGATGTAATGATTTCATTTATTTAATGAAACCTTAAAATTCGGGAATTTATATACCGATTACACATGATATTTTACATACTAAACGAGTTTACAGCCCGCACGATGTGTGAGCGTTGTAAACATATAATGTAATCACTAACGGATTTGTATTTTAACATTTTTTCGCACATATTTTTTTATTTCAATTTCAATGCTCTAATTTTTATCAACCTTTTCAACTTGAATTGTGACAGTTTTGATCATCTTTTTGTTTACAATTTATGATATAAACTGCATGATTTTGTGAAAGAGGAATAAAAAAAAAAAAAAAAAAACATAAAACAACTTTTCTTTTACTAAAATACTAATATAATATAATATAGTATAATAGATATTATCTTACAATTGGAAATTACATACTAATAGAAAGAAAAAAGGCACTAAAAAAACTAATTGGCTACTAATTTCTACGGAAACTTTTGAAATATACAAAATAAAGCTTTGAACAACAAATTTTACAATTTGCCCAAATTTCTAATTGTCTCCGACAAAATTCAAGTTAAACAAATCAATCACAACTTAAAAGTAAAAATAATAATAATTATAATAAATAATAAATACATCAGACTTGTATATATTAAAAACTATATTATTTGTATAACATACCTGAAAAACAATGGTAGCAAGTGTAGCATGTACAGATCTCAATACCAAAATAAACAGTAAAATTCAAGATTTAATTGTAAAATAATTAAATAAAACCACAAATAATTAATATTACCTCCTTTTGCTAGGTCACTTCACATCACGACATAATCTTAAAGATTGATTGACCAATCACATGGGTCTATTGAATAAATAGATAAACAACACTACAGTTTTAACTAATATATATATTGAAAAAAAAAATTACTGAGGTGATTTTGCGGCGAGCAATACCCAAAATCATTTCTTCGATTGCTCTGGCTAACTTGAATATGAAATTTTGAAGATGAAATCAAACAAATATGATTTAAGATAGAACAAATATGAAATAGTAATTGAAGGATAATATTTTAAATTTCATACACAGAAAGATGTATGAATAATAGTAAAATATTGGAAAAAATAGATGATAATCAAAGAAAATATAACATGAATTTTTATCAGTAAATTCAGAGAGAAACTAAAAACTAGAGCAGAGCAAAGTGAATTGTGAACAAAAATTAAATGGAAATGTGAAAGTTAAAAACTAAGTTTGCTTTTATCATGTTGAAATGATAAATAAAAAAAGGTAATAAATGATAAATTAAAGGGGTTTTTACAATTTGATCCCAACTTAATTGGAAAACATCACTTTTTTACTCCTTAGTTCAAATTTCATCAATTTGATCCTTATATAATTGAAAATCAATCAAATTAGTCCTACTGTTAGTCAAAACCCCCATTTTGACTAACGGTAGGACTAATTTGATTGATTTTCAATTATATAAGGACCAAATTGATGAAATTTGAATTAAAAAGTAAAAAAGTGATGTTTCCCAATTAAGTTGGGACCAAATTTTAAAATCCCTTATTATTAGATATGCCTATATTAAATAATACTATATATATATATATATATATATATATATATATATATATATATATATTTCATATAACATAAAAATAGTTACTTTTGTTGTGGCCGTGACACATGATATACAATAAATGATACTATATTCTTAAGAATCCTTTTTAAGAATTTTTTCCATATTCTAATATATCTAATTATACAACATTACATATAATACTAATAATATTTATTAAAATAATAATAATAATAATCTTATATTTCCAATTTATAATATATATAATAGTCTGAACTTCTAGAGTTCATAAAGTCATCAACATACGCATTAAATGATACTATTAATAATAATTATATATATATATATATATATATAGAAATTCTATTATCAGTTCGAACTGACAAAAGTTATATCAGTTCCTTGCATGTGGGCCATTGGATTTAAATACTTTGACTTGGCTGTATGCACTTGTCAGTCAAAGTATTTAAATCCAGTGGCCTATATACAAGGAACTAATATAACTTTTGTCAGTTCGAACTGATAATAGAAAGACTGTATATATATATATATATATATAAATTTCCCATATTCTAATAAATAATTATAATTTTAATGGATGGTGGAGATTCAATCTGAAAATTTGGAAATATAATTTTAATTTTTTTTTTAATTTACCAGATCTCTTCAAATCTGAAAATTTCCATATTTAAAGAAATTGGTTATTAATATATGTTATGAACCTCTGCCATATGTGTTACGTTATAAAATATAACCCCTAAACACATATACTGACTAATGGGATGGAATTGGAATAGTTGTGACTAAATAACTATGACTTTCAAATATTTATTATTATTATTGATATTATTATTGATATTGATATTATTATTACTACTAAATAAATGATATATTTTTTTATTTTTTTTTCATATAACATATGATAATAAGGGGTTTTTACAATTTGGTCCCAACTTAGTTGAGAAACACCACTTTTTTACTCCTTAATTCAAATTTCATCAATTTGGTCCTTATATAATTGAAAATCAATCAAATTAGTCATACCATTATTCAAAGTTACGGTTTTGACTAATGGTAGGATTAATTTGATTGATTTTCAATTATATAAGGACCAAATTGATGAAATTTGAATTAAGGAGTAAAAAAGTGATGTTTCCCAATTAAGTTTGGACCAAATTGTAAGAACCCATAGATTAAAATAACGTTTAAGATTTCAAAAATAACTTGAAAACAACATTTCCACTTCTCGCCTTCCAGGCTCCACCATACAAACTCCAAACCCCAAAAGGAGATCAAGGTCACTTCCTTTTTAAATAGGTTAATTGAAAATTATTTATTGCATTAATTGAAAATGGATATGGATATAGATTTATTTTTTGTTAGATAATTGATTCGTTATCCCATTAATTATAAGATTGGCTCTTGATTTTTATGTAATAATTAATTAAACTTTTGGTTCATTAAGATAATTGATTCTTTATCCCATTAATTATGGGGTTTTTTTTTTTTTTTTTTGAAGAATAAAACAGAACAAAGCTACAAAACTGACCAAGACACTCGTCCCGAACAAGCTTCTCCACGTAGGGAGGAAAAGAATTAAAAAAAAGGCTACCATCACTGATGGACAAAGCCATCTTAGCAAGAGAATAAGCCACACCATTAGCTCTTCTAGGCACAAAGAGGATCTCACAAGAAGGATTAGAATCCAGAAGAAAAAGAATATCCTGATCAAAGTTCCTACATCAAAGGAAGGGTCCTTACCACTCTTAATTAGATTCACAACATTCAATGCATCTGACTCAACCACAAAAGGAACCAGGTCTTTCTCAACAGCAAGGCGGACACCACAGAGGACAGCAAAAGCTTCAGCAATAATAGGGGAAAACAGAGCCTTCACCCGTTGAGCCCCAGACACAAAAACCGAACCCTTCTCATTTTCGATGACCACACCTACACCCACAAAACCCTTAGAAGCACAAATTGCAGCATCTGTGTTTATCTTAAAGAAGCCATTTTTAGGCGGGGTTCCATCTAGGAATATCAACACAACGAACCAGCGAGGGCGACTTGTCAGGGAAGCGAGCTAATTTCCATTCCAATAAATACTCGCGTGCCTAGTTAGCAATACTAGAAGGGTCAGGAATATCACCAGCATGAACCAGCCTATTTCTAACAAACCAAATCCTCCACATCAGAACACAAAGCATTTCCAGATCATCAACATGAAGGGAACGCAAACATAGCAACAAGAAATCATGGAAATTCATAGAATCTATACACCGCAAACCCTTCATAAAAGGATAAGATAATCTGACCTGGTTAATCTTCGGATAGCTCCAAAGAGCATGAGAGATTGACTCAGGAAAACACCAGCAGCAAGGACAAAAACCATTAGAAGGAACTCCACGCTTCGCCAATAACATCATTGAGGGGATCCAATGGTGGCTAGCTCTCCATATAAAATTTTTGATTTTTAACGGAATTCGTAGACGCTAAAGAAACTTCCACCAAGAGAACGAATCCTCTAAACCAGAAGAACCAGGAGAGGACAGCAAATCTCTACCCACCCTATAACCACTCTTCACAGTATAATGCCCATTCTTATCAAAATGCCAAAGCAAAGTATCTTCCTGGCAGAAGAACTAGTAGGGATACTTAAGATCATCTCAGTATCCTCCTAAAGAAACAGATTTTGAATCAGAGGAATTTTTCAACCACCAGAAGCAGACATGATAAAGTCCACCGAAGTATTAATCGGTAGAACAGTAGGAGAAAAAATCTTAGAAGTAGATGGACGAGGGATCCAACGATTGCCCAAGATGCGGACAGATTTACCATTCCCAATCCTCCAATGGGAACTAGCCTCCACAATACCACGACCCCACAGCAAACCTTTCCAAATCAGGGAACCCTTCGGACTCGAATTCCCCTAAAGAAAAGAGGAGTCAGGGAAGTAACAGCTCTTAAGGATTCTACCTGCTAAAGAATCTGGAAATTTGACAAATCTCTAGCACTGCTTAGCTAATAAAGCTCTATTAAAAATCTCCAAATCTCGAAAACCCAGGCCCCCCTCATCTTTACTAACACACATCTTTGGCCAAGAAGACCAGTGGAGTTTTGACTTTTCCTCAGAACTACCCCACTAGAAGTGATTATAAAGCTTATGAAGATCAATAATGAGACCTTTTGGAAGCCGAAACAAGTTCATCGTGTAAGAAGGAATAGCTTGCACAATAGCCTTGATGAGGATTTCTTTACCACTAATCGAGAGGGAATTACTCTTCCACCCTTTGATTTTAGCCCAAACCCGGTCCTTTATGTTATTAAAAAGCTGTCGTTTATTCCTACAATTCAGACTAGGAAGGCCTAGATACCTTTCGTGGTATTTAACCAACCGAACCCCAATAATCCCTGCCAACCGAATCCCCTCCACCCAAGGAACCGTCCAACTAACACAAAAAGCAGACTTGTCGAAATTAATAACCTGACCAGAAGTCAACGAGTAAGTATCTAGGATCCTATGAATAGTAGCATAATCATTCTCCGTAACCTTGGAGAAGAGTAGGCTATCATCTGCGAAAAAAATGTGGGAAACATTAGGCCCAGAACCCCTGCAGCTAAAACCGGCCAAACAACCTCTAGAGACAGCCAAATTGATCAGACCTGAAAGGCCCTCTGCATAGAGAAGGAACATGTAAGGGGACAGAGGATCGCTCTAGCGGAGGCCTCTAGAAGGCTTCAACTTACCACACACCTCACCATTAATCAAAAAGGAAAAGGACACCGAGGAGACACATCACATAATCTTAGCAACCCAATTGTCCGAGAAACCGAGCTTACGTATCATACTAGCAAGAAAACTCCATTTGACACGATTATAAGCCTTCGACATGTCCAACTTTAAAGCGAAAGAACCCACCTTGCACTTCCAAGACCTGATCGCATGAAGGCACTCAAAACTAATAATGGCGTTATTAGCTATCAGTCTTCCAGGAATGAAAGCGCTTTGAGACTCTGAAACAACCTCACCAAGCACTAATCTGAGCCTGTTAGCCAAAGCTTTAGCAATAATTTTATATATGACATTACACAGGCTTATAGGACGAAATTTAGACATCCGCACAGCCTTTTTAACCTTTGGAATCAAAACCACAAGGGTATCATTTACTACATCTAGAGGATCCCCATTATTCAAGCAACGCAAACACGTATGAGTAACACTAGGGCCAATCGTACACCAGTATCTCTGATAAAACAAACCGGGGAGCCCATCCATACCTGGTGCCATAGACGGATTAATGTTGAAGGCCGTTGTTCGAATTTCCTCTGCAGAGAATTCCCGGTCTAGAAGAATCGAACTACGATTAGACAAGCGAGAGGAAACACTATCAAGTACCTGATTCATTTGCTCGTTACTCGGCTGACTCGAGTCAAACATCTTCACAAAACACTGAGTCACCACATCAGAAATCTCACTACCTTCAGTTCACCAACTCCCAGCAGAATCAAACAGCCCCTGGATTGCATTCCGAGCCTTCCTCTCTGAGGCTTTCAAATGGAAAAATCTCGTGTTGCGATAGCCCTCTTTCAACCAATCCACACGAGCCCTCTGCTTCCAATACTTTTCCTCACAGTCAAGCAAGTTATCAAGCTTCAAATCAATCCTCCTAATGCGGTTCAAGACCCCTATTGAATACAAACTGTCTCATCCTTAAGTTCCTTTTTTTTTCAAAGCAATACTTTCCCACAACTTACTTTTATTATTTTGGTTCCACCAATGAAGCTTTTTAGTACAAACTCTGATCATAGAAGCCAAATCCTTCAAACCACCCAAGTTACCACCCGGAATCCAGTTATTAGCCACCAAATCACCACACTCATCTTTCTCAGCCTAACAAGCCTCAAAATGAAACCGTCTTCGCTTCTTGCCACCGAAACTCCTAGATCGACCAATCCCCCATACTGTATCAATAAGAATAGCCCTATGGTCAGAATGCCAAAATTCAAGATGATGAACACCAGCATGCGGGAACAATTGTTTCCACTCAAAACTATAAACCCCTCTATCAATTCTTTCTATAACCAAATCGGGTTTATCTCGCTTATTGCACCACGTGAAACTTGGACCGCTGTAAACCAAATCTTCTAACCCGTAGTCATCTAACACCTCCCGAAAATCTTCCATCAGCCTCTTATTTCGAGACACACCACCCACTTTCTCATCATCAGAGATTATTTCATTAAAATCTCTTGCGCACAGCCAGGGAAAACGGCGCAGCAAGGTCCACGCATGGCACAGTTGATCCGCCTTCGGATGGCCGTAAAAGCCAGTCATTCGCCTATTACAAGAGAAACCAGAACACACACCCACATCAATATGAAAATGAGAGAAAGAAAGAAAAGAAACATCAACCATGTCAGACCATAATAAGCATAAGCCACCACTACGACCTACACTATCTAACCACCAATTTTCTGACAAAACCCAATTTAACTCGAATAAATTCCAACCGACTACTATCAGCTTTAGTTTCCAACAAAAAAATAACATCATGAGAGTAGTCTTGCTTAATATTAAGCAGAACCCGAAACGTTCGAGTACTCCCGAAGCCCCAAGCATTCCAAGCTAGGATTTTCATTGTTCCTGGCAGGCTGATTAAAATAAACTCGCCGATCCTTCATTGCCTCGATCCATTGTCATTTTGAATTCTATCACTGTTCTGATTTCTCGCCCATCGCTTCCAATTTCCAAGAACACCTTGCGCATGTGGATTTTCTCTCCCAATCTCGCCATCAGCCTGATTTTTGTACCCGGATTCTGTAGACCCACATCCCTTATCTGCCACATCCTTATAATCTTGAATTCCAGATGATGTGTGTCCCAAAGGTGTGGACTTAACTAGGCCCAACTCCCTATCCTCAGTCAGCCCATTGTCCACGTCTGATTCTAAGCTCACTGGAGAGTCCACACTAGATATTGGGCCTACATGCTTTGTCACACCCGACTCACAAGGAACTGGGGTCCTCTCGTACTTACCATCCTCCTTAAATTTTAAACCAGAATTCCCCTGCAAACTTAGGGACACAAAATCTTTTCTCGCAATCGGCTCTTGACTTCTAAAGATTTCCTGGATTTCACCTTCCTTTTCTTTGTTAACAATCCCCTCATATATGTTATCAATCATGATTTCCTTTCCTTTCCAAGAAGTTCCCATGTGAGGTTCACTGATCGATCCTCCCCCGTCGACAGTCTCAACACCCGACCATTCAACCCTCTTCTAACTCTTCCGATCACCACCACCAAAGGATTTATACCCAACCTTTCCATCCTCCCTTGCCTGAGAACGATTTCCCTAGTTAAACACCTTTTTTGCCGGAATCGGAACCTGCATCCAGAAACCAAACAACAAATCTTTACCCTCCTTCGACAGCCCATCAGGGCACTCCCTCGTTGTATGACCCAAGAGCCCACACTGGAAACAAAAATCTGGGAGACGCTCATATTTCAATAACATAACGGATTCCACTCCATCCCCCAACACATCAATCCGTAAACATCTTCTAAGAGGCTTATCAATCTCTATAGCAACCCGTACCCGAAGGTACTTCGACAGAAAAACCCTCGAGTCCCCACCATCCACATCTATCACCTCTCTAATAATACTATTGAGGAAATGGCCAATATCCGTCGTCATGCATAGCATGGGGGCATATGGATTTGCACCCAAAACCCTGCGCGGTTAAACTTCATCTTCATAATATCCCCTTTACCTTCAGGTTCATCAAGGACAATAAGAGCCCCATCAAAAGTCCATGGTCCGTCGAATAATATCTTAAGCTTTTCCCCTTGGTTTTGGAAGTGGAAAGCAAAAATATTATTGGTTATCTCCTCAATATCCAGACCACCTCTAATATTCCATATTTTCCTCATGACTACCCTAAAGGCTTCCCTGTTCACATGCTTCTTTGTTAAGATCTTCCTTACTAGACTGAATGACATCATCTGTAATCCAGCCCTCTTCAACCCATCATTCAACTTCCTCACCGGTCCCTCCTTCTCTTTGAGCATCACAGTGGCGCACAACTTTGCAATCTCATCAGCATTCATCTTCACACCACAGGAATCACAGTGATCACAAGAGACCACAACGATAAGAAGCAACCTCAACCAATATTTTTTCCGGCCGTAGCCCTACTTTTACTCTAGTGTTTCAGAGAAACATGAGAAAAGACTTTTTTTTTTTTTATGTGATCTTGTTAGCATTAATTATGGGATTGGCTCCTTGATTTTTATATACTAATTAATTGTTTAGTTAATTAAATTAAAAATTAATAAGAATTTAGTATATATATAGGAGTATAAAACGTCCATGTTCAGATAATATCTAAAGAAAACTATTTAATGGCTAAGTTTTTAAAAAGAAAAGAAAATAATTAATGCCAACAAATTGAAATGGAAATAAAAGAAATAAAAAAATTAATCAATAAAGAATAATAATTAACAGAAATTAATATATTTTAGGTTAATGGTATTATATAGATATAGATGGATATAGATATGAATAAACAGCTCAATGTCAAATTATATAATTCCAAATCTTTCGGCCAGAAAGCCAGATACACATTTAAAGATAATTATTCAACTCCTATAAAAATTCATCACAACCCAAATTAGTTAAAACGTAAATCCCATGCAGATCAATTTTGTTTAGTATTTTTCATGAACCTCTTCCCAGTCAAACCACAAGCAAGTGCCTGATCAGGTATATCATTAACATGTTCAACACCTTGAGCAAAAACCACACCCATACCCATATGCAAATGCGGCTCAATATGGCAATGAAATGCCCAAACTCCTGGATTATCAGCAACAAATCTCAATGCAGTCCATCCAAATGGGAAAATGACTACAGTGTTTCTCAATGGAGGATTTCTCAAGTTGAATTTCTTCTCATCTTTATTTGCACTAAACTTGCCTTCTCCATACCCTAATACCCAGAAATTGTGTCCATGTAAATGCCATGGATGTATCTCACTTACGTTCACTGCTAATGCATTAGCATTTTGAAGTATAACATCAACTGTGATATTCAAACCAAGCATGTAAACCCCATTTCCATTACTTGAGTTAGGGTTTATGGGTGGTTTCATTACATCATAATCATTTGCAAAATTTTCTGGTGGATTTTTATTGTCAAAAGCACTTTTGAGAGAATATTTAATGGACCCCAAATAAGGGGTTGAAGGTAAAAGTAAGGAAATGTTGTTGATAGCCCACTTGATATATCCATCAATATAGTTTTGGGTGTTGAGAAGGATGATCTGACGATTAGAATTTTTCGGAGGTTTCGGGGATCCCATTAGGGCAAATATTTTGTTAGAGAATGATTTACTATGATCATAATCATTCCATGTTGGAGTAATAGGGGGTGGTAAAATGGGGAGTTTTGATTGAGAAGTGGGAGAATAGTTTAAAAGGGTTAGGGCTTGAGGAGTTTGGGGTTTTCTTCCTCTAACACCAACTGAAATCCAGTAGTTTTTGGATTGGTCTTGATTTGTGGTTAATAAAACTGAGTAGCTCTCACCTGAATAAATGTCCATATCTTCTACTTCAAATGGTTGCACATAATTTCCATCAGCTTCCACCACCACCATTTTGTGATTCTGAAGTAGAACATAATCATTAAGAGCTCAATGTAACACTTAAAAGAAACTGCAATTTAACTCAACATCACATAACATGATCAAGATTGGCTGATGTTCAGTTCAAAAGTCCTAAATTAATTAATTAAGAGACATATAAAAAAATTAATTAATTGAGAGAATGCCATGATGTTTTGTAGGTGATCAAATTTCACAATATGCACCCAATAATTATTAGGAAACGTTTTTGAATTGTTCATCTTTTTGTTTTATTCTCTTAGTCGGTGTGTTTGCTTGGTGGAGTCAAGTGTGGAATGAGAAAATGAATCATTATTCTATTGTTTGTTTTGCACTGTTTTGCACAAAATGTCAGTATGAGGATTTCATTTCACGGAAGGAGAAAAACTTCAGTGGGATGATCTCACCGCCACGTTGTGAGACCACCCAATAGAAGTGTATTATTTTTATTGAAAACATAAAAATATATTTTAAAATTTTAAAAGCTACACTTCTATTGGATAGTCTCACCACGTGGCAATGAGACAGTCCTACAGAAGATTTTCTCCAATGGAAGATTCCAAGAAAATTGTGGACTAGGAATCCTAATTCCTTTCCTCTTTTATGTGTTTGTTTCCATTTTTACCCTTTTCAAAACTAATTCAAATATAATATTAAAATTAATTATAGAATTAAATTAAATTCAAAACAAATTAAAATGAAAAATAATATTTACTAAAAGAATTGAAATAACTAATTTTAATAAATTAAATTAAAAAAAAAAAAAAAAAAACTTGTTCGGCCACCATTATTCATTAAAAATTTGACCTTATTTAGGGAAGATGTCAAGTTAATATGTGTGTGCGCGCAATTTTTGTAACTTATTTTATGAATTATTGATTAAAAGCTTTTTTTTTTTTTTTTTTGAAAAGGATTGATTAAAACTATTCATAGGAAATAATAAATGCTACACATTACATGTGTAAAGATAAACCAAGCGAAAATAAAATTACTAGTCATGAATATATTTTTTTTGCTTAATGTGATATATTTAATTAATTTACACTCCTATATTTTATAATTTATTGTGTTTGGATATAATTTTTAATTATTTATTTATGATTATGTATTATTTTTTTAATGATGTCAAATTCAAGACAACATGCAATTTTTTTAAAATTTGGTTTTAAAAGTTTTAATATTTTTTTTACTCTATAAATATTGTTTTTAATATTTTCTAAATTTTAAAGGTGAACAAATATTAAAAAATTAATAATAATAATAATGATTTGAAAAATGATTTTTTTAATATTAAATTATTTATTATTTGAATATTATAATAATATTTTAATTTAAAAATATTTTTTAATCAATCAAATATTTGGTCAAAACATCAAGAATTCCATTATAGATTCCTCTATATTATAAGTTACAAATAACAATGAAATGCATCTAGAAAATGAATTATGTTTCTACAAATATTTCATTCCTAGATAGATTTCATTTCAGCATATATTACATTCTCTTGTCATTTCTAATTCATTTTCATGTCAATTGCCAAAAAAAAGTACTGCAAATTTGTTATAACCTTTTGAGAACCTGTCAGCTTTTGTTAGGTACATAAAATATAAAAAGAATTAATGCTTTCCAATTTCCATACTCCACTTCTATCTTAAAAGATAAAGAATTTGGAATTATTGTCCTTTTTAATAATTCTTATATGGGTTATTATCACACAATTTATTATGATTTTTGTTTTAAAAGTCTTTTTAAAACTAGTATTATTAATAACATGCGCATATAAAGTTTTTTTTTTTTTTTTTTTGTTATATATTTTAATTATTTTAATATAAAAGTTTATATAGATTAAAAATTTAAGTTTAATTTTAAAGAACAAACATTTGAGGTTTGGACAAATGACTTACAAATCAACGGCTCGAATCTTACCAATGGTAAAAACTTAAAAAAAAAAAAAAAAATACCTGATCTAAATAGATGAATAGATAGATATGGTAAAAAAACAAAATCTAAAGAACAAACATTTGGGGTGCAATAAGGAGAGAAAGAATTATGTTTTTTTTTTTTTTTTTTTTTTTGTTGTTGTGACAAAAGAGTAAGAATTATGTTAATAAATAATAAGTGCCTTTAGATCAATATATATATATATATATATATATATATATAAACATATAAAAAATGATAAATCCATATATAAAATAAATAAATAAATAAAAACATATAAAAAATGATAAAATATTACCCCAACAGCCAAGTTGAGCGAAGCAAGTGTAGTTATACTGGCAATCCTGAGCCTGTAGGTTCTGTTTGGGAGCACTGGCAGGACCTGAGGTGCGCATTGTTCATCTCCTCTTAACGTGCACGCATTCGTCGAAGTGTTGCTAAAATGCGCAGCCAGGGAACAGTTGAATTGCCCTCTTCCATTGATCAACAAAGTCTGTGATCACCAAATCATCCCAAACATATAATTTTAGAGGAAATTCCTTTTTTTAACACTAATTTATGTAGGATAACGAGGGGATGATTAACGAATTAATTAATTACCTGGGGTTCACCAATCCAACGAAAAGGCTTGGAGGAGAGGCCAACCTCCTGATCATGAACACTTTGATGCCACCAATCACTCAATAATAGGTTGAATTCACCATCATAGTGGAATGGCTCTTTCTCTCCTTCACCCACCTCTACTATCAGAGACCCATATAGACCTGCTGATCTTTGCATCCCATAATGTCCATGGTAAATGTATGTTCCTGCCTGTGTTATATGTATAATATCAATTCATTATTATCTAATTCATTTCAATAGCTATAGAGGATACACACACTCGATGGATCGACGTTGGTAATTAAGGGCATAAGAAATTCTACTAAGGGAACGAAAGTGAATTTAATTCATGATTGGTATGTGATTACAGTACTAGTAATTATTAAAATCAGTTCGGAATCAAATTATGTGGGTCTCACATACAAATCAAAAATTAAGTTCATACCCGGAAATTGAAATAATTAATTCCCTCTTTCCGACCACCTGAAGAATCAGGTTCTTTCCAATGGAACTTGATTCTTTTTCATTTTCGTTACCGATTAGTAAACGTACCAATGTATCATAACATTAATAATTAATTAAATAAAGTTGTTGATGGAGATCGAGAGCTTATATATACCTTGTCAACTTTGAACCTGTAATCAAAAGTTTCTCCAGGATTGATAGCACACTGTGAGATAGATGCAGTCCCATCTGCCCATGGAGTTCCCCGCTGCAGAATTTATAAATCTCTTCACTCAGAATATTGTCATTGCAAATTATATATAAATTAACAAAGAAAATTAAAAAAAAGAAAAGAAAACCTGTCTGATTCCATGCCAGTGAATGACGACTCCCTCAGTGTGGAGTTTATTAGTAAGTTGGACAAAAATGGTATCTCCAGCTTGAGCTCGAATTGTAGGCCCCGGAAACTGGCCATTGATTCCCATTACGACGCTCTCTTGGCAATCTGGTGACCAGAACATGTAATCCACATCCCATTTGAAATGTCTTGTTGTTGAACCAAATGATATTTCAATTGAACAGCACAATAATATTGATAATATGCACCAAACAACAACTAATAATTCTCTTAGCCCCAGAAAACCCATTTTCGGTGGAGCTCAAAAAGATTGATCTCAGAAAATCAAATCGAGATGAGTTCAACTAGCTAGAAAAAAAGTAAAGAAATGTGCATTTGCAGGTGGTGGGATGGTATTTATTATGTAGGCTTTTCTTCTTTGATATGTGAATTTCGTGTGTTGGGAATGTGTGAGTGAGTGGTTGGAGCATATATTCCTTGTTACCATTCATGGTGCATGGCTCTTGTTCTAGTCTTTTTCATGTTGTGCCAGAGAACTGTGATCATCAGCTTCCATGTAATTTGTATTTCCACTTGTAGGAATAATATTCATAAATATCTACAGAGATAATATCATAGACCATCTCTTTTTATTGTAAAAATTTCATAAAAGTTTATTCTTTCTTATGAAATGTCACATTTTTAAACGTATATTTGTCATATTAATAATTTGTGGAAATTACTCAAAATGACAACATATAACATACAAATTTTGTTTATAACCACAAACGAAATTTTAATTGTTAATAACCATGTTTTTATAAAATTACTTGAATGCCCCTATATAAAAACCATCCAAAATCAACTCTCTCTTTTTCTCTCTTTTCTTTCTCTCCTCTGCTCTCTCCCTCCCCGATCCTCTCTCTCTTTTCTCATCTCCATCCTGTCAATCATGGCCGGACGTCGTCAATCATCGTCGAACTTCACGGCACTGCTGGTTTGCGCGCAGCCCAAGCAGCTTCGCGACGACGGCCGGAGGTGATTGACGCCAGCGACGCTTTCCGACGATGATTGACGACATCCGGCCGTGATTGACACCCATCTTGATGAAGTCTGGCGATGATTGACGGGATGAAGAGGAAAAAACCTAATCAATCACCTCCGGCCGTTGTCGCGAAGCTGCTTGGGCTGCGTGCGAACCAGCAACGCCGTGAAGTCTGGCGATGACTGACGACGTCCGGCCATGATTGACACCCATCTTGACGAAGTCCGGTGATGATTGATGGGATGAAGAGGAAAAAACCTAAAACCAAAAAAAAACCAAAAAAAAAAAACAAAAAACAAAAACAAAAACAAAAACAAAAACAAAAACAAAACAAAACAAAACAAAAAAAAAAAAAAACTAATTTGGGGAAGAAGGGACACATGTCATGATTTCAAGTTTGGTCTAGATTTTAGTCGTGATTTCAAGTTTGGTCATATTTTAGTCGTGATTTCAAGTTTGCTCCATATTTTAGTCATGACTTCAAGTTTTCTCCAGATTTTATTCGTGATTTTAAGTTTGCTTCCAGGTTTAAAAAAAAAAAAACTAATTTCAGAGGTACTTTGGTAATTTATGGACATACACTGAATTTTTTTTTTTTTTAAAAAATGGTTATTAACAATTAAATTTTCAAAAGTGGTTACTAATGAATGTTTAATGTTTCCAATGGTTATTTTTGGTTTTCTATCTTAATATTAGGTGTCCAATTGTTTCTAAAATATAGGCCCTCTACAGTTACATCCTAAGAATTTACGGATTCTAAAATAGTAGGTGGTGTTTGGATCCGTTTTTAAAAACTGTTTTTTGTTTTTAAAAACAAAAAACAACTAAAATGTTGTTTGGTTTAGCATTTTACAAAACTGTTTTTGAAAACAAAAAACAACTTTTTAAAAGTATAACTAAAAAGTTAAAAACAACTTTTTATTGTTTTCTATTGTTTTCAAAATAGGTTTTTAAAATAAACTTTAACTTTTCCCTCCAAACAACTATTTCACTCATTTTAAAAACAACAACCAAACACTTGTACATCGTTTTCCGTTTAAAAAAACTACTTTTTAAAAACACTACCAAACACATTACATTTTTAAAAACATCATTTTTAAAACATGATTTCCATTTTTAAAAAAAGTTTTCAAAAACACAATTTTAAAAACGATACCAAACGCGCCCGTAGAGTCTAAAATATTTTACGCCCTAGACTCTAAAATAGTAGAGTCTAATCCCTAAAGTCTAACCAATTGATAACACTCAATTGTGACAAAATGACAAAATATGTTAAAGTATAGTTTTACCCTTGCTACTGTCTAATTAAACTAAAATCACAATTTTGCATTCAAACTTGTTTACATGTTACATCTTAACTTTTACATTGATTGTCCAAAAAGATGCTTAAAATTTCTAAAATTTTACTTATTAATCAAAATAAATATAAAACAAATTTTAAAATAATATATTAAAAATCTTCAATAATAAATAAAATAAAAATAAAAATTATTATCAATTAAACCACATTAAATAATATATGAAAGATCTTCATTAATAAATATTTCACCCTTTAATAATCTATCCATGAGAGCATTAGATCCAATGGGGACATGATGGACAAATGCATTTAAATCGTTTAAATTAAATACCTTCGATCAATAATTTCTCTTGACCTCAGCTAATGAATTAACTTGCAATTTTTGTTGAAGCGATTGAAACGAAACAATATAATAGAATTGTTGCAATAAAACATATTAATTAATGAATTTAAATATTATTTTAGCTTAAATTTTATGAAAATTTTAAAAAATAACATTCTTACAGTAATATTAATTCGTTTAGTTGATACTTCCGCACATGACTGACTTGTTTGATTATGACCCTAATATTTGCAGAAATTAAAGTGCTAAGACATAAAATAAATTACATATTTATATAAAAAAAAAGTAATATTAGTATATTTTACTTACTTTGATCTTTCACTAACTTGTCAACCATGTTTAATGAGTTTGCGACTTCGTCCTTCAATTCATCATATTCATTCTTCATTTAATTCATTTGGTTGCCATTTTGTGTAAAGTATTGACAAGTTTTGAGAAGGTAACTACGTACATTTCCAAACCCTCTTACTCGACCACGATTTTCAAGCCCAAGTATCTTTGTAAGAGCATCTTCTTTCAGATTTATTGAATAAGACTTTGGTAAATCGTTTGTTATACTATTTAGCTTGGCCTAAAATTACATGAAAATGATAATCATTAAGAATTTACAGTAAGAGGAATAAAATAAAAATAAATGAAGATACTTACAATTGTTTAAGTAGCTTTTGTATTTATAGATTCACCATTCCTCTGATGTGCTGTAATCCAAACATCATCTCTAAATGGAGGAGATGGGTTTTTCAAACATACACAAGGCTTCAGCAACTTCATCTTGGAGGGCCACCATTTCTTCTCTATCAACGACTCGTTGACATATTCTATTAAAAAATACACATAAATAGACTATCGCATTTCTTGATCCTTTTGGCAATAAGCCTTTCCAAGCTACTCACAACAATTATTGCATTAATCCTCCACTGAGACACATTTCTCAATATTTGAACTATACTTTTTTTTTTTTTTGAAAATTATTTGAACTATACATATTTGGTAACTTCAAATCAAATAATCTCTTGCAAAACAATCACTTATCAACTTTAGATAAAGTGTGTGGGGTTGGAATGTTGGATGAAGGTATGTTCTAGTACCTTGGTCTTATAGATTAATTCAACAAATCTTTCAAATCCTTACAAGCATTAATCCTATGGACAAGGATCCTCTCCTCACCTCACCTTTTTAAAGCATGTGATTAGTTGTTAATAAAGTGTCAATCACATCTTAACCATTCATTCATTGCAATGCTTATGTGTTATAAGATTAGGTGAGGTGAGGTGAGGTGAGGTGAGGTGAGGAGAGGATCGTTGTCCTAATCGTATATTTTGTTTTTCCATTTATTTCTGATAGCTTGCAAATTGCATAACATCCAAATTATGATGCAATGGCAAATCATGCAAAAATAATGATAAACAAAATTAGATATTTTCAATTGATATATATATATATATATATATATATATATATATCATTTACTTCTAATATGGTAAAGTGATGAACACTTAAAATGCATGTTTAATAAGAGTTAACATCATCATTCTACACTAGTGGTGTTATTAACTCTTCTAACTTAAGCACATTTACACTTTTTTTGTTGATTTTTGATATTGTTGTTTTGATGCAGGTTACTTGAAATATACATAATTTTACACTCAAATATCAGATTGATGCTAATCTTTTTCCTGTAGAAAGATGATTCAATTTCCTACAAAATTGCATTTTGTGTGGAATTCGAGATATGGATGTTTTGAGGGTCAAACATGGGATGGACAAGGTCATATACACAGTTTCCACACACATTTAACATGCTTAAGTGTTTTGAGCATAAGTTAAGCTACACATTTTAGATTTCTACGAGTGTCGTGCCATTCTGAAAAGATAAGTCAAAGATCTACAACTCTTCAGTTCATGTTAGAAGTAAAATCAGAAAGCCAAGTCAGTACATGCATAGGCAAACCAAAATTGTCAAAATTATGTTCCGATAGTAAATCCTCACCTTAAACTCGGTGAAGATCCAATAGGTTTGAAGTCTAAGAAAACAATACTAGATTTAGAAAGTTTTGACGGGAATGAATTACCTACAACAAGCTTTCAATTATTCCATGATGACTTTTGCCCCAACAACTTTTATCTTCTCAATTATTTGCTCACATTCTTCTTTTGACACTCATTTCTTAAAAACTACCGGTGTCTTCTCCACCAAATCCTTCACATCCTTAAGACCCAAATTAGTAACACTCCCCACTTCCTTTATTATTTTTTATCTTTGAAGATGCTTCATATGATTCTAACTTCAACTCAAAAACAGTTTTCTTATGTTTCTTCTCCTCTTTGGCTGCTTTAGTCAATGCCTTCATTGCCATTCTAGCCAATACAGCAGCTCTGGGCTTCATAACCCCGATAACTGACGGTTCATGCATTCCTCGTTTCTTCATTATAATGGAACCAAGTTCCACAAATTCAGCCACTGTAAGTCTAGGTATTTCATCTACGAGCCTCCAAACACGCTCAGTTGGAGGACTACGATGCTCTGTGGGATCAAAGTATAGAGAATTAAGTTTGTGCTGAATCAATCTTTTCTCATTGATCATTGAATGATTTTATACATGAAGAGATAGGTAGAAGTTGAGTACAAGTAAAATTTTAAATCCTACTTACAAGAAGATTACATCGAAAACTAATTTAAGAGTTGTATAAGGAATACAAGTTTAACTAAATAACAGGTTTTGTAACATTATCTTTAACACGCCCTTGCAAGATGGTGGGCATTTCAGACACACCTGTAAGATCCTAGATCTTTGTTGGCTTGATTCCATTGCAAAACGTTATTTATTTATAATGATTAGTTGCTTAGGTTGTTCTTGGTGAAAAGAAGCTTCAAAGAAGAAAAACAATGTTATGCAAATATCGTCTTCAACAGGAAAATCACGTACTTGGATGCTAAGGTATCAAGATTCTTCTTCCTCTTGCAAGGCGTAAAGGCACACACACACAAATCATTCATAAGTGTCCTTGCATGGTTGTGTACATTTTATATAACACATTCACATGTTTTAGTATGCTCATGCATTGAACTCAAATTGTCATACATTGTAGAATTGCATGTTCTAAGACTATGTCTAGGAAATGGCATATATGTGTGATCTTGTGTTTAATTGTTTGTGTTTCTTATATTTTGGACTTGAACATGATCTTATTTGATTCGTTATTGAGTCCCGGTCATTTCAGTTACTCATTCATTAGGTTTCGAGTCCAAACGATATATCTACGCTACTTTGCGTTATCATTCGTTGAGTTGTCTTCGTCGTCGTTTTCCGAGATGAATTCTCAACTTTTTGTCAAATTTTTGTAGTCATCATTGTGTATGAGGGAGTCACAGTTCATAATCCAAAAATGGATTCAAATTCGGAGTTCGGATGCCCGAATACGGTTGAAGAACGCAAGAGGAGCACGATGGAGCTTGCTCGGCCAAAGGCCAAGCAAAGGAGGCCACGTGTGCCACACGGCCAGAGTCCTCCTCTGCCCACGTGTGCCACACGCGCCCCACACATAGCTAGTGACGTTGCTCTTTTTGATTGGCCATCAAATCCCTCTCTTCTCCATCTCTTTTCCCTCCATTTATATTCAAAAATTCTGTAGGATTCTTTACAACTTTTGATTTCTTATTTTGATCATATCTCTCTCATTTAAACTCCGAATCAAGTGATTTTATAGCCAAAAATGTTGGTCTTGAAGAGAGGAACAAACCCTAAGCATTTTCAAAGTCAAATGATGTCGTGATTTTGTGTAGTAAATCCATTTCAGCTCGTGGATCATCATTTGTATGTGAATCATCTTCTTCTCACTTTCTCTTTTGATCATCTCTTTTATTCTTCCTAATTGATAGATGAAATGTGTTAAGAATGATGTTAATTCATACTCTAGGGTTTTTTTGATCAATTAATTGTTGAGTTTTAGCTTTGTGATTTCATTTGAACATATATTAGCTAAACTTGATTGAACTTGAAATTGATTCTAGAAATGGATTGTATGATGTGCTTCATGATATTTTCTAGGTTTAATTTCATGATCTAAGAACTAAGATTTTTGTGTGATATATTGAATATTCATATCTTGTTCTTATTGATTCACATACTTTGATTTCTAGATAGATTTGTAATTATGTGTTGATAACTTATTCTAGATCATCACTAAGCATGTACATAGAGCTTGATTGATCATCTTGATTTATTTGATTGTGTTTGCCTCATTTGCATCACTTAGATCATTGTCATGTGGAAAGGTTGAAGTCTCTTGTTAAAGTGAGTGAAGCTTTAATTTGAGCAAGAAGACTTGGCTAGGAAAGTGTTCTGGATAGCCAAGTAAAAGTCTTAGCTAGGAGTGTGGTACTCTGGATGGTTGAGCTAGGGAAACTTAACTAGGATTTTGGTGATCTAGATATCTAAGCAAGGAAATCTTCCTAGAGGCTTGAGAGCCTTGGATAGAGAGTTGCTCTCTAGAGGTGTAGGACACACCTTGGATAGGGAGTAGGCTAGGTGGTTCATTTGGCCTTGAGGGTAGATTAAGAGTTGATAGCTTAGGGTGGATATCATTTATTGATAGCCTTGAGTGTGTAAGTCCTTTTCATATAGTGAATTGCTTTGCCGGTGGTTGTGGTATCAACCCGTGGATGTTTCCTCTTTGAGGTTTTACCACGTAAAAATATAGGTGTCTTTTTTCGCTTTACTTTTCATTATCTTCCATATCATGTATTGATTATATCTCTTGTATATTGTTTTTCACATGTATTGACTCATACTATACAATTGTTAAATCATATCAAGTGTAAATTTCATTCTTGTAATCCGCATATTTTGAATTGGGAAGAAATTGGGCCTATACCTATTCACCCTCCCCCCTCTAGGTATGTTATACACTATATTGTTTAAGGGAATTTCAACACCAATCTTGGACCTTAGCAGAGAGAACCATGTCCTGGACAGAGACTTAGTGAGTTGGCTAGTTGGTCAGAAGAGGCGACATGAGATACGTGAAGCTTACCACTTTGAACCTTCTCCCGAACGAAATGAAAGTCAATAGCAATGTGCTTCATCCGGGAGTGGAACACAGGATTGGAACAAAGGTATATGGCACCAATGTTATCACAGTAAATTGTTGGTGGAGTAGAGGGCGAGATGAGTAGCTCACGCAGTAGAGAGGAGAGCCAGACTACCTCTACGGCAGTGTGAGCAACGACCCTGTATTCGGCCTCAGTTGATGACTTGGCAACAGTACGTTGTTTGCGAGAGCACCACGAGACAACATTTGACCCAAGAAAGACGACGTACGCCTGGTAGAGGTGTGGTCATCCTTTTTTCCGGCCCAGTCAATGTTAGAGTATGCATGAAGTGATATAGGAGAGTCATGACACAGTAGCAAGCCATGACTAATCGTACCACGTAGATATCGCATGAGACATTTTACAAGGGACCAATGACCAGTCGTCGGACGATGCATGAATTGGGCAAGTTTATTTACTGCGAAAGTAATGTCAGGACGAGTAAATGACAAGTATTTTAAGGCCCCGATTACCTAACGAAACTTAGTGGCATCCGTGAGAGCAGTGCCATCAAGAAGCTTGAGATCATGATCAGCTGGCAGGGGTGTAGAGACCGACTTGGCATCAAGTATCTTGGTGCGAGATAGGAGATCAAGTACATACTTTTGCTGAGAGAGATACAAACCGGCTGAATAAGGGAGGACTTCAACCTCGAGGAAGTAAGACAAGTTGCCAAGGTCTTTAATTGAGAACCACCGAGCTAGTGCCATCACGAACTTGTCAACTAGATCACCATTACTCCCAGTGATAACGATATCGTCAACATATACCAACAAAAAAAGAATACAACCATTAGCATTAAATATTAACAGAGAGGTATCGGAATGTGAGTTGACAAACTCATTCTAGAGAAGAAATTGGCGAAGCTCATTATACCACGCCCGAGGCGCCTCATTAAGGCCATAGATCACCTTCTTGAGAGGATAGACATGTGATAGATATGCAGGATCCGCAAACCCTAGGGTTGTGCCATAAAAACGGTTTCAGACAAGTGACCATGTAGGAATGCATTGTTCACATCAAGTTGGCAAAAAGACCACCCACGTGACACTGCTATACTCAGTATGACACGAATTATAGTAGTTTTGACAACTGGATTAAAAGTGTCAATGTAGTCAAGGCCCGGTCGTTGATGAAATCCCTTGGCTACTAGGCGGGCTTTATACCTTGAGATTGAGTCATCCAGAGATTGTTTTATGTGAAACACCCACTTACATCCCACAACATTATTCGAGGCACTCGAGGGGACCAAGTCCCATATTTCGTTGCAAACAAGAGCATCAAAATTCTCAGACATTGCATGTCTCCATTTCAGAATTTTCAGTGCCTAAGAAGCACAAGTGGGCTCGACATGGGTAGGAGATAACACACTAGTTAGAGACATTTTGGAAAGAGGTTTGTGTATGTGGTTTTTGGATCAGGTTATCATGGGATGATCGATATTGGGGGCTATTTCGGGTAGGGCTGGTGCAGCGAATTGGGTGGCATTTTATGTGGTATTTTTAGTGGTGGCTGGTGTGATCAGTTGGGTGATTTGGGTGGCGTTTTGTGCGGTATTTTAAATGGTGGTTGGTGCATTTGGTTGGACGGTGCATGGTGTAACTGGTGGGATGGGATTTGGTGCAACAGTTTGTGGTGTAGGTGGCGAGGATGATTGCATGGGAGGGCTGGCCATATATGGTGGTAATGGAGGCGGAGCCATAACCCTTGCTCGGGAATCAAGGAGTGTGATCTGTCGAGGGATCTCATGCACAGCCGGAGGTGACGGAGAGTGGGCGTGGGACACCGGAATTGTGATAGACGGAGACTCATGAGGCAGCCAAGAGGAACACGTGTAGACCTAGGAAGATTTGCGTGTACTGTTTTATGTGGAAATACGGACTCAACGAAATTGACATGTTTGGAAACAAATATACGAAAATGCACGCCTTAGACTGAGGCTCAAGTTTGTGACTATTGTATGGCCTAATCCATGGGTAGCAAAGGCACCCAAATACACGCAACTTGGCGTATGAAGGACTCACACCAAAAAAAATTTCAAAGGGAGATGACATGTCTAGGACAGGTGTAGGCATCCTATTAATTAGGTATACAGTAGTTTGAAAAGCATAAGACCAGAATCTGAAAGGGAGTGAGGCATGTGTGAGAAGGGATAGGCCCGTCTCTATAATGTGACAATGCCGACGCTCAGAGACACCATTGTGTTCCGGTGTGTGTGGTGGTGTAGTAAAGTGTGAGATGCCATAAGTTGCCAGAGATTTTCTAAGTTCTATGTATTCACCACCATTGTCACTGTAAAGTGAGATGATGGAGTTTTTTTTTAAAAATTCCACTAAGGTTTTGAAGCGACTGAAAACTGCATATACGTCTGATTTGAGTTTTAAGGGATACATCCACATGTATTTCGTGAAGTGGTCAACAAATATTACATGGTACTTGTAGCCATCTTTAGAGATAATTGGAGAGCTTCAAACATCAGAATAAATAATTTTAAGTGGTTTAGAACTAACAACAGTAGATACTGAAAAGGGCAACTTATGAGTTTTATTAATTTGACATGCACTACACGGATTGCTAGAATTACTAGATGCAAGAACAGACACTGCTTGAGAATATTCTAACTTAGACAATATTTTTTGTGATGGGTGACCTAGATGATGATGTCAGTTATTGAGAAAGGCCTTGATACTTGAAAAGACAAGGATGGGCTGTTTTTCAGGCTGAGCATGAGATGGCCACTCGTAGACTTCATTCCTAGTCCGTCCTTGCATAAGTTGCGCCCACGTATGAAGATCCTTCACAACAAAAGATAAAGGTGAAAATTCAACAGTGACTTGGTTAGATACACAAAATTTTGAGACAGATATCAAGTTTTGTTTTATGTTGGGTACGCATAGGACGTCAGATAATAAAAAAGATGAGTTTTTGATAGGTAAATGTAAAGAGCCAGTGTGTGTGATAGCCAAACCTGAGCCGTCACCAATCATAATGTCATTGAAACCATTATGCGGAGAGTGCAAAGACATGTTTTGTAGATTAGAGGTGACATGGTGTGCAGTACCGACGTCGAGAAGCTATTCAAGGGTGGACGAATTTGGTACAGCGAAGTTTGCACGAGGTTGCCATTGCCTAACCGGCTGGTTGCTGCCATGGTTTGCTTGCTTCCATGGTTGGACTATTGTGAAAGTGACGATGGTGCGGCGCTTTGCCATGTGACCTTGTTCACCACACAGTTGACAGAATCCGCGATATAATCTGAACCTATTGGATTGATTTTGAGGAGTCGAATTACATTGAAGAGAGTTGTCCGCCAGCTTGCTATAGGTAAAATTCTGGTTTGAATTTCTGTTGTTGCCATTGTTTTGATGATAATTGGCCTGGTTGCCATCTGTGTGGGGTTTGACAACATAATTTGCTATGATGGGTAGCTTATTATTGTTCAAAGTTTCTTATTTCAGGACCGCCTCAAAGTTGAGGAGTTTCTCATGTAGTTCTTCAAACGTGATTGCAGAATCACGAGCATGAATTGCGGTGGATATATCTTTGAACTCATCTCCTAGGTCGTTTAGGATTTTGACTATCAAGTCTTCAGAGTTTTTCGGAGCATCAAGCATAGCCAACTCGTCGGCAATACTTTTGGCATGTTACAAGAAGTTGGTTATGGATTGCGAACCTTTTGAGATGTTGGTGAGGACGCCTTTGAGGTGCATGATGTGTCCTCTGGAGGGTTTTACATACGTGTTAGCAAGTGCCATCCATGCATCATGTGCGGTTCTAGTAGAAGCGATAAATGTGATGATGGATGGCGAGATGGAGCCAATGATGGCGTTGAGAAGGAGTTGATCTTGCCTGGTCCAAAAATGAAAAGCTGGATTCGATGAGCTGATTTCTGCCGTTGTTATGGTGGCTGGTGTGCAAGGGTTTGTTCCATCAATGAACCCCATGAGATCGAACCCAACAAGGAGGGTATGGAATTGAAGTTTCCAAGAGCGATAGTTGGTTGCCGTAAGTTTCAGCGGTGCTTGAGCAGCAATGTTGATTGAGATGATTGTGTTTGATGATAAGGAGATATCGTGAGATGAAGAAGAAGAAAAGATGATCGTGACAGTGTTTGAGGAGGAGGTAGCGGTATTGGTCATGGTTGGATCTTGGACTTTTTGAGTTATTGATGCTCTGATACCATATAGAGAATTAAGTTTGTGCTGAATCAATCTTTTCTCATTGATCATTGAACGATTTTATACAAAAGGAGATATGTAGAAGTGAGTACAAGTAAAACTCTAAATCCTACTTACAAGAAGATTACAATGAAAACTAATCTAAGAGTTGTACAAGGAATACAAGTTTAACTAAATAACAGGTTTTGTAACATTATCTTTAACACAAAGTCGCCAGGTCATAATCAGTTGGGAGTCTCTCTTGATCAATCTCCAACTCTCCCTCTTGTTCTTCCTTTTTCCTTACGGTTTGAGCAAAGCCCCGAGACATTACCCCATTAAAGTTCAAGACATTAAGTGGTATCAGAGGAGAAAAATGAAGGTTTTTGGAAAAGTCATTCAGAAAATGATGTCTTAGCCTTGAAATTAAGCTCATTTCCACCTTTCATTCAGTACAAGCTTTTCCAATAATAAATTGAAATTCATCCTGCGCAACACCTAATATCGAGAACTCAGTGAACACAATACATGGTCCTGGAGTAGACTGATATGGAAGTGTAAAACCCTTTCTTTTTTTTCTTCTTCTTCCAATAGAGGTTTATGCGCAGACCTCCCAAAAACATTTTTTAAATGGAGGTATGCATTGAGTTGCATTGGCCTCTTATGGAGGTTTGGAAAATTTTCAAATCTCCAACAATGATTTTCTTTTGTAAGTCATGGACCTCTATTGTAGCAGGTAGTTGAGGTACGTTGACAATGGAGGTCCAACATAAACCTCCAAAGAAGATCGACAAAAAAATTAAAAATATTTTTCAATGTTTTTGTTTTTTGTATTAAAAAAACAATTTGGTTCAAAAAGTGGTATGTTGGATAAAAACAATCAGACTAAATTGATAAATTTAGGAAGTCCCATAATTATATGGATATTTACGCTATTGACCATTTTTTTGGCTTTCATGATTGTAGGAAAAAATCACATATGTCACATATAGTCACATATAGTATTCTTACTAAAATTAGTGGTTCGCCTGTATGTTCACTCTAGCCCTAAGGTTTGTCTCTGCTTTAATCCATACTATTTTATCATTTAAAGAACAGTTTCATGATAACTTTTCTTTGTTACTGTCAGTTTTCTTCATACTCAAACAAACAAAAAGAAGTAAAAAAGCCATGAACATTCCCCTATCTAAACCATTTGGTTCAATCATTCATTTTCCAAAAAGGTCCTCCATGTCTAGACAATTAGGAGTATCCACAATGTCAAGAAAAATGGCAGTGAACTTCAAGTTGGCCAAGAGGAGGTCCGATATGGAAATCATGAAACCCAGCCTAGTCGAAACTGCAAAACTCTATTGCTCTGTTTTTGCTGATGTCTTCAAACCTTCCACATTGTCTGTATTGAACGTGCATCGACATGCACAAAGCTTCAAATACGACATGCTTGCAGCCATAACAGTCCTCAAATTTGCATGGAAAAGTATTGAAAAAACTTAGGACATTCTCTTTACAATCTTTAATGTCATCTTAGTGGGATTGAATGGTTTTATAAATGTACATGAGATGATTAAAGCACCTTTCAAATTTTTTGAAACTTTAGAAAAGTTTCTAAAACTATTCAAGCGGTGACATATTATTTGGGGTCACATGCGGAAGTTTTAAGTTAAGATGGTCTTGCTAGAGATGGTAATGTTCAACAATAAGGGAGATAGGAAGGAGTTGAAGAAACTGTTGTTGAAGGAGGAGGAGAATTGTGAGGAGGATTAGAAGAAGGAGAATGGTGATCAAGAGGAGAAGAACGAGCCCTAGTTTAAGATCTGTCATGTTAGTTTATGTATATATATCATGTAAGTTTTTTAAGCTTTTTTGTTTGTTGAAAAGTTATGAGTATGTCAAACTTTTGTTATGCCTTCTTCAATTAGACTTTGTTTTTTCCATTTTTTTCACATTCAAATCCATTTCAAGTTCAGGAAATACTTGTTGGTCCAATCATTTTAAAATGTATTTTTATATTTGTAATGTAAAAATTAAAAAAATGTTATAACTAGCCAATAAAAGTGTTCCATGTGACAGTTTCAAAATATATTTTAATGTTTGTAATGTAAATGACTGTAGTGGTCAAAAATAGCTCCGCCCAAATAATCATTTCAAAGATTTTCAAAAAGACCAACTTATTGAGTTTAGCCCAATAAGGCCTATAGCCCAACAGTCAAGCCCAACATAGTGGCAATCTCTTAAATGACATCTTAATAGGCCCAATCATGAGCTTGAACCTAATCAATTGGATAAAAGCCAAAATTCTGTTATGTGTCAGACAAAATCAACTTGGATCCAATGTTTTAAAACTCGAAAGGCGATGTGAGGCGGTCAAGCCTTTGCGAGGCGAGGTGGAAGCCTCGACCGGAAGATGGAAATTTAAAAAAAAAAAAAAATTAAAAAAATAGTAATAAAGTAGAAAATATTTCATGACATTCAATAAATAAGTCATATCCAAAAATACTAACATAAATATCACAAACAAATGAAACATTAAAAAATAATAATAATAAAAAAATAAAAAATGTCATCCTAATGATAAATGATCACTATATATCGAATATGCTATCATTTGTGTCAATTGGCTTGAAATGTGGATCAAATTGGGTGTATTTATATATCTTTCTTCGTTTTCAACCTTAACCTCATACTTTCAAGCCATATTTTTTTATTCGACACCTCTAGCACAAGTTCACAACAATGTATTATGCACAAAATTGATTGACTTGTGTTCTACAACCAGGGGTGAGTGTTTATTGGATCGGTTCATTTTTCAATAGAACCGATAAAAAATCGATAAAGTTCGGTTTTTGAAAATATGAACCGATCTAATAAAATTTACAAAATATCAACCGATCAAAAATCAACCGAATTGAACCGGTTTGGTTTGGTTCGGTTTTTTTGGTTTTGGTCCTACTGGGTCAAATTCACGAGATTTAATTAATATATATATTTTCATATTTTAATCCTTTTGGGCCTTCAACCAAATTAAATTATGGGTTTGGACAAATTGAAAATACTAGTTTAAAATAATATTCAGTAAAAAAACAAAAAATATATATATATTTGTTGTGACACACTTTCATAGTTTAATAGTTTCATGGACCATTGAACATTAAACTAGAGTTTATATATATATATATATATGTTAGATCTCGGTTCGGTTTTGCGGTTTTGGGATAGTGAACTGGGAAAAAAACCGATCCAATCGGTTTTCAAAAAAATGAACCAAACTGAATCGGCCAACAAAAGAAAACCTAAAAAAAAAAAAAAAAAAACCGATTAGATCGGTTCGGTTCGGTTTAATGGTTTTTTACCCACCCATATCTACAACAATATATTCAAACAAGAAAAGCAAAAACACAACAATATTAATCTTTGAAAAATACGCGTGTGTCTAAACAACCTAGAAGGGGGGTGAATGGGTTGTTAATCCAATTAGTTACCAACTTTTCGGATTAGTCAATATTATAAAAATTAACCCAGTACAATGAAATACAATCAACGTAATTAAAGTGCGAAAAACAATAAATAACATATTGATTGATTTACGTGAGAAACCCATAACTGAGAAAAACTCACGAGCTATCCTTCTAGCCACACATGGTCCTCAAATCCACTATATGTAATGATGTTTACAACCTAGGTTGACCTCTAGTCACACCATTCTCGGTCACTAACCCACAATTACTACCCTGCGGGCCTTTTATAGTGATTCTAGACCAATACTTGTGCACTACACCACCGTAGTCATAAGACTTGATTCTCAATGAAAAGATCAACAACCTATGTGAATATATGAAAATATACTAAATACAATTAATGCTAGACAACACTAAATGTTTGTCTAGAGATTAAATTATGACAATAAAATCAATCATATATATCAAAGTCTATATGAATGCTCATAAAGACCTAACTAGATATATATATATATATATATATATATATATATGAGAATCTAAAATCTAGTCATCAAACAAAAGCCAATCAACAAAAGTTGTCATTAAATATGGTAAGGATAATAAATGCAATCAAGGAATGCAATCAATGAGTCCTAATCAACAATATCTAAATGCAAGTCATAAAGACTTAGCTAGAGGGTATTTATGTCCTAAATGCAAGCTATCAAAGTACAAACCCCAAACATGTCATTACTTCACTAGATATGCAATTAATGTGAAGATTTGCTAACCTAAGTAATAAAATATATGTCTTGATTAAATAAAACAACAAATGAGACGAGTTGTTTGTTCTACTTACCAAGTAAAGACATTAATGAAGACCCATGCTTGAATGATGCTAGTGCAAGATGAAGACAGGTTTTGGGGTTTGGAAGAGTTAAAGAAGCAATCTTGGTGCTTTCTCTCAGTAGAGAACTCTTAATCTCTCTCTAGGGTTTTGTAATTTTAGTTCCTTAAAGACAAATGATGATAAAGAGATGTATTTATAGTGTTTAGATGATAATCCTATACATTTCGTGAATTTCTCTTCAAAAATGAGCCAAATATGACTCCAAATGATTGAGATATAGCCAAATTACGAAACATGGGTGGAGCAGTGCGTAGGTTCGTTATGCTGGTATAGACTCGCCAAGTTACCAATGCACTGGGAGCAAGAAATCAAGTTGATTTGCCAATACCTGTGCATTGGCAAGTCAACACAACAACTTGATTTTCAAGCAACTCAAAACATGACCAAACGACATCGAAACTTTTCGTATAATATACCGTTGGAAAGGTATGGATGTCTACTTTCTACTCTTTTTTACAAAATAGGATTTAGAGGTTTGTAGTAAGAGTTATAATCATTTGAGTGACTAAAGATTAGATTTGGACAAAAACAAAGATGCCCTGTTTTTGTGGTCACTTTGGAGATTTTAAAACTAATCCAAACAGTTATGAAATATTACGAATAATATACCGTTGGAAAGGTATGGGTGTCTAGTTTATCCAGAAATTTTCAAAACATAATTTGAATATTTGTATAAAACGTTATGGTCACAAGACTATACGAATGTCGGTTTTGAAAAACATTTAAAACATTGAAAAACCAATCTTTTGAAACTAGACACCTTACTCCATTCAACCACACCGTATCTAACACTTATCTAAGAGAAGAATGGGACCTTCTCAAATGGTCAACCATCGCGCTAAGACATGCACACCATCGTGTAAGCGCGGATGTTTCGATCACACAAACAGAAACAAATTACATCACACAAATCACACTTAGATCTAACAATGAAGTGCAAGTGTGATTGTGTAAAGGATGCACATATATAAGAAATTAGAACACAAATGTAAGATGAACAAAGCATGCATGTAGTGTGTGTGTGTGCACCTAAACTCTTCAAGAGACAAAGTCAAGTGAATATACCTTTTGCTCTTGAAGTCACGGAGATGCTTGGAAGCTTGCCATCGAGGACCTAAGCTACCCATTACAAATCATCCCCAATTGTGGTTTGTCACAAAATAAGCCAATCAAAATTGAGGAACTTACAATCTTATATTCTTAAAAAAAAAAATGAGTATATTCAAACAAAAACATAGCAAAATATGCAATAATGAAGCTTAAAACTAGAAGCAGAGTTTTGCATCCTTGCTCTAGATACAAAAACACAACCAAATATGCAAGCAGACTGGATAGAACATAGAAATAATTTTGTATTCTTTTAAAAAAACATTAATATATTCAAACTAAAACACAACAAAAGATGCAATATTGGAGCTAAAATTGAAAACCAGAAACAAAGTTTTGACTGAAAAAAACATATACAAGATGCAAATTGACTATAAAAAGCACATACAAGGATAATTGAGAACATATATAAAGCATATACAAGCATATAGTAAGAAGAAAAACAATAATGGAAAATATTGAAGAAAAACATAGCAACAGGCGTTTAACAAATTCAGAGAAGAAGGAGATGATGAGTTGGGGGAGATGGAGGAGATCTCTTACCAAAATTAGAGATGGAGGAGATTTTCCTACCAAAATCAGAGATAGAGGAGATGATAGGTTGAAGTAGAAGTCGATGTTTTTTATGGTTTGGAAATTTTGAATGTTGAATATTATCGTTTTAGAGAGAAGAGATGGTCGATTGTATTTTATTTCTTTAGTGATGTTTTTAGGGTTGGAAATTTGAATGTTAAATACAATCGTTTTAGAGAGAGAGAGAGAGAGAGAGAGAGAGAGAGAAGAGATGGTCGATCGTATTTTATTTTTTTAGTTTATGTTTTGTTTAGACACATTGTTTTTTTTTTTATAAAAAAAAATTCGCCTCTAAGTCGCCTTGACTCGGTTTTGAGGTGGTCGAACCAAGTGGAGATGGTGGGTTTTTTATCAAATTCCTCCTGTTTGGCCATCCTAGTGCGATTTTGTCCGCGAGGCATCTGAGGCAGCCCCAAGGTGGCTATCTCAGAGCTAATTTTAAAACATTGCTTGGACTAGGTCAAACTTAGACCTGGCAATTTGTGTTCATGGGTCGGGTTGACCTGTTTAATAAACGGGTTGAACTTGTCAAACCCAACCCAACCCAACCCATTTGACAAACGTGTAACCCGACATGACCCGTTTAACCCGTTTGCCAAACAGGTCATGTCCAAGGGTTGGGTCTTGACCCGCGTAACCCGTTTACAACCTACTTTGTTTTCTATATTAAAATTTATTAACAATATACCCTAAACAATTAAACTCTAAACTAGCCTCTAAACAAGCACAACTCCAACATAAAGTTTATATCATCCACAATTTAAAGAAGCTACGAAAAGTCTATAAAGTTCAAATTTTCTCTAATTTTAAATTACACATTTTCCCCTACTAATCGTGTTAACCCACCAACCCGTTTATGAAACCCGACATGACCTATTTATTAAAGGTTAAGCGGGTCAACTCGTTTACCGACCCAATCCCATTTAGCTCAACCCAACCCAAATTCGTTGGGTTCGTGTTAGGTTCACGTGTGGTGACCCAAATTTCCAGGTGTAGTCAAACCGTTAGTATTTCTTTCTCCATTAAGTTTGCAACGTCTATATCAAAGCCATTAAGTCTGTAAGGTCTCCATCAATGCAATTAAAGTAAGCCAATCATTGGCTCACTCCATTCCTCCTATAAATAGAAACCCATTCTCATTCATAAGAGAGCTCAACTTTCTAAACTAAGGGCAAGCTATGGCTTCGCAATTCATGCTACTGCTGAGCTATTGCTCGGTCAACCTCGACACGATCAATGTGCATGCCCCCCGTTCGACATATCAATAGCCAACCAACACAATCAACCATCTGGTCGACCTCATGCTAAGTTGATCTCTATTAACTCTCCAACATTGGTCTACGGTCAACTAGAGGTGTTTAAAACATGTTAAGTTGATCTCTATCAACTCTCTATTACTAGTCTACAGTCGACACCTCCGGTCAACATTATGCTAAGTTGATCTCTATCAATTTTCCATCGTTGGTCTACAATCGATATCTCTGGTCGACCTCAAGCTAAGATGATCTCTATCAAATCTCCACGTTGATTTACGTTGACATCCTCAACAGTTAACTCACATATCTCCACATTGGTTTACGTTGACCTTGAAAATCATCACATATATCTCCAGACCACGCTGGTCTGCATTGACCTCCTTGACGGTCAACTTATATATCTACATGTTGGTTTATGTCAATATCGACGTAGTCAACTCATGCATCTTCATGTTGGTCTACGTCAACTTCGACATAATCATCTCACATATCTTAAGTCCACATTGGTCCACATCGACCTTGCTATAATCAACTTCCGTATTATCAGTCAATATTGGTCTTTATCGACCTCGACATCATACAACGCTGGTCTCTATCTTTGGATCGGTCAACATCACCCTAATCTGGTCTCAAATCAACACCATATTATGTTAGTCTTTACATTTCGATTGATTGACATCATACTAATGTTTGTTCTATATCGTCTGTGGTACTACACATTGTAGATCCAAAAAATATACAATTGAATTTGTCATCTAGTAGGCACTAACAACCTTTAAAAGGGACAGATAAAAAGAGAGCAATCATTTAGCCACAAAGAGGGGATGGTTCCTTGGGGGGACTCTTCGACACTCAAGTCAACTAGTTGTAAGAAACAAGTAAAATAAAGCAATAAAGAACAATAAAGCTTGTAAAGCATCCCGGTTTGTTGGTGTCGAGTTGATTGGGCTAAAGTGATTAAGAGTCCTTAAGCATGGTACTTGAGTGAGTGTCGCGTCAAATGCTAGAGTTAGAAGATCTATACAACTATTGTCGAACCTGGATCTCGATCCAGTAGGACTCAGTGTTGTGAGAATTAATATAGAGAGAATGGGATTTAGAGAGAGAGTCTTAGTAGAAAAAAAGTCAGCCACGTCGAGTTGAATACTCGAGCTGCTATACATTTGCCTTATCGTATTTGAGAGTAAAGAAGAGTAAAGCTTCAATGTGATTTAGAAAGGGGAAAAGCCAGTCCTTGTCTTGAATGAGGGGTCTGGTATTATTTTTTTTTTGTTGATAATATATATCTAAACCAAGTATTTTTTTTTTAAAAGCTTTTGCCATTGGTAGGATTCGAGCCACTGACTTGGGAGTTATTTGCTCAAACTCTAAGCTCGTCCATTTGCTTTATTTCTTTATTATAGTTGGTCAGGAATCTCTAAACTCAAAGTTTTTGTCAAAAGCTTAATCGAAGCTGGTCAGGAATCTCGAAGCTGGCCAAAAAAACCATCATCTTCTCTACTTTGTTCCATTTTGAATCTCAAATTCATTTCCCGTCAAATCTCATTTCCATGGCTAAAAAGGTAATAATTATGGAGGTTATCCAAGAAAGATATTTCCTTTATATATATCCAAGGATCTTCAATAAGGTATTTCTTTCTCTTTTCAATCTCTCTCTTTTCATTTCCCTCTGCAACCTCAAAACCTTGCCATTTCCCTAGTCAAATCTCATCAAATCCCATCTACCATGTAAGGCCGGCCCTGGGCCTGGACTAGAGGGGTGGCCGCCCATGGCCCAACATTTATAGGGCCAAAATTTACATGAAATCAGTTATTAGTTAAATGCATATGGGGCCCAATAAATATTTTGAGACAATTAAAAAGGCCCATATTAAAACAAATGTATATGGGCACATGTTTTAATACTCAGTCCAACACTCCAAGTCTTCAACGGTAACTTAAGAAAATGGCCCAATGTCAGTAATTTCATTTAATTTTGTTCAGAGTTCAGACTCTTTTTTCTAGGGCAATTAATTTTCATCTGGCATCTTTATTTCTTTTGCCTCCACCAAACCCATTAACGCAATGTTGCAATAACGCCCCATCTCTTTCTCTCTCTCTCTCTCTCTCTCTCTCTCAACTCTAAAATATAAAACTCTCTCACTAAAATCTTCAAGTCTCATTGTCTTAGTTCGCTGTTCTCAGTTCTCACTCTCACTGTGTTCCAACTTGTGAGTTGTGACTTGTCACTCTCACTAAGGTAATTTTGTTTTTGGTTTATTTTATTTTCTTTTTACAAATTGTAAATTTATCTCTGTTTTGTACTTTTCACTTTTGTTTGCCTGGGACCTAGGTTTTTGCCTTTCCTTGTGCCTGTGGGCCTGTCACGCATGTGGACCTGTGTTCTTTCATCTTTGTTTGTTAAATGTTGAGTTGTTGACCACTTGACCTTATGTCCTTGTTTACTTGGTTTGCCTTTTGATGGCTCTTTATTCTTTAATAAAAATTAATGTTCAAAAAATTGATGCTTTTAATTGAAACGATTATTTGATTGCAGTTTATAAATAGTCCCAGCTATAATTTTATGAATCCAAATTTACAAGAAAGGAAATCAAATAATTTATCAAATATCAATACATAATTTGTATAACTTTTAGTTAGTTAAGTGGTTAAGCTTATGTAGTTAACTAGTTATGTCCTTATCAGTTATCTATAATCTACTTATTTGCTTAATGGCTTAACTGAATCTTAATTATTAATTAGATATTTAATGTGTATACAGTATATACAAATACAATATAAATGATGATGACTTATGAATTATGAGCACATGCGTCAATTTGCCTTTAAGGATATATGATATATGATATATCATATATGGTTGTCGGTTGAGCACTTTAATCATTTACGAGTGATAGCCTATAATAATTTGATACATATAATTAAGGGAAAATCGTATTTTAGTCCCTGTAGTTTGCCTTAATCTGCGTTTAGTTCACGGTTTTTTGGTATTATAACTTTCAATCCACCATTATTCTGACAATATGGATTCCAGTCCCTACCGTCCAATTCTGTTAGGGTTCCGTCAAGTCAACGAGGGTCAACGAGGGTAAAAAAGTAAAATAACATCAGATATTCTAGAAGCTTATATAATCAAAGGGTATAATAGTAATTTAAAAATTAATTTAAAAAAATATATATTATTATTAAATTAAATAATAATTATTTTAAAAATAAATTAAATAATTAATAAAATAAGTAATATTAAAATAATTAACATTAAATGTATTTAAATTAAAAACAATTAAAACAAAATAAACAAAAAAAAATTACAAAACTAAAATAAAATAAAACACATCGACCCCATCATCACCTCAAAGACAAAACCCATTATCAACTTAAACACAAACCCCATCATCATCGACCTGTTGCTTGCCGCCGTAGCCACCATGCCGTCACCAGAAGGCAACGACACACAGTGGTGATGCAACGCAAGACTCGCAAACGCGGATCTGAAGTGAAGACCGACGATCGATCAACACCGATGGAACGAACAACGACTAATCGAACCAACGGCGATCGATCTGGGTTTGGGTTGCTCAATCTGGACCAGATCGTCGCCGCGAATCGCACAGGTCTGGTGGTTAAATTGTTATTCACGGGACTGGTTTCAGTTCATCATTTCAGCACTGATTTTGTCCTCTAATTTCAAACCTTTTAAATGTGATTTTTAGAACTTGAGGAACTTCTGGGCTTCTTTGATCTGTAATTCAAAATCTAAACAAAATTCTTGCGTTTGATTCGTCGTCGATGGGGAAGGAAGAGATGGCGATGACAACAGCTTGTGCTGCATCTGTTATGCTAGTGAAGCAGATGCAAAGTTTGTGCCTTGTTCGCGTCGCCGTCTTCGATGGTGCTAGTGAAGCAGATGCAAAGAAGTAAAAGAAGAAAAGATAAAAGAAAAGAGAAGTTAGGTAAAGGTAGTAGTAGATATTGGAATTAGAATAATATATGATTACAGTATGTGTATGATGTGTATATGGGGTTGTTGCAAGGTTTGACAATGAAATGTTGGTGGGATGATGGGGAGGATTTAAAGAATTTTTGTAGGAGAAGAAGTTGAGGGCATTATTCTGTAAATATGCTGAGATGTAAATGGCAAAAAAAAAAAAAAAAAAATCTCCCATGATGATGATAATGGATGGCGATGGCAGTGGTGGTGGAGAGGGATGAGTGATTTTGGCAGTGGTGGTGAAGGAGAGGGATGATAATGTTTTGGGTTTCTGGGATGAGTTTTAAATTTTCTGGGTTTCTTGGATGAATTTTCTGGTATGGGTTTGTGGTTGGAATTTGTTTTCTCATTTTTTTTTTATATAATTTTTTTTTAAATAAATAAATCCCCACCATCCATCTAAGATTTGGATGGTGGAGATTTAAAATATTTTTTCCCCCTTTATTTTATATTTATTTGTTTTTTTTTTAAATCTTATATATATATATATATATTATTAAATCTGTTTTTAATTTTTAGTTAAGGGTAAAATGGTCTTTCAAAGGGTATCAGAAAGTATTAGGGGCATTAAGGTCATTCACACGCCTGACATGCCAGAAAATGTACTTTTAACGGATTCTGTTATAGAAGGACTAAAAGTTACAAAAAAAAAAAACCGTGGACTAAACGTGGAATAAAGCAAACTACAGGGACTAAAATGCAATTCCCCATATAATTAATTATTAATATATGATTTGATTGTATTATTTAGCCAAAATAAAAATCAATCTTTCGATACTGCAGTTTTCGAGGCTGGTGCAGCTGTGCAAGTGTGGCAGTGTGCGAGTGTGCGATCTATTGATTCCAATTGCTTGACAGGTTTTATTATTTTGTTTCACTTTAGTTATCAGTGCTTTATTGTTTTTGGTTTGTGTTTTATTATTCGTTGTTTGTTATTTTAGATATTAGTAACATGTTTCCTAAAAAACAACCATCGACATATAATAGAACAATTGGCTCAGTCTCAAAAGGGAGCTTTAGAAAAATTCTTCTCTAAAAAAAGTTGAGTTGAGTTGAGTTGTTCACTTGAAAATCAAGTTGAAGGTTTAGCGAATGAATCACAACACCCAACTCCTCATTTGACATGTTAACACAATGATCATGATGTGAATGATATTAATGATAATGAAAATGAAAATGAAAATGATGAAAATCAACTCAATAATCATGATGCGATTGACATGAATGAAAATGAGAATGTGGGCAATGAAATAGAACAACCAACTCCTCATTTGGATAATTATGATCCAAGTATTTGGGCAAACCTGGATAATAAAATGATTGATTTATTAGTGGAAAGTGGTCCTATAAGAGAGCCAAATCTCATATTTCTTTTGGATGGTAATTCTAGACATTTTTTATGTTCATATTATACTTGAAAATTACCAAATGGAGAGACTCAAGATAGGAAATGGTTAGTTTACTCAAAGTATATTGTTTCTGTTGTAAGTTGTTCAATATAGGAATGAAGAGTTTTTTATCACATGAAAGATTTAATGATTGGAAGCATCTTAGTGAGAGGCTTAGAGAACAGGAGAATAGTATTGAGCATATCACTAATATGAGCACTTGGATTGATTTACAAATTAGATTAAAAAAGAATGAAACAATTGATAAAAATATACAACGGCAAATTACAAAAGAGAAAAATTGTTGGAAAGAAGTTATTGTAAGAATTATTGCTGTTGTAAAATGTCTTGCTAAGCATAATTTGGCTTTTCGTGGAACCAATGAGAAAATTTACGAAGATAATAATGGTAACTTTTTGGGTTTAATTAAAATGATAGCAGAATTTGATCTAGTAATGCAAGAGCATATTCAACGCATTAATCATAATGAGATTCATTATCACTATCTTGGTCATAAAATTCAAAATGAGTTAATTTCTATGTTAGCTTCTAATATCAAGAGTACAATCATCAAGAAAATCAAAGAGGCAAAATATTTTTCAATGATACTTGATTGTACTCACGATATAAGTCGTCAAGAACAAATGACTTTGATAATACGATGTGTAGACATGTCCACTAGTAATATACAAGTAGAAGAGTACTTTCTAGAGTTTTTAAAAGTGGATGATACATCTAGGATGGGGCTTTTTAATGTATTACAAGTTGTACTAGAATCTCTTGGTCTTGATATTAATGATGTGAGGAGACAAGGTTATGATAATGGATCTAACATGATAGGGAAACACCAAGGTGTGCAAAAAAGATTACTTGAAATAAATCCTAGAGTGTTATACATGCCATGTGCTTCTCATAGTCTTAATCTAACTGTGTGTGATATGGCTAACTCTTGTGTTAAAGCGATTTCTTTTTTCGGAGTTGTTCAACGAATATATTCATTGTTTTCTAGTTTTACAAAAAGATGGAAATTTTTTCAAGATCATGTCCATGACTTAACTCTCAAAACATTGTCCGCAACATGTTGGGAAAGTCATACTGATAGTGTTAAAGCCATAAAATATTAAGCTCTTGAAATAAGAGAAGCTTTATTAGAATTGCATGAAAGTAGTGATGATGCCAAAACTAAGAGTGAAGCTGAAAGTTTAGCAAATGAACTTGAAAATTTTGAATTTTTAATAGGCATGACTATTTGGTATGATATCTTATTTAGTATAAACACAGTTAGCAAAATTTTGCAATCTAAAAATATGTGTATTGATGTTGCTATAGAACATTTGAAGGGGGTCATTTCTTTTTTTGAAAATTATAGAGAAAGTGGGTTTACATCTACCATGATTAATGCCAAAAGTATTGCATGTGATATGGAAATTGAACCAATTTTTGTTAAAAAACGTCAAATTCGTAGAAAAAAACAATTTGATGAGAATGCACATGAGAATATTGGGCAATCGGCTGAAGAATCTTTTAGGGTGAATTATTTTATTGTTGTAGTTGATATTACTATTGCTTCCTTGACGAGTAGATTTGAGCAAATGCAAATATTTGAAGGTATTTTTGGGTTTTTATATAATTCGAAAAAGTTACTTTCATTAGATGATAATGAATTGAAAGAATTTTGTGTAAATCTTGAATGTGCTCTAAAACATGATACATTTTTAGATGTTGATTCAAAAGATTTATTTTGTGAATTGAGAGTATTAAAATTTGTTTTACCAAAAGAAAAAAAGACTGTCATTGAAATACTTGAGTTTGTAAAAGCTTCTGATTGTTATCTGAATATATCAATTGTGTATAGAATATTGCTGACTATACCTGTAACTGTGGCATCCGCAGAAAGAAGTTTTTCTAAATTAAAAATGTTGAAATCTTATTTGTAGTCAACTATGTCACAAGAAAGGTTAAATGGGTTGGCAATCTTGTGTATTGAAAAGGAAATGTTGGAAAAGATTGATATTGAAAATATTATTAATGAATTTGCTTGTCAAAATGCTAGAAGAAGACATTTCAAATGATGTTTCGATATTCTTTACCGTGTTGTGATTTTGTTTTGTAGGATTACGTGATAGTTTGAATATTATTGAATAAAATTTTATTTTGGTAACTTTTTATTTGAGTTATTGTATTGATTTTTACAAGTATTTACTAGAGAAAAAAAAATCAAGTAAACATACATAGAGTATAGAGGGCCTCATTTTCTAGGTTAGCCTTGGGCCCCGAAAATCTCAGGGCCGGCCCTACTACCATGGCCGGACGTAGATCAAATAGGATTAGATTTGGCTAGACTTCCTTATCACCTTCTCTGTTTATTGAGAGCAACCCAATGTTATTTCCTCATCATCTTGTGTCTTTAGGACCCAATAGAACAAATGTTATTTCACTTGCGTATGATTGGTTTGAAACTGAACTGAATAATGTTAAAGTAGCTATTGAGCAAGCTACGTTCTCATTTAACCACCGGTCAGCCTGAGGTCCCGCATTCGATGAAGAAGCCTCGTAAAAAGGACAATAAACAAGTCCCACCTACTAACAAAAATGAGGATACTGCATTGCTTGAAAGCCACAAAATGTGAAAGGTGATGCAATTGTCGATCAAGCTGATGCTATGGTTCAGGAAATAAAGAACAAATAAGTAATAGTTTACCATAAGAAGCCATATTCATAGGCTTTTAGAGAAGCCTGCCACATTCATAGGTTCAAGTACCACCCAACAGCATGTAAAAGGCGATGAAGTTGAACATTCCATCTATTATCGATGATTTTGAAAATCGCTTCATATCTTTGTTCATCCCCCTCAAATGATTTGGCAATGGCTTCTTTTGCCCTATCCATAGCTTTATATATATATACCATGGGAGGCCTCCTCTCACTATCCACCAAGCGAAGTACACGTACAAGGGGTGAGGATACTTTCAAAGCAAACACCATATGATTCCAAAACGATGGCATCAATATCATTTCCACAACTTTTTTTGACCCCACTTCTTTGGCCCATTTGCTAGCAAACCATTGATCAGAGTTGAACATCTTTCGAGGGTTGGATTTTAGACTATGCATTCCTTGCAATGTTATAAAAGCAGTTGCAAACCGTGTTTTAGCAGACCTAAGCAACTCCTTCTTATTGGTAAACTCTCTCAACATGTTTACCAAACCGGAACGGTTGTAGATATAAATATTGACCATCATAGCCCTCTCAAATGTTTTCTTGGGAAACTTATAAATATCTTTTAGAATCAAGTCCAAGCAATGAGCAGCACATGGTGTCCAAAACAACGTGGGATATTTGGCCTCTAATTATCTCCCTACAATGTAACAATGCAAAAGAAAAAGTCAAGTACATATCTAGTTTCAACTTTCAATTCAAAGGTAGATAAATTAACAAGTGATTGTCATAAACTCATATTAGCCAAAATATTGTTCGAAGCACTGTCGGTGACCATTTGAACCACATTGTTGATGCCAATCTTTTCCATAAATTTACTGAGCAACTCAAACATCTTCTCACCGGTCTTTGCATATGATAAAGTATTAACTGACTCAATAAACATGCTACCTTTAGGACAATTGACTAAGAAATTAATCAATGTCCTTTCTCTCTTGTCTTTCCAACCGTCTGACAAGATAGTGCATCCATGTTTTGCCCACGTCTCCACGTGGTCCTTCATTGCACTACGGGTGTTTTCCACCTCCATCTTGAGAAGGGGAACCCTAACTTCATGAAAACTTGGTGGTTTTACACCCAGACCATAGTGTCCCAATGCCTCATAAAACACTTTGAAGTTGTCGTAGTTGACAGCATTGAACGAAATCTCAGCATCATACATCCACCTTGCAAAACTGTTACAAACTCGATCTCTTAACTCTTTTTTTCGCGGTATCAAATTCATCCAACCTTGTTTTCTTTCGTTTATTTTTCTGCACACTAATTTCTGGATTAAGGGTCAAGTACACATCCATCAGACCCTTTTGTCTTGGCTTTTTAGTAACACTATTGCTTTTGTTGGGGTTTTTGCCCTAAAGCTTGTAATTTGTAAATATGATTTGAACATAAATAAAAGAAGTAGTACATTCATTCATTTTGTGTCATACTTTATATACATAACATGTGCACTTAACATTCAAGATTGCCAGATGTAATTTCGAACTGAGTATATAAGTGTCATATACAGATGGATGCAGTTTGAAACAAGCAATCTAAAGAGTCCGTAGATAGCAAATAAAGCTGGGTACTTTATTTGTGGTTATTCTACAGCTGCGGTCTATTTCGTAATGTACGGTGATCCTATCCTGGATCATTAATATGGAGATATGAGAATGGAAGCACCTTGTATGATGTGATCATATAGGACTGGGCCATGATCTATATGAATCTCTTACTAAGATCCGTTTAACGATGAGATTCATATATATCAACTAATGATGGCTATATGTGAGTGATCTTAATCCTGAGTGTCTTATCGACTCCTTCAGGTTAGATCGTGGTATTTGATATACCATGGGTAAGGTCGGAGTTGCATTCCTGATCAATAAGCTTCGTATGTTGGGATCACGGTTTGGCTTATGGCTAGGAAGGTTTGTACACAATAGTGGAATTCACTCCTTCTTACGAGAAGTAGATGGTAGTTCCCTTAACGGTTGATTCGTGGCTTGAACAATATGAGCACTCTCCTAATTCCGTAAGGAATGTAGGATTTATTGTTCATTAGAGAATCAATGGTACTTAAAGGAAAGATATAATTAGAGGGGTATAACGGACATTATGACCCAGCTCTAATTATGAACTACTTGTGGAGGATTATACCATATGTAATAGCTATATCGATGGACACCAAAAGTTATTGGTTTGTGTAAAAACGTTTATAGTTGAGAGAGTGTAGCTTCGGGTTTTTAGTGGTATAACACCGAAGTTAATAGTCATAAAATATTAATTAAAGAGTTTAATTAATTATTTCTAAAGATTATTGGAGCTCAAAATATTATGGGTCCATTAGGTCCCCTTGCTAGCCCGATCGATTTAGGTAACAAGGGTCACGGTTAATTAATTGGATTGTCAAATTAATTGTGTTACGAAAGTGACACGTATCTATTTGGGAATTAATTGAATAATGGGATTATTTAATTAATGAATTTAATGATTATGACAATTAAATAATAAGATTATTTAATTATGTAATTAATTATTGATGGAGGGTGTTAGTTGATATTTATATTTGAAAAATGGGATAATATGATTATCTTATTTTTTTTAATTAAATATTAATTTTGAATTTAAATAGTTTAAATTCAAATTAGATGATATCTGTTAATAAAATAAAATAAAGATTTTGTTTTTAAATTAAATAGATATCATAAGTTGTGGTTAAATATATATATATATATATATATATATATGAAATATATGTTAAGATACTAATTAACTATAAAGTTTATGATTTGTATTGGCTTAATTCCATTGCAAAACACTCTATGTTTGTATTAGTTGTTGCTTAGGACATTATTTGAAGAAAGGAAGCTTAAAAAGTGAAGAGCAACGTCTAGTGCAAAAGTCGTCTTCAAGAGGTGAAAAACGTCAAAGGTAAATCTTGACTTCTATCCTCTTGCAAGGCGTTAGCGCACACACACACAATTCATACATGTGTGTCCCTGCATCGTGGTTCAAACATTTGGTATAACACATTCACACACTTCATAGTATGCTCATGCATTGATCTTGTATTGACAAACATTGTGAAATTGCATGCTTTGTGACTATCTCTTTGATATGGCATGCTTGTGTGAATATGTGTTTATTTGTTTATGTATTTTGTGTTTAGGACTTGAACATGTTCTCATTTAATGCCTTATTGAGTTCCGGTCGTTTCGGTTACTCATTCATAAGGTTTCGAGTCCAAACAAGTTGACTATGCTACTTTTCGTTCTTATTTGTTGTGTTGACTTCATCGTCGGATTCCAAGATGATTTCTCAACCATTTTTCAAAGTTCTATAGTCTTAGTCGTGCGTGAGGGAGTCACGGTTCGTAATCCGAAAATGGATTCAAAATCGGAGTTCGGATGCCCAAGATATGGGCTGAAGAACCAAAGGAGCGCGCGAGAGAAGTCGGGAGCACGTGTGGCCACAAGGCCTGCCCGTGTGGGAGGCCGTGGGCCCCACGGCCAAGGGAACCCTCTGCTCCCGTGTGGCCCACGCGCCCCCCACGGGGAGGTGACGTGGCACGCTCTGATTCGCTCAAGAAATCTCTCTCTCTCCTCCTTTTAAACTCATCTCCTTCCCTCCACACTTTGTTGAATTTTGAAGAACATTCACAAAATTTTCTGCAGAATTCTCCAATTTTCGTTTTCTTATTTTGATCATATCTCTCTCATACAAACTCGAAATCAATCGATTTAAAAACCAAAATTGTTGGTCTCGAAGAGAGCTACAAACCCCAAGCATTTCTAGAGGCGGCTGACTTCGCCATTTTTCTCAGCTGATCCATTTTCAGTCCGTGGTCAAGGTTGTCATTTCAACTTCTTCTTTTTCAATTTCATCTTTGATCATCTCTTGATTCTTACTATTTGATTGATGAAATTTGTTGAGAAGTATGTTAGATCACATGCTAGGGTTATTTGATCATTTGTTAATTGAGATTTAGCTTTGTGATTTGTTTTGAACATATATTTGCTAAACTTGATTGTGTGTGAAATTGATTCTAGAAATTGAATATATGATGTATCTCATATTATTTTCTAGGTTCTATTTCTTGATCTAAGAACTAGGTTTTTAGTGTGATAAATTGAATATTCATACCTTTGTTCTTATTGATTTGCATGTCTTGATTTCTAGATAATTTTGTGATTATGTGTTGAAATCATATTCTAGACTATCATTGAACATGTACATTTTGCTTGATTGATCATCTAGCTTAATTTGATTGTGTTTGCATCATTTGCATCACTTTAGATCATAGCCTTGCATTAGGTTGAAGTCTCTAGTAAAGTGAGTGAAGCTTTGTGGATAGAGCAAGGAAGACTTGATTGGAGTCGGGAGGACTCGGATAATCAAGCAAGGGAGTCTTGTCTAGGGTCGAGAGGATCCGGATAGGCAAGCAAGAAATCTTCCTAGAGACGTGAGCATCTTGGATAGGAAGTTGCTTTCTAGAGGTGTAGGACACATCTCGGATAGGAAGTAGGCTTGGTGATTCACTAGCCCGAGGGTAGATTAGGAGTTGATAGCTTGAGCGGATATCATGAGTGATAGCTTGAGTGTGTAAGTCCTTTTTCACATAGTGGATTGCTTTGCCGGTGGTTGTGGTATCAACCCGTGGATGTTTCCTCATTGAGGTTTTACCACGTTAAAACACTTGTGTTCATTTTTGTTTTTACTTTTCTTTATCTTCCATTTCTTTCATTGATTGCATATCTTGTAAATTGATTAACTCTTGTATAAGTGAAATCAATTAATTTGTCAAATTTAATCAAGTGTGCATTTTCATTGATATATTCCGCATTATTTTTTAATTGGGAGAATTTGGAGCCTATACCTATTCACCCCCCCTCTAGGTATATTTCACTACTACTTAAGGGAAATTTCATTAACACAACGCACGCAACACTAAAAAGAGAGAACAAGAGGTGTGCGGCTAAACTAGAATTAAGAAAAAAAAAGTTTACAAAAGTGTGGCCGCACTTCACCACATTAAAAAGAACAAGTGTTGTCCTTTTATGTGTTCTTCTCTTCTACCTCTATACAGGTTTCTGAATACCGTGATGTGCCCACACGCCGTTGCCAGTCCCGGGAGATAGCGAGGAAGATCAAGTGGTTCAAATCAGGAGCAGATCGTATCAAAGTGAAGGAGCCTCCTACGTAGGTATGAAGAAAATAGTTTCTTCTCTTCTCTTTTATATATATATTTCGATTTCGATTTCTTGTTTTTACTGTTCCGAAAAATAGATCCTAGGGTTTACTAATCGCATTATTTCTTTATGAAATAATTTTTTTTTTTTTAAAGTTCCTTCCGCTGCGCGATCGGTAAACCGGGGTCCCAACAATTGGTATCAGAGCCAATTTTTCGGAACAGGAGAATTGATTTCGATGCTCCCGATATGTATGAATGTGTAGGCACTATTTTAATTGACTGTGTGTTGTTTTTAATTAAATGGTTTAATTTTAAAACATACTTGATCGTTAATTGTATGGTGTCATGGATTTAGGGTTCTTTTTTAAAAGGTTGTAATATTTTTGTAATATTAATCCCGGGATGTAATTTTAATATTTTATTTTATTTTTCTGCTGTATTTTCTTTGTTGTATTTTGTTTTTTTGTTATGTATTTTTATTATAAAATATGTAAGAAGAAATCCGACGAAAAAGACGAATGGTGAAAGAGCGAAATCGGAAACATGCATGATAGCATTGTTCACGGACACTGTTCACCAGCACTGTACATGCGGTACTGTTCACACAGTACTGGTGCGAGCAGCCTACGTGCACGAATGACGTCTATGTGCGAAAGCGTTATGGGCTGAAAATTTGCAACGTTAGGGTTTTCGAATTTGCTAAAAGATTTTGGGCTTTAGGGTTGATTCATGAGATGGGTCACAATAATAAAATAAAATATTTTTTTTTTTTTATCAAGTTGGACTTGGTTAAAAACCCAAAATAAATAAGAACCCTAAAGACTTGAAGAATCTTAGAGATTACTTAAAGACCAAGGAATGCCTTGGGTATATTTTGTAATTAGATTCTTATTATTGTAAGTTAAATAATCCACGATACTCAGTTAACTCATGTATGCTTTTAATTATGTGATGATTAAGCATTGCCATGCATACAAATGTCATTTAGACTAGTTGTGCCTACACATAAATATATGTTGATATATCATACATGCATGTTAGCCTATTTTTATTATGTGTTTTAGTTTTAATGTGATTAAAATGGGCAATACACATAAATGGCTAAAGATTAATGAGATTAGTTTTAATAGTTAAAACTTGGTAAATTCTCATTAATTATTAATCTAATTTTAAAGAGTTAAATTAGTTAGATTAATAGGGCCTTTTTAATAATATTAGATTAATTCGATTAAATCCGTTTATTAATGGGCCTAATAATGTGTTTAGTTTTAATAGTTAAAACTTGGTAACACATGTTGAATAATTCTAGCCTTAGTATATTGTTTACATAGATTAGAATTATTACTAAAAGATTTTTTTTTAAGAGTTAAAAATCGTAATAATTTATTAGTTAATTAGAATTAGATTCTAATAAACAAAGGTTAATGCGCTAGACGACTGGATTGAAGTTAGCCGTTTAATCTTGTAAATATCTAGGTGCATTAACTACTATATAAAACCCTTATAATAAAATAGTGAGTGGGAGAGGGATATATGACATTATATCCCGCGGTCTCCATCAATAGTTCAACACTGTGAGATTCGAGTGGGGCCTTGTGACGGCTTTGCTTTCGTCCTCCCTAAGGAGGGTTTCCATAAGAATCAATACCAAGGTTGACTTCCTAACAAATAGGATTTCTGAGGGGATTTCGGGATTGACTGACCCTAAGGCGGCAATTCTCGAGTTAAGCTCTAAAGATCTGAAATGATGGGTTACGCTCACTAGGTTTCTATTAAATTGGTTAATTATAAACCTGATTGAAATATACGATGGTTGAATGTTAGAGGAATAAGAGTTATTCTGGTATAACATTTGATTGAGAATGTCTCGATCCAACATGCAAGAATTTGACCGACCCTAAGGCGGCACTTGCTTGTGGTATGTTGGATTGTCGTGGTATAGTAGCACTTTTTAGGGTTGTTCTTGTTCATTAAACATTTTCATGCATCATGTTTAATTTTATGCCGAACATTCACACATGTTTTAAATGTATGATTGAATGAATTCTTAATTTATGTTTTTTCAGCCATGTCAACTGCACTATTACAAATCATAGCCAATGAAAAATTAACTGGTGATAACTACATTAAATGGAAACACAATATCAATGCAATTTTGGTCACCAAGGACCTTAAGTTTGTGCTTACGGAGGAATGTCCTCTAGCGCCTACTGCCCATGCCGCACAAAGAGTTCGTAAGGCATACGAGAAATGGGTCTCATCTGATGAGAAGGCCCGAACATATCTATTAGCTAGTATGACAGACGTGCTTGTCACAAAGCACGAAGCATTGACTTCCGCATTTGAAATAATGGAACCATTGTAGGCTATGTTCGGACAACCCTCTGAGCAAAAGTGGCACGAAGCTGTTCGTTCCGCTATGCTCACTCGTATGAAAGAGGGTACATCAGTTGGGGAACATGTCTTGAACATGATGTCCTATTTCAACACGGCAGAAATCAATGGCGAGGCCATTGATGAACCCAGTCAGGTGAGCATCATACTGATAACTCTTCCGAAGAGTTTCGATCAGTTTAAGAGCAATTATGGGATGAACAAGCTTAGGTTCAGTCTCACACAGTTGCTCAATAAGCTCACTACCTTTGAGTCCTTAACTAAGGACAGCAAGGGCAAGACCGGTGAGGCAAATGTTGCCGAACCATCTTTCTCCAATAATAAGAAGAGGAAGAGGTCTACTGGGAAGGCGAAGGGTAAGCCCAAACCCAAGAAAGCCCAGAGCAAAAAGAAAGGCACCTCCATTGACAAGAGCAAGGGAAAATGTTTCCATTACGATAAGGTCGGGCACTGGAAGAGGAATTGTCTTCAGTATCTAGAGGAGGTAGCCAAGAAGAAGAAAACGAAAGGTAAATATGATTTACTTGTTCTTGAGTCGTGTTTAGTGGAAGATGATTCTTCACCTTGGATAGTTGATTCAGGGGCCACTAACCATGTTTGTTATTCTTTGCAGTGGATTGATTCTTGGACACAACTTAAGGAGAGAGCCTTCTCTATGCGTGTGGGGTTAGGGGATGTCGTGTCGGCACGAGCAGTGGGCGTAATTAGATTGCGTTTTTGTAATAATAATTTTATATTGTTGGACAATGTATTTTTCATTCCTAGATTTACACGGAATTTAATTTCCGTTTCTAAGTTGTTAGAACAATTATATTCTGTTTCTTTTGATAATAAATCAGTTATTATTGCAAAGAATGGTCTAAAAATTTGTTCAGGAATTAATGAAAACAATTTGTATGTGTTAAGACCATTAATACATATAACACTACTCAACATTGAAATGTTTAAGGTTGAAAAACCAAAAACTAAACAACATAAGATTTCTCCAGAAAACGAAACGTATCTCTGGCATCTAAAGCTTGGTCATATTAACTTTGACCGGATAAACAGACTAGTTAAAAGTGGATCTTTAAGTGAGTTAAAGGTTTGCACATTACCTGTCTGCAAATCTTGTTTAGAAGGTAAAATGACCAAGAGACCTTTTACTGGAAAAGGGCTTAGAGTTAAAGAACCACTTGAGCTTATACATTCAAACGTTTGTGGACCGATGAATGTTGAAGCAAGGGGTGGTTATGAGTATTATGTCACATTTATAGATGACTACTCAAGATACGGATATGTCTACCTAATGCAACGGAAGTCGGAAACTTTTGAAAAGTTCAAAGAATTCTGAGCTGAAGTTGAGAACCAGTTAGGAAAGACTATCAAGTCTCTTCGATCGGATCGTGGAGGTGAGTACCTTGACCAAGAGTTTGAAGACTTTATGGTTGAGTATGGGATAGTGTCCCAACTCACAGCTCCTGGTACACCACAACAGAATGGTGTCGCGGAGAGGAGAAATAGAACCATAATGGAAATGGTGAGATCTATGATTAGTTTCTCGTCATTATCAAATTCCTTTTGGGGATATACGTTACAAACAGCGGCATACATTTTGAATGTAGTGCCATCCAAATCTGTTCCTAAGACTCCCCTAGATTTATGGAATGGTCGTAAAGTTAGTTTGCAACATTTTCGCGTATGGGGGTGTCCAGCACACGTGCTGAAGAACAGAACTGGAAAGTTAGATCCCAAGTTTGTGGTCTACTTGTTTGTAGGTTACTCCAAGGAGACCAGAGGTGGATACTTCTATAGTCCTGAAGATAACAAAGTATTTGTATCGACAAATGCAATGTTTCTTGAGGATAACTATATTAGTGACCATAAACCTCGTTCTAAAATTGTATTGAATGAGTTAGAGCCTGGTGAGACCAGTACTCAGACAACAAGAGTTGTTAATCCATTAACATCTGAGAGTCAGATGATTCCTATTCAGGATACACTACCACCTAGGCGTAGTGAGAGGGTTGTGAGACAGTCTGAACGCTATTTGGGTGTAAGTAAGGGACAAGATGTTGTCTCTGCTGATAGTGTGGATGATCCATTGACATTTAAGAATGCAATAGAAGATCCTGATAAAAAGGAATGGCTTAAAGTCATGAATCTCGAGATGGAGTCCATGTACTCTAACTTAGTCTGGGAACTTGTAGACTTACCGGATGGGGTGAAACCCATAGGGTGTAAGTGGATCTACAAGAGAAAGAGAGGAGTAGACGGGAAGGTAAATACCTTCAAGGCAAGGCTAGTGGCCAAGGGTTATACCTAAAAAGAGGGGGTTGATTATGAAAAGACCTTCTCTCCAGTAGCCATGTTTAAGTCTATTCGGATTCTCTTATCTATTGCTGCCTATTTTGATTATGAAATTTGGCAAATGGACGTCAAGACTGCATTCTTGAATGACAATCTTGAAGAGAGCATCTACATGATGCAACCAGAGGGATTCGTGTCTCTAGATCAAGAGCAAAAAGTTTGCAAATTGCAAAGATCCATTTATGGACTTAAACAAGCATCTAGATCTTGGAACCTAAGGTTTGATGATGTGATCAAAACCTATGGCTTCGAGCAAAACGTTGATGAGCTTTGTGTCTACAAGCGCATCATTAACAAGAAGATAGTTTTCTTAGTTCTTTACGTAAATGATATCCTACTCATTGGGAATGATGTAGGGGTATTATCGGAAGTAAAGGGCTGGCTGGCTAGCCAATTCCAAATGAAAGATTTTTGAGAGGCGAGTTATGTTCTAGGGATCCAATTTATAAGGGATCGTAAAAACAAACTCATAGCACTGTCTCAGGCATCGTATATCGACAAGATTCTTGTATGATTTTCAATGCAGAACTCCAAGAAAGGTAATTTACCCTCTAGACATGAAGTTCACTTGTCTAAGGAACAGTGTCCTAAGACACCTCAAGAAGTTGAGGATATGAGACGTCAGCAGTAGGTAGTCTCATGTATGCTATGTTATGCACGAGACCGGACATCTGCTTTGCAGTGGGAGTAGCCAGCAGATACCAGTCCAACCCAGGATTGGATCATTGGGTTGCTGTCAAGACTATTCTTAAGTATCTTCGGAGAATGAGAAACTATATGCTAATGTATTCTGGACAGGATTTGATCCTGTTAGGATATACAGATTCTGATTTTCAGTCAGACAGGGATTCTAGAAAATCCACGTCTGGATCAGTATTCACCATTGGTGGTGGAGCTATTGTGTGGAGGAGTATTAAGCAATCTTGTGTTACTGATTCCACCATGGAAGCCGAATATGTAGCCGCTTGTGAAGCTGTTTGGCTTCGCAAATTCTTAAGCGATCTAGAAGTTGTTCCAGATCTGGATAAGCCAATCACACTTTATTGTGATAACAGTGGTGCTATGGCTAATTCCAAAGAACCAAGAAGCCATAAGAGAGGTAAGCATATAGAGAGAAAGTATCATCTCATTAGTGAGATAGTGTAGAGAGGAGATGTGATCATCACCAAGATAGCCTTACAAGACAATCATGTTGATCCATTTACGAAGACCTTACCAGCTAAAGTGTTTGAAGGTCACCTAGAAGGTCTAAGGTTACGAGACATGACTCACATGCTTTAGTGCAAGTGGGAGATTGTTGGGGTTTTTGCCCTAAAGCTTGTAATTTGTAAATATGATTTGAACATAAATAAAAGAAGTAATACATTCATTCATTTTGTGTCATACTTTATATACATAACATGTGCACTTAACATCCAAGATTGCTAGATGTAATTTTGAACTGAGTATATGAGTGTCATATACAGATGGATGCAGTTTGAAACAAGCAATCTGAAGAGTCCATATATAGCAAATAAAGCTGGGTATTTTATTTGTGGTTAATCTACAGATGCGGTCTATTTTGTAATGTACGGTGATCCTATCCTGGATCATTCATATGGAGATATGAGAATGGAGGCACCTTGTATGATGTGATCATATAGGACTGGGCCATGATCTATATGAATCTCTCACTAAGATCCGTTTAACAATGAGATTCATATATATCAACTAATGATGGCTATATGTGGGTGATCTTAATCCTGAGTGTATTATCGACTCCTTCAGGTTAGATCGTGGTCTTTGATATACCATGGGTAAGATCGGAGTTGTATTCCTGATCAATAAACTCCGTATGTTGGGATCACGGTTTGGCTTGTGGCTGGGAAGGTTTGTACACAATAGTGGAATCCACTCCTTCTTACGAGAAGTAAATGGTAGTCCCCTTAAGGGTTGATTCGTGGCTTGAACAATATGAGCGCTCTCCTAATTCCGTAAGGAATGTAGGATTTATTGTTCATTAGAGAATCAATGGTACTTAAAGGAAAGATATAATTAAAGGGGTATAACGGACATTATGACTCAGCTCTAATTATGAACTACTTGTGGAGGATTATACCATATGTAATAGCTATATCGATAGACACCGAAAGTTATTGGTTTGTGTAAAAACATTTGCAGTTGAGAGAGTGCAGCTTCGGGTTTTTAGTGGAATAACATCGAAGTTAATAATCATGAAATATTAATTAAAGAGTTTAATTAATTATTTCTAAATATTATTGGAGCTCAAAATACTGTGGGTCCATTAGGTCCCCTTACTAGCCCGATCGATTTAGGTAACAAGGGTCACGATTAATTAATTGGATTGTCCAATTAATTGTGTTATAAAAGTGACACGTATCTATTCGGGAATTAATTGAATAATGAGATTATTTAATTAATGAATTTAATGATTATGACAATTAGATAATAAGATTATTTAATTATGTAATTAATTATTGATGGAGGGTGTTAGTTGATATTTATATTTGAAAAATGGGATAATATGATTATCTTATTTTTTAATTAAATATTAATTTTGAATTTAAATAGTTTAAATTCAAATTATATGATATCTGTTAATAAAATAAAATAAAGATTTTGTTTTTAAATTAAATAGATATCATCGGTTGTTGTTAAATATATATATATATATATATATATATATATATGAAATATATGTTAAGATACTAATTAACACAACACACGCAACACTAAAAAGAGAGAACAAGAGGTGTGCGGCTAAACTAGAATTAAGAAAAAAAAAGTTTACAAAAGTGTGGCCGCACTTCACCACATTAAAAAGAACAAGTGTTGTCCTTTTATGTGTTCTTCTCTTCTACCTCCATACAGGTTCCTAAATACCGTTATGTGCCCACATGCCGTTGCCAGTCCTGGGAGATAGCGAGGAAGATCAAGTGGTTCAAATCAGGAGCAGATCGTATCAAAGTGAAGGAGCCTCCTACGTAGGTATGAAGAAAATAGTTTCTTCTCTTCTCTTATATATATATATATATATATATATATATATTTCGATTTCGATTTCTTGTTTTTACTGTTCCGAAAAATAGATCCTAGGGTTTACCAATCGCATTATTTCTTTATGAAATAATTTTTTTTTTTTAAAGTTTCTTCCACTGCGCGATCGGTAAACCGAGGTCCCAACAGCTTCCGGCTCTACTAGATGTGATTGTTCTTTGTTGAGTTGTATTATGGGCCACATCATCATCATCATCATCTCCTAGACCCAAAGAAAAATCATCATCTATAGGGTCTATATTCCACCCATGTTTTTCATTCTTCTTCTTGTTCATATACTTTCAAATTTCTTCTTGTATGGATGGTGGACAATGTTTGCATCCCTTAGCATTCCTATACCTACCAACTAGATGTTCATTCGCACGAAATATGCCTCTTTTACGCTCTTTACCACAAAAATTACATATTGTGGTATTTTTATCACCAAGAATAGGGCATGTGACATACTTCCATCCAAGATCTTCTGACTTTATTCTTTGAGTCGACATTTATACCTATAAACACAGATTCACAGTAAGTCAGTAACAAACCAAATACATTCAACTACACACATAAGCAACACTTATCATGCCAACCAATCATCATCTTCTGTTTTACTACCTAAGTCTACTTACACAAGTCCCACCATCCTTCGTTCTACGTCTTACGTCGGTCTACGGTTGCTTATAAATCTCATTCTATTTGCTTTATTTTTATTTGTCACCTTGCTGATTTGAGCGTTGAAGTCGCATTGGCTGGCACCACCCCAAGTGTCGTAAGTGCTCTACGTTCACCTCTTCTAGTACTACAGGTTGTCAATGCCCGTCCCTTATTAATTTTAGTTTTTTTTAGCATCTACACTAAAGTGCTCTATAATTAGATAAAATACCAAATGTTACATGCACGTTTTCACAACATCAAAAGTAGAACCTAGTTTGCTTCAAGGGAAACAGAACCTCCCAAAATGCTAGCACAGACTAACACATATTGATAGAAATTAACTCATGCATTGTTTTATTGATAGCAAACCTTATTTACAAGAGATAACAAACAGAGATTAGATAAGACAAAATTCCTATATGATAACAACTTATTCAAATTTAAATCTAAAACAAACTTTCAAAAATAAAAATAAAAAAGTTTTTCGTAACAGCCAACACCTCTTTCTTGAGAAAATATATTTCTTCTGGTTGGTCTCTAAATGTCGACAGTCATGGAGATGATTAAAGGAGACAAAACATTTTAAAAAGTAATGTCATTTTTTTTTCTTAATATTATTCCATTTAAATTTTGTTTATAAATAATTAAATATCTGCCATTTTAAGCATATAATTTTTGTTAACATCGAAAATTCGGCACCTCATCAAGAGAGGAATTTTAGTGAATAAGTGGAAGAACCACTCCTCCCAACATGCTTGAGGACATTTTCAACTTAGGGGAGGAAATACCTCATTCGTCCCCATGTACTTGCGTATTTACACCTCGTATCCCCGCAAGTACTTCAGTGAAGAATAACAAAATAATATGCTTTCTTGATTCTTACATAAAGAAGAAGGGCTTAAATACAAGTAGGAGACCTAGAAAGAAGAGAGATAGTAATTACACTTAACAGTAACCATCTCACCTAACTACAGCTATTTACACCCACCAAACAACCACTAATTACAATCATTAAATGAACCTCAACTGCATAATTCTAACACTCCCCCTCAAGCGGATGCAAAGATACTTTGCATCCCAAGCTTGCTGATTAGGTTCTGAAATGTAGCATTTGGAAGTCCTTTTGTAAGGACATCTGCAAGTTGACCAGAAGAGGGAACAAAAGGGACACAAATCTGTCCAGAGTCAAGTCTTTCCTTGATAAAGTGTCTATCAATTTCAACATGTTTGGTTCAATCATGCTGAACAGGGTTGTGTGCAATGTTTATTGCTGCCTTGTTGTCACAGTACATCATCATAGGACCTTCGATTCTAACTTGTAGGTCAGATAGAATAATTCTGATCCATAGCAGCTCACATATGCCAAGAGCCATGGCACAAAATTCTGCTTCTGCACTGGAGCGTGCTACAACAGATTGTTTTTTGCTTCTCCAAGTGACCAGGTTCCCACTTAGGAATGTGCAGAACCCTGTGGTTGACCTCCTGTCTGTCTTATATCCTGCCCAGTCTGCATCAGTATAGGCTTCAAGCTTAAAACCTTCCCCTTTTCGAAATAACAGCCCTTTTCCTGGCGTTCCTTTCAGATACTTTAGTATCCTATAAGCAGCTTCACTGTGGGACTTTAGAGGAGATTGCATGAACTGACTGACAACGCTTACGGCATAAGCAATGTCAGGCCTAGTGTGGGACAAATAGATGAGTTTACCCACCATTTTCTGGTATTCTTCTCTGTCTACTGGTTCTTCTCCATCTTTTAGTTCTCCAAGTCTATGATCACCTCAATTGGTGTATCAATTGGATTACAGCCAGTCATTCCAACCTCTTGCAGTAGGTCTTGAGTATATTTTTACTGGGAAATGAATATCCCATGTTTTGACCGAGCAACCTTAATTCCTAAGAAATATCTCAGCCCTCCTAGGTCTTTGATCTCAAATTCTGTTGCAAGATAGGTCTTCAAATTAGCTATTTCTTCATGATTATCTCCGGTCATGATAATGTCATCGACATACACAATTAGGATTGTAATTCCTTTTCCCATGGAATTCTTTATGAATAATGTGTGGTCGCCTTGGCTTTAGAAATAACCTTGGCTTCTCATAGCTCTAGTAAACCTCTCAAACCATGCTCGTGGTGACTGTTTCAGTCCATTGAGGGATCTTCTCAATTTGCAAATTTTGTTCCCTTTCAATTCTTCCTTATACCCTGGTGGCATATCCATATATACTTCTTCTTCTAATTCTCCGTGAAGGAATGCATTCTTCACATCCAATTGATGTAAAGACCGTTCTTTTGTTGCTGCTAGAGATAGAAGAATCCGAATGGTATTCATTTTTGTGCGAAAGTCTCATGATAGTCAATACCATGAGTTTGGGTGTATCCTTTCGCAACGAGTCCGGCTTTGTACCTGTCCAACGTCCCATCTGGTTGGTATTTTATGGAGAAAATCCACTTGCAGCCAACAGTCCTTTTAGATTTTGGTAGGTCCACAATCTGCCATGTTTGGTTCTTTTCTAGTGCCATCAATTCAGCATTTATGGCCTCTTTCCATGGCCTTGATGTTAGAGCTTCTTGAACAAATGCAGGGATCTTTTGAGACATAATAGATGAGAGAAAAGCTTTATACTGTGGAGATAGATTTTGCAGAGATACAAAATGTGACATAGAGTGTTGTGTACAACTACGAACCCCCTTTCTTAGAGCAATAGGAATCTCAATATCATCAAAAATATAAGGAATATAATTAGGAATTGAATTTTGAGTATTATCTTCAGTACCTGATTCAGGAACGATGATTGGAGCATGAGAAGTAGGATTGAGCCGCTTCTTCTTGGAATAAACTTTTAGAGTGGATGTGTGAGTCTCATTGTTTGATTCTGGTTGGTTGGTTATTTGGTTTTGGATAACAGGTTGGATAGGGTTTTCTGTGTTTCTTGCTAGTTCCAACTCTTCCTTGGACTTATCTTCTAATTGTAACTCTACCACAGAATCCTCTTTTGACTCTAATTGAATGTTCATATTAGGATAGGCAGCCTCTTCTACATCCCATTCCCACTTTACTTCTTCTTTGTTTGCATTACCCTCCCCTTGAAGATAAGTGTTGCTGTAGTAACACTGATCTTCCACAAAAAGCACATCCATAGTGATGTATGTTTTCTTATTTGTGGGACAATAGCACTTATATCCCTTTTTTGTTGGGTGTGTCAATGCATGTTGACTGGTGTAATATGCCCTCATTAGATAGATATGACATAAGTTCCTTGTTAAAATATTCCCTCCCATTATCAGACCTCAAGGTTCCTATATTCACCCCAAACTGATTTTTTATGACTTGTGAAATTTGGGGAAAATAAAAGGAACTTCAGACTTGTTCTTCATTAGGTAAACGTAGGTAAGTCTAGTACAATCATCAATAAAGGTGGCGAACCAACGAGTACCAAACACATTAGTAACACGGGATGGCCCCCATACATCTGAATGAATTGGTTTGAAAGGAGTTGAAAAATGAACTTCTTTTATTGGAAAAGTAGTAAGGTGACTTTTAGCCAAGATACAGGACTCACAATTTAAACTGTTGACATTTAATCCTTGAAATAACTTTAGAAACAATTTTCCCAGTAGGGTAAATGGTGGGTGTCCTAAACGCCTATGCCAAAGATGAATCTGGTCAACACTAGTACTATGGGAAACTAGACATTGAGACTCTTCTCCACTCCAATCAGTATCCAGGTAGTAGAGTCCATCTCTTAGCTTACCAAGCCCAATCATCTTCCCCGATTGATCCTGAAAATAACAGCCAAGAGAGAAAAAATTAACTGAGCAGTTTAGGTCTTTTGTGAGCTTCCCAATAGATAACAAATTATGGTTAAGGTTTGGAACATGTAAAACGGAATGTAAAATAATTTTGTCTAAGATTTTTACAGTCCCTTGACCAGCAACCGAGGAAAACGTACCATCAGCAACCCTAATTTTTTGCTTACCGGAACATGGTGAATAATTAGAGAAGATACTAGGTAAATTGGTCATGTGGTCAGATGCACCTAAATCAATGATCCAGGTGCAAGAGTGGGTTTTTCTAGATATTAAAGGCGCCTATGTACCTAAAGAGACCATTGAGCAAGAACCTGTAACAGAGGTGCTGAAACAGGTGTTGGTGTTGGGACTGTCCAGTTGATTCAGCAGTTGCTTAAGTCTCCTCTACATCCATTTGATTCAACCTGTCAGCATTTTGTCCATGATTACCAATCACAGTTGTGATTTGATTCGCATGACCTGACTGGTTGGGAGGAAGTCCTCCTTGTGTCACAAACTGTTTAAGATTCCGTGGCTTCCTATGAAGCTTCCAACACATAGCCCGTGTGTGCCTCTGTTTGTGGCAGTAGTCACACCACAACTTCTCATTGTCTTGAGATTTCTTGTTATCAACAACTCTTCTTGTTGCAAGTGCAGAGTTTTCAGCTCTTCTTGTTGCAAGTGCAGAGTTTTCAGCAGTTGTGTCACCTTCCTCCAGGTTATTGGTGCTCATTAGTTCTTTATTGCTCTCCTCTCCTCTAATGATCGCAAAAGCTCCATCCAGGTCAGGCAGCGGATCTCTTCCAAGCACTCAGTCTCTAGCTTGATCATAATCTGACTTGAGTCCTAGTAGGAATTGTATGACTTGTTCCCTTTCCATAAGATCTTTTATAGTTTTTGCATCTTCAGACGATTTTAGTTCAACATTCTAGTATAGGTCAAGCTCTGTCAGCAATCCTTGGAGAGTGTTGTAGTAATCAGTAACACTCATAGATCCCTGCTTAGTGTTGTAAATCTGCCTCTTGATTTGAAAAATCTGAGTGACAAACCCAACTTTGGAATATGTCTTGTTTACAGCATCCCAAATATCTTTGGCATTTGACAGTAGCATGTAGGTTTTCCTGATCCTAGGTTCCATGGAGTGAAGCAGCCAAGACATAACCATGTAGTTTTCTGTATCCCAACTCTCTTACTTTGGATCTTTCTCATCAGGTGGTTGAGCAGCTCCACTAACATACTTAAACTTTCCCTTACTTTTCAGGGAAATTTTTACAGATTGACTCCATTCCATAAAATTCTTCCCATCAAGTTTGGAAGTAGTAAGGTGAAGTGTTGGGTTTTCAATGTGAACAGGGTTTGCAAGGGTGATGGATTTGAGTGTATCAGGCATGATTTAGGTAGCAGTTTGAAACAAGAAGAAAGGAATTTAAAGATTGATTCAAAACAATGGCAATGAAGGCCTGGAAAAAGCAAAAAAAAAAATTGACAATGAAGGTCAAGAAGATAACCCTAGAAAAGAAGGGGCTCTGATACCATGAAGAATAACAAAATAATATGCTTTCTTTATTCTTACATAAAGAAGAAGGGCTTAAATACAAGTAGGAGACCTAGAAAGAAGAGAGATAGTAATTACACTTAACAGCAACCATCTCACCTAACTACAGCTATTTACACCCACCAAACAACCACTAATTACAATCATTAAATGAACCTCAATTGCATAATTCTAACATTCGGGAACAACTTTGTCCTAACGGAGTTAAGGGAATGGAGCAACGATGAGGACAGAATAAGGCTAACATGTGCCATAATCAATCCTTTTAGAAGAAAAGTCACCGCCCAAGAGAGGGAGCCACCCCCAACTAGGGATGGGTATCTCATAATAAAAAAGGAAGCCCTCCCCGGTAGGTGAACATTTAATGCGCCCACAACACACACCAAAGGAGTAAGACCAGATCCAATGGCCTGGATCTCTCTCTCGTTCCCCAAGTCTCCAGCAACCAATGGTCGGATTTGACGCCTTCACATACCTAGGAAGAGTCAACTCTTTCATTCACACAAAGTGACACCTAGTTCTCCTCAATAAAAAAGAGTGACCAAATGTTCCTAAGCCAAACTAGGAAAACCCGGAGAAGATCGCCTGACAGGTGCAATGCCATATGCGTTGACTCTTTCCCCCTGGCGCATCAGACATAGAAAACGACCCCTCACACTTACCAAGAGTGGAGCCAACCAACTAGGAAACAGGGCTGAGCCACCAAAACGACACTCAAGCACCTAGATGGCATTAGGGCTCACGAGACAAATCCCAACCTTCTAGGGCATGTGTCCCCTATGAGTTCACAAAAAGGGACAGTGATGATCTAAAGGGGGAGTTATCTCACTTCCCGTCTAAAAAGATTCCCTTGACCTACCCATCATCCATGAACTCTATAAAATCCCCTTCTCACCATAAGATGAGGGTCGACTTCTAAACCCCATTGAGTTAAGATAGAGATAGACCACTTGTCTACTTGTTGTAAGCTCTCCGAAGCACATAGTGATTTAGACTACTTGGCTACTCAATGTAAGCTCCCCGGAGCATATCTCCCTCTTTTTCTATAAAGAACCCGTTGTTTTCTCTCTATTCCCTTGTAATTCATTGCTAAGGATCTGGTTTCACTCCTAGTGGCCCCAGTCCCTCTACTAATTTGATGTGTGTAAGGAAAGGTAAGAAGAGAGCTTAGAATCCAAGAAAAAGAATCGGTCTCTCCTAATCTCGTCCCTAAACACTCACTTAAACACCTCATTCTCCCTCCCTTAACACAGCATCCTGCTGAGGGGCACCAGTATCCCTCGGCCAGCTGCTGTTTAGAGGTTTCCGTGGATTTTTTGGATAACAATTTATTTTTAATATATCAATTAAATAGTATAATTATTTAATCCCAACTCATTGTACCAAACACATACTAAAAGATTAGGTTAATCCGTTAATACATCTAGTCAATGTAATTAGAAAGGATAAAAAATGAAAAAAAGAAAGTTAGGACAATTTGGATGGGCCTGGGCCGGGCTGCAATACATCCCAGTTGAGTGAACAATTCCGTCAATTGTATCTAGGGTTTTTAACATCAACACAAACTCATTACAATTAAAGCAGTTTATAAAACTGTTAAAACGAGAAGTAATAGTTGTTGCAAACCACTCTCTGTGTCTCATATAAAAAGGCTGCTAAGCTATACACACACCTGCATACGACTCATCACCAAACACTTGAACTCACACGCACTCTCACCATTCTTATTGCCCAACACAGAACCCTAATCAATCCCTACAAAACCCTATTTTCTTTTCACTGTCATTCATCATATTTACCAAAAGCTGGTTTTTTTTTTTTCACGCTTGTCAGCTTGTGCCACTGCTGGTTTTTATTTACGCTCCTGCCACTGTTGTTGGTTTTTGACAAGAGTGTTGTTGTGTTGTCTTTCAATCTTGTTGAGTGAAAATTATTACAAGTATTGGTGGATTGGATTATGGTCATGGCTGAGAATGAAGGAGGAGATGATCAGAAGGAGATGGTGAGTGGACCTACCAAGTCTCCGTGGAAGACGCCTGTCATCACGGAGGCTCCCGTCATGGGCGCCGCAGACTCTTGGCCTGCACTTGCCGATGCTCAACAACTCCGTCCCAAGATTCCTGATTCCTCTGCTAAGCCACTGCCGGATCCGCCACTTGTTCAGGTCTTTATACATATATAATTATTGAAATTAATATGTGAGTTTTTATTGTGTTTAGAACAGTGTTTGTTTATTTAATAATTGTTTTGTTGTAAATTTTAAATTGCTAAAGGAAATGCTGGATTGTATTATTCTATTTGGCTCTCTTTGCTTAAGACTTACTCTGATTTTTAATTATTATTTTTTTTTAATGATAATGAAAAAGCGATTTAATACTGCATGAGGATTCTTTTACTTCTGAGTGAACACTTTTATATTGGACTCAGTAATTATTGATGAGCTATAAAATTAACAGAAACATTTAACATTGGAAATATTACAAAGGTTAAATAAGTGTGAAAGACTGTATTTTTAAGCCTTAGAATTTAGAATTGCTAATGACTGATTTTATTTCTAGTGATTTTTTTTTTTGTTAATAATAACTCCAAAGAAACTGTAATAGTATGTGTTCTTTAAAATTTCCTTTGCCTTGCAAATTTGTATGTAAGACTTAGCAAATTGTTTATAGCCACTTCGAATAATATGTTTAGGCTATATGTTTTTCCTTCATATGCCTAATTTTCGAAATTTGTTTCTTATCTATTTATTTTGAAATAAGGTATTACTTAGCTTAATCAATGTATTTACTATATTCTTAATTTTTTGGGGTCATCTAGGGAGCGGTTGGGCAACAGAAGACCAGTTCCGGAAATTCTAAGCCTGCCCGTAATCAAAAGCCAGGCTCTAAGCGTAATTCAAATATCACCGCTCCACCTTTTCCTGTTCCTTTACCATACAATCAGCCATCGATGCAACCTATGCCGCCTATGTTTCATGGTATGGGGCCTCCACCACCACATATTATTCATGGGTATGTTTACCAACCATACCCAGGACCCTTTCCAGGCGTTGAAACTCAAACACCAGTGCCAGCTTTTGTTCCCCCAGTTCATTCTGTGGATGCTAGCAGAAGTGGTCTGCCTTCTCCTCGGGGAGACCCCAATTCTTCTGTTGTCAATTTTGCTAATAGAAGACCTAGTACTCATGAACCTGGTGGTCATTTGAATCCTGCATGGCATCATCAACGGGCATTTAATCCCCCTCGAGACAATATTCCTATGCAACAGGGTATTGGACCAAGGCCTTTATTAAGACCTGCGTATTTTGGTCCTCCTCCAGGTCCTGGATATATGATTGGTCCAAGCTTCCCTGGTAATTAATTGTCTATGGTGCAAAGGTGCCTTCGTTTATACGGGAAGATATATTCTTCTTGCTGTCACTTATTATCCTATGATGCTACTTGGTTTCTTTTTTGTTTTCACATTTTTATTTTAATTAGTTGCAGTCCGAATTGAGGTATGTTTACCATGCAGGACCTGCATTTTGCTATGTACCTATACCACCTCCGGGCTCTATAAGGGGAGCTCACCCTCCACGCTTTGTTCCGTATCCTATAAATCCTGGGGCTCCTATGCTACCCCCTGAGGCAGCATCTTTGAAGGCTAACATTGTAAAACAAATTGAGTATTATTTCAGGTAGTGATCCGTATTCTCAATGGTATACAAGCATTTATGTGGGATGTGTTTGCTTAATATATAAGCTGGAATGACTTTGGTGTCTTTTCATAATTGCTGATTATGGAATAAATTGTTTTTCCTGTAATGGATCATTGCTAAATTTGATGGTACAACATCTGCTTTGATTTTTGTGAACTGATAACTTGATGATTTAATATCGTTTATTATTGTGATGCCATGTTATAGGAGCTTCAGTTACTTTGAACTTGTACCTTGAATGCTGTTTGAAATATAATCAAGCCCTTGAATGAGACAAGAAAAAATATACCTGCAAAACTCTTTATATTTCTGTATATAAGATAGATTTCTGATTATATTATAGATTAAGGTTTTATTTATTATTGAATTTCTATCCTCTATTTTGGCAGCGATGAAAATCTCTTGAATGACCATTACCTAATTTCCTTGATGGATGCTCAAGGATGGGTTCCAATATCCACAATTGCTGACTTTAAAAGGGTATGATTCACTACAAGATTGCATTCAATCTGTATGTTAGAATGCAACACATTATATAATAGATTTTTAATTGTTTTATCTGCAGTTATTTAAATATCTTAAATTGTTGTACAACAACTTACTAAGCTATTACTTGTGCATGCGTGTAATTTAAATTATCAGGAATAACTAAGCTATTGCATGTATATTTTGATATTTGGGCTACAGGTAAAGAGAATGAGTACAGACATACCATATATCCTTGATGCACTGCAAAGTTCGAGTACTGTAGAAGTTCAGGTTAGATTTCTTGCAGTGAAGTGTTACTGTTTGGTAATTGGTTTGTTGCTGGGAACAATGGCTAGGTTGCTACCGAATATCAGTTGCAGTTTCAACATTCTTGCCAATTTCTAATAAGCAAACTTTGTTTGTCTAAGCAAGCCTTTAAAGAATGCCTGGAAAAAAGTTGTCAATCAGAGTATCATTCTCATTATACCCCTGAGTTTTATACTCTCGGTTTTTAAATCTATATCACCCCGTTGAGCTATTGATTGGTAGTTGCTACATTTATGTTAGACCAAAAGTTGAAAGCCATGGAATAAATGATTGCCTTCTCATATCCACACACAAGTATACCATGATGTAGACATAGTATTAGCATGTATTTCAAATGGAGAGAATGAAAATTTTAGATGTTGAAAACATGTGCTTAACTTGTGTCATTTAAGGCCGATTGCTATAATAATCGTTTTCTTTCAAGTTTCTATGGAGTTTAGTATTCTCTTCAAACTGTTCCCATGTTCATTTTTTTTATTTACCTTTAAGCTCTTCATTGTTCTGGTAATTATATTCGCATAAGCTTTTATGGAAGGAGTATTAGTGTTGTGCTCCTTTGTTCGTTTTTTATTTATAGGGTGAGGCTTTCAAACAAGAATGTTTTTTATTTATAGGGTGAGAATTTCAATCAAGAATCAAGGGCTCAAAGGCTTTTTGGGCAACCTACCTAGGGTAATAAAACCCTACAAGTTTTATCTCAAAAAAACCCTACAAGTTTCATGTCTACCAAAGTTGTAGGATTCAACAGTTGCACCCACTTTAGATTCTAGGGAATAGGAAAGGTTAGGGGAGTTGTAGAAATTTAAATCAAAAAGTTTAAAAAGAGGCCTGATTTTTGCCTGTTATCTTAAATTCTCCCTTTTCTCTATTAGCTTGAATTTTTTTATTAATTTTTTTCCAAAATACTTAGGGTGCGTGGTATCACTTCTTTTTTCTTGATTTCTGAAATCAAAATTGTGAAATGAAGAAAGAAATTGATTTGATATTTTCAAAATTAAAAAACACATTTGGTAGTGTTTTCTAACAAACAGTTTCTTATAATGAAAACAATTAATATTTAATATGCATGCAGTAAATTATTTTTGAAAATTTGTGTTGTGTGAAGTTAAAATACAAGTATTCTTATTTATCAAAAAACAATTTAAATCAAATTGTTTAAATTAAATTGGTTGGCGAATTTTCATATTTTCTTTTAGAAAAAAATATGATGGAAAGATAATTATAATTTATATTTCATAAATCTTAAATAAAGGTATCTGTTGATAATCTAAAAGAAAGCATATATTCCGTGTATATAAGCTTTAATAGAAAATGGAGATTCATTTTAGTAGGTCCCACTTGCCTTGTCATTGTCAGTTTCCCAATCAGTAAAATCCAATACCAAACAAAGGAAACATCTATTTGACATTTCCGCTTTTCATTCATTAAAGGTGAAAAATGTGATTCTGTTTTCCACCTATTTTTTCTACCGAATGCATAACAAACTTGTCTCATGTCTGTTTTTAAATTTAAAAAACAAAAAAGTTACTTCTTAAAATGATAACAAACATGACCTAGTTTTCTGCTTAATGCCTATATATAATTTTGCTTTCATCTTGTTCAACCTTTTAGTTTAGAAATATATTTTTTTAATACTTTTTGACAATTAACCATTATCACAAATTCACTTGATTAAGTTTAATTGTACAATTTATATTTTTATTATCAAATAAAATCAGGTCTTGATTCCGGAAATAGTTCTCATATTTCTGTAAGGGCATGCAACACTTGAAATTCTGCATGTTAATATTAATTAGTTAATGTGGATAGGGCCCTGTGATATAAATGACAGTTTAGTTGCTCTTGTTCTTGACATAAGATTGTGATGTATGGCTGTTATCTGAATTTAATCGTTTCAAGGGAGCTACTTCTATACTAATTTGTCAATTCATTGCCATAGAAATAATAAAAGGACTGAAGACATTGGGGGATATGTTGATTAGTAGACACTTTTGCCAGCTTTTTATTCTTTCTTTCAATAGCCATCTCTTATCTTGGTGTTATTTGTACAGGGTGACATGATACGAAGACGTGATGAATGGTCCAAGTGGATTCCAATTGCGTCAACAGCTCAAACTCCACAGGGCCAACCTGTAGAAAATGCTGCTGATTCTTTCGTGAATGGTGATTCCAATGGAGATCATACGAGGGAAACCTCTGAAGGAAATGTTGAATTTTTATCAGCTACTGGAAATTTGGTGAAGCACATACCAGCCAGTAGTGATAGTACAGAAGTAACACATAATAGTATCACAGAACATTGTAGTAAGTTTGTTCAACTTGATGGTGGAAAACAAGCATTCTATGCTGAAAATGGTGATTTGACAACATCAGTCTCTGAATCCGACATTGGTACCAGTTACGATATTTCCTGCCAAGACCAGTCACAAGTAGTTGAACCTGCAAGTTCTGGTGATCATGGTGCTGAAAACTTGGAGCCCTCATTAAATATGGCGGCGCAGAATCTTAATGATCTCTCTGATGATTTTACAAATACGTTTATGCTTGATGAAGAACTAGAGATTGAGCAGAAGATGAAGAAGAAGGATGACCTTCCCACAGCCAGAAGGTACTGTCTTGGTTATTTTTCAGTCTCCTGTCTATACTGCAACTAGTCTAATAAGCTTTTGGAAATCAATAAATACTAGTTTAATAGTTCATGTCCTGAATGCAAATCCTTGGCTAGTAAAATGCTGTTTGATATAATATAATATTATACACTTAATCTAGCTTTGATTTGAACTTGAATAAATGGCTTATCACTTTATATTAATCCTGTGTAAAACTGATACTAGAATTATTTGTGCATTGTGTAATCAAACTTTTTTTTTTATAATATAATATTATACACTTAATCTAGCTTTGATTTGAACTTGAATAAATGGCTTATCACTTTATATTAATCCTGTGTAAAACTGATACTAGAATTATTTGTGCATTGTGTAATCAAACTTTTTTTTTTTTTTTAATTTCAATAAATTATCATTCTTTTTTTGTGATGAAACTGGCTGTAAGTGCTGACTGACTATATACTTAAATTTTTGATTGATTTTGTTACCCAGGATTGATGATGAAGATGATGAGACACTTGTCAATGATCAAGATGTTCAGAGACTTGTAATTGTCACCCAGGTATGACCAATTTGCAGTAGATTTCTTTTGGCTTCTTCAGCTTGTGAAATTCAAGGTGCTTCTCGTTATGATGTCCTTAAAAATTGGTTTATCGTAGGAACCATATGAATGTTTACAAAACTAAAGCATCAAATTTTGCTTCAATGTATTATTTTTCCTTTTTACCATCATATTGATTGTTATAGAGGAATTGGGTCTCTAATCATTGACGATAATTGAGGAGGAGAAAGTGCAAAAAGTGCAGTATACAAGTTGTCTGGAACGTTGACAATTCTTCACATATTACAAAGTCTGCCATTTTGGTGTAAGCCAGCTATATTGGCCTTGTTACCTGGTAGATGTGGGGGATAATTTTTTCCCTGCGATCAAAAGTGAAATTTGGCTCTGATGGTCACCTTTTGGAAGAATTCAATTCACGGAGTTGAAAATTTGGCAAATTGGACCATACCGTTAATGATGTTGTTATCATATTTAGTATATGTAAAAAGACTTTTGAGCACTTAGGTTTTGGTTGTTTATATAAAGAGTATATAGAAATAAGGTAGCCTTCCAATTTAAAGGGAGAGATTCAATTTTCATTTTCTTTTCTTGGTTGGTTATATTTTGTTTGTTTGTGATAACTTCTTCAGTCTTTTTCATTGTAAAATTTTTGAGAATTCTTCAATAATTCACTAGTTTAGAGAAAGAATATGTGTGTGCTTTTTTGTGATGAACAGTTACACGACACCACCCCCATCAAGCTGAAGCATTACTGGTATGGCCGTAGGGGTGGGCATTGGATGGTTTGGTTTGATTTTCACTATAACCAAGCCAAACCATTATTTAAACGGCTTGGTAATGTAGAAACCAAACCAAACCCATAAAAACCGGTTTGGTTTTGTGGCTTAGGTTTAACCCTAAAATAGTTAATTTTGGTATTATTTTTATTTACGATTTTCATTCAAGTTTTTCCGTCACTATTAACAAGTATAAGTTAAATTAATGTTATATTATTTTTTATTTAAACATATATAAGAATATTTCTATAAGTAGCTAAACTCATATATAAATCATCACTCTTAAGTTTGGGGTGCCCACCCAAAATTACCAGTGTAAAGGATTGCTCTCTGTGTCAGCCATATGTTAAGATTACCTTGCATTGTTTTCTCTGGTGGAACAAAAGATTTCAAACTTTCTATACTTAGAATTATGTGGCCACTAAGAACTCTTACCCTCCTTGGTGAATTTTCATCCCCTTAAATAATCTTCCAGTAAAGAGAAAGAGTATATATGTGAACTTGTTTTAGTCATAGTTGCATGATTCTTCCCAACAACTGGAGCATTCCTTGTGTAAAGGATTGCATTCCGTCTCAGCCATGAGTTGTAAAATGACCATCCATTAAATCTCCAATGGCATGAAGAAAGATTTAGTTTGAACATCCTCTACTTAAAATAGTTTTAACTCTTTATTCTCTACTGGCATCTGCTTGAATCCCTCAATTTCATTATATGCTTAGTTTCCTGCAAATTATGGAAGCTGTCTTGTTATCATATTATCATCCTCTGTGATACCGTATTATCAGGCTGTACCCAACCACCCCCAAAAATAATCTTCCAGTATTGAGAAAGAGTACTTATGTTTGTCTGTCTGTGTCACAAACAATTGAATGACTTCAACCCATAGCACCTAAAGGAATGCTGGTGTATGTGAAAGATGGACATCAGTTATTTTCCAGTGGCATGAAGAAAGATTTAGTTTGAACTTCCTTTATTTAAGAGTTATTTTTGGCAACTAACAACTGTAAAAGAATTGTTAAGGACTTAAAGAGGTGAGGATACCAGGCATTGTTGGACAAAATTAGTGTTTGTGGTCTCCTTTTTGTGCTTCGATATCTTCAGAATTCTGAGATAACACTCTGTTTTTTCATCCGTAACAATTGGGAAGCTGTAATTTTGTGATTTGATGAGTCCTTTAGTTTCTTTTGCGTTCTTTTGTGGACTGGTTTTAGGAGGTTACCTTATACTTTTGTTCTATTTCTTGTTGATTCTGTGATTGTATAGATTTTACTCTTTATTTTATCTTTTTGGACAGCTTGCTTTCTTGTACATCTTTTCTTTACCTTTACTAATAGTCTTTTGTTTGTTCTGATTAAAAAATAATAATAATGTAACTCTTACCCTCCATTGGTGCCTGTTTGAATCCCTAAAATTAGTTTAATTATACACTAAGTTTCCTGATAGGGCTTCTAATTATGTAACTCTTACCCTCCATTGGTGCCTGTTCGAATGCCTTAAAATTAGTTTAATTATACACTTAGTTTGCTGATAGGGCTTCTAATTATGTTTTGTAGGCTGATTAACCTAGAAAACTGCATCATCAGCATAGCTTAAAGCCTTAACTGCAAATAATCAATAGAATAAAACGTGTTTTTGCTCTGCCATCAGGTTATTGCATTCATGGATGCAAACTGTATTCAAGTTCTTGACTCATGGATACAGTTCGCGGTTATTTCATTCATGGATACAGTTCCTTTTTCTTGTAGAACGTGGTTGTTGGAAAATTGGTATGGTTTTGGTGGTGGTAGGAAGGGTACAGTTCTTTGGGAATGTACTAGGATGGCATTCTTTTTGGTGTTGTGGAATGAAAGGAACAAAATAATCTTTGAGGATCACAAAGGCGAAAGGGTAGAGGTTTTATAGGATAAGATCAGTTTTTTAGCTTCCCTATGGGCTTCTGTTACTTCTGACTTTAGGGATACTTCTCTTTTTTTCTTTATTCATAATTGTAAAGCAGTGTTGGCGTAAAGTCTTGGCTAGGGGGTTCTGTTTGCATCTTTAATTCTTTGTAGTGATTTTGTATGCCCTCCTCTTTTTGTCCTATGGGTTTTTTTCCCTCTTGTGGACTGCTTGTTCACGCATGTATACGTTTTCAATTTGTTTATAAAATTTTGTTTACTATCAAAATAAGTTCTTGAATGTCTCATCATGTTTAATGCCTGCCTGCTGGCTCCAATCATTAAATGCTGACTTTCTCTTCTGTTTCTGCTGTGCAGAATAATTGGATGGTTGAAGAATCTATAACTGCTGGTAAAGGATTGAAGTCTATTTCTAATGAGCTTGCTTCTGCAATAAATGATGGTCTTTATTTCTATGAGCAGGTGGAGATGCCTATATTCTTTATTTGCTGCAATTTATTGCTAGCAATATGTTTTCACACTGTTCACATTCACTTAAGATTCTTGACCATAATAAATTCTTGAACTTGATTGCCATGGGCAGGAGCTTAAAACTAAGAGATTTAATCGTAGAAAGAATATTTCAAGTTTTGAGAATAAAGATGGAAACTCCAGGTATTCAAGCAATGGTTTAGGAGTATCAAATTCAAAAGCAGGTGAAAATTCTGCTGTAAGCAGTGGCCATGAAGAGTCTGGAAGTGCTAGTTCCCGCAGGAAGCAAAATAAAGGTTTTTATAGGCAACAACCTTCACTTAAGCAGAGATTTTTCTCCAGCAACTTTAGAAATCACGGAACTGGTCGAAATCTTGGAATTATATCAGAAAGTCCACCTAGTAATTCAGTTGGATATTTCTTTGGCTCTACTCCTCCAGAAAATCATGGGTTAGTTGAAAGTGACTGTTGCTTATGCTTTTATAACATAGTGGAATAATTTATTCAACCAAAATACCTTCGACTAGCATTTTACTTCCACTATTTCATTTTTTGAGAGTATAATTTGAGGTTCATTGCTTTCAATGCAAATATGTCGTGTCCAATATGCTAACAGAATGATGTCTTGTTTCGTACACTTTTTGGTTCTAAGCTGACATTCTACAAATCTGAATTGTACAGGCCTAGGCCTTCAAAATTGAGTGTTTCACCTCATGGTGTTCTTTCAGGGGGTAGTCCTCCTGTGGGCTCCCTGCCAAAATCATTTCCACCATTTCAGCATCCAAGTCATCAGCTGTTAGAAGAAAATGGTTTCAAACAGCAGAAGTAAGGACATGCTGAATTTTTGTGTGCATGTTTTTTTTTTTCTTTCTGTTTTATGATGAAATAGACTTAATATATAATAGTTGGCTGACCTAGTTATTTTGTTTTGAAGGTACTTGAAATTCCGTAACCGCTGCTTAAATGAGAGGAAGAAGTTAGGAATTGGTTGCAGTGAGGTTGACTTCACCTTCAAACTTTCTGTCTAGATGATTTAACTGTGTTTCTCAAAATAAATAAATATATAAATAAATAAAAGATGAAGAAGTAATTATGATTTGCATAATTGTAATTGTTTGTGCATAGGGAAGTTTCGCTTTGAGATGTGATTTTTTCATATAACACCTTTTCCAAATCTTATTCACTCCTCTTGATCTTGCTGATCTATTCCCCCTTTAACTGAGATAAGAATTATATGATCTTTCGTTTATATTTTCCCCCCTCTCCCCCTTCTTTTGACCATATTATTAATAAGAGGAAGCAAACGTGCATGTTACCTTGAGCCAACAAGTTTGTTAATTGTTAAAAAAAATTATGAAAAAAAAATTCAGATATAGGATGATGCTAGATTTTATGTTGTAATTGTTGTTTACTGTTTGATCATCTATGATATGCTATTTTGGGGATACTCGTTTTTTTTTACTTTGATTCACATCTAGCTGCTTAATGTCATTGCTTGAAATATATATTTTTTCACCTAGATTTACAATTTGAAACGATTTCCCTTCTTTTTTATATGTATATACAAGGAAAGAGGCTTGTTTGCAATCCTTCATTTATCTGACTTTCCAAATATTTGAATTTCATGTCTCTATAATCTCTAGCTGCAGAGGTGTTTGCTTGTTATATTATTGAATCATTTCTATCATTTACATGCAGGAAATGAACACACTGTACAGATTTTGGTCATATTTCCTAAGAGATATGTTCATTCCTTCTATGTATAATGAGTTCCAGAAATTCGCTCTTGAAGATGCAGCTGCTAATTACATTTATGGAATAGAGTGTCTTTTCAGGTTTTATAGGTCGGTAAATATGTTGCTTTGATTTCATGGGGAATGAAGCCAACTCTGAAATTGTGGCTCTGCTTTGACCCTTAATTTTCTTTGACTTAAATTAATGTCCTTCCCAATGTTTTTTTTTCTGCTTAGTGAAAGCAAATGATACTACTTTTTTACCCTGATTTGATGCATAATTCGAGATTCATTTTTCTTTCAGTTATGGCTTGGAGAAAGAGTACCGAGAGGACCTCTATATGGACTTCGAACAGCTCACTCTTGACTTCTATCTTAAAGGCAATCTTTATGGCCTTGAAAAATACTGGTATCTACTTTGCACGTTTCTCTTTATGTTATTGAGATGCATAATTATTACATATCAGTGCAAGAGCAATCTGCTAATATGGTTCATGAAGTTTTCCATATTCGCCTTCATGTAATGTGTTTGTTTGTGGCCTTGATTAGCCAAAATAGAAGGAATATGTTTTAATATAGTTAGGACCCGGGCACTCCTGATTGGTTACTGTTAGATAACCATTGGACTCAACAACGTAAGCCCATAAATAATTTTTAGGCACTCTTAATTGTACATTAGTCCAACATGATCGTTACTTGTGTTTTATTGTTCAATGCTTATACTTTAGGTGGCATTTAGATTCACTAGTATGGGATTTAGATTTGAAGTTTATTAGTTCATTTCTGTTATTGCTTTTTTTTTTTTTTTTTTGGAATATATATCCTTCCCGATGGTTAAAATCATGGAGTTGTGATTTGGTCACCAAATAGGTGTCATCATTTCATCATTATTCAGTGGCCTTGTGCCGTAGTTGTCAGTATTCTGTTGTTTGGGTTTGTCTGATATGAGCTGCATGTTCTGTGAAGTTCCCATACTTGGGATGCTGGTTTTCATAACACACTGATAACGAAGAATCATAGATGTATTCTTATGCAATTAGAAGAGATGCTTAACCTTTGCATACTGTCTTGAAGAAAGTCTGGCATAATTATATGATATTTTCCTTTATATGTTATTGGATTTTACTTTGGATAAATCATATATTTTCCTCCATATATACGTATATGCATTTGGAATAACATATCTACTGTGGACTTTTGATTGCATTTTTTGTTTCTCAAGTCAAAAGAAATGAAAACTGACAATATATGAATTTAATATGTTTTTGTAATCAGATTTGCTAATGTACTTTCTTAGGGCGTTCCATCATTATCGAGGGAGACGGGACCAGAAAGAACCAGTAAAGAAGCATCCGGAACTGGAAAGGTTGCTCAAGGAAGAATATCGGAGCATAGAAGATTTCCGTGCAAAAGAAAGAAATAACAGTACGAAAGAAGATAGCCACCGTTCGGCTGTAGCAATTCCTTCCCAGTAGAGCATTGAAATAATAATGATAGCAATTTTGAAAATCAATCCTGATTACTTAACAAGGGAGTTGGAGATGGCAGCCTATGCATTGTTTTGGAAGCCAATGGATTTTTGTTTTTGTAAATTAGATATATTGGGGGAAAAGTTTTCATCTCTGGGCTGCTGCTGACTGTTGAGGTTTTTGTTAGTGTTCTAGTTTTAGCTTTTATCTTCAGCTCCCTAATTTATTTTAATTTCTATTTTCGTTATTTTGAAGTTGTCTGCAAGCTTGGAGAGGTGTTTGTGTTTTTACCCCCAAATTGTAACTTGTACATAGAGAACTCAAACAAAAAAAAAAAAGAAAAAAAAAAAGTAGTTTTAGGAACTCTGTGAAAAGGAACAATAAGAGATTAAATTTTGAACTTTATTACGATAATCTGAGTTGGATTTACTTTTTTTTTTTTTAATTATTATTTGTTTTTGTACTAGTTAGTTAATTTTTACAATTTTTAAGAAGAGCCCTGTGTGGGTTGCTTAGTGTTTGGATGAAAGGATTAACTGTATTTAAGTATGTAGGGATCAAGTCTTTTTCTATATTAAAGTCACTTTAGCTAACACCTACTGCTCTTTTATTTACTAGATTAGTTGAACCACTTTATTTTAGTGATAGCTGTTGTATTTATTAGATTAGTTGAAACAGTTTATTTTAGTGGGCGTGATAATTAAGTACTCATCCATCCGGTTAATTAAATTCTATTATTTTATACTAACATATTCTCTTTTTTCAAGTAAGTAAAGTGACAATTAAATGATAAAAACAACCAAAATGATGCATTTTAAAATATATTAAAAAAAAAAAAAAACAAAACAAAACAAAACAAATAATACCAAAATGATAATTTATAAAACAATTTTGTGATTCAACATAAAAAAACCTAATTAAAACATATTTTTATAAGAAACTACATTAAATCATAAAATGAAAAAACCAAGTAGAAAGCCTTGCTTAATTTTTGGAGCAAATTGCAGCCAACCTCCTTGAGATTTGGCCTTTGACAACCAAAAACAACTTTATCATTAATTGACAATGACCTCCCCTACCGTTAGTCAAAACTAGTCAAGTTTAACCGTTGACCGGATTTGGCTGCTACAAATACCTAAATACCCATGAATTAAAAAAAAAATCTAATTTTAAAAATATATAAATATATGAAAACAAATTTGGATGTAAAAAATATTGAAAATTACTAATTTAATAAAATAAAAAAAATATAAAAAAAAATGTGTATATCTATATTTTTCTTCAAATTCTAAATTCTAAAAAATTAATAATCTGAATCATCAAAATCCAATCCAACAATATTTTCTTCGGATAATTTTTTCTTCTTCCATATTGATTCCTGGATTTTTCTTCATATTCAAGTTTTTAGATTTTTCTAAACTAAAAAAAAAATAATAATAAAAAAATAAATAAATAAATAAATAAATAAATCTAACTCATCTAACTCTAATCTAACAACATTTTCTTCTTCCATTAATGTATTTCTAGATTTTTCTTCAGATTCAAGTTTTTTAGATTTTTCAAAAATAAAAAATTTGACCAAGATAAATGGTGAAGATTTAAAACTTTTAATAAATAAAAAGGCTTAAAAAGATGAAAACACCCTTATCTCTATTAATTTTGACTAACTTTAACTAATAACATGAGAAGTCATTGTCAATTAAGCATCAAGTTAAAGACCAAACCTCAGTGAGGTTGGTTACAATTTGCTCTAATTTCTACTATATTTTTCAAAACGGATTTTATCAATTAAAGTCTATAATATATTTTCTAATAGCAAAAACGAGTAGGCCTATTATCATAACAAACTTTGCACTTGACAAGCCATTCAACTCCATGAAAAACCCTTAAGTCTTACATTCAAATGCCCAGACGCCTCACATTAACAAAGGACATCATCATCTTTAAGTAGTTTTGTGTCCCCGCAATATCCAAAAGCCAAAGAGTCGAGTCATCATCACAAAAGAAATTCCAAGGCATAAAGGGCACTTCTAAAACTAAGATATACTACCAGCAAAGGTATATGGGCCACTACAAGTTTTGGCACTCCTTTGCATGCCATACCAGCGACTATATACAGACTGAGAAAACTTGTTTCTGAAAATGCAGAGAAAACACGGCTCACAGGCCTCAGCAAAAGAACATTGAATTACACACTTTCTCCTGCAGACGAGGCAGCTGCGGGACAGGAACAGCTCCAGCTGATGTCACTCCACCATGGCTCGATGATGTCTCTGATGTGTCTTCAAACTTCATGAAGGTGCCCACCTGACTGGCTGCTAAGTGCGCATAGCAAATTGGAGCAACTGCATAATGGGGTATGGGGAGCGAGAGAAGAAAAAGGTTTTAAGTATATTTATCTATAAAAAGAAGTAACTACTAAAAAGTAAAACAATAACTAAATTGAGAATTTCGCATGAAATTTTAGATCATCGAAAAAAAAAAAAAAAAAATAGCTCAGTCATTCAGTGTATCTGATCAAAAGTAAGCTAATTTACCTACGGAAATGGCTGTAGTGCTTCTCTGATACCTGCAATATTTGCAAATAAAATTTTAGAACAGCGTCACAATTTCAAACTGAAACAGAAAGCTGAAACTTTATACTTACACATAAGAAAGCGAATGCACAAGTTCCTGTAGATCATCTGCTGAAAAGCCAATTTCATCATACAGAACATGGTAATGCGTTGGCCTTGTAGTTCCCTATACAATCATAAATGAAGAGAAAATATAAATGCCTTGCACAAATATAGACTTAAAAATCCCTGTTTTTAGAGAAATGTTATTTAACATGGTACAATGGTAAATGACTTGATCCTCCACTATGGCTGTAATTTAAAAGAACAGAAAAAATAACAATCACTTGGATCTTTATAACTCAATTTCAAATACATACTTATTTACAGAATCAATACCTGCAAATTACATCAATTGCATATAAATAGATTAGCTTTGACAATTACAAGGATTCCTAGATATTTCACACCAATAATTCTACATGAGAAAACTATCAACACTATTAATTAATTCAAAGTTCAAAAACCAAAAAAGCAAAGGAACAAGGGAGCGAAAGCAGGGATGATCAAGAGAGCTAAAATATTTAAAGAAAATTCCTTAACCTGTAAGGGATCTCTACAATCATTTAAGAACTTTAAAATTGAATCTTGTCTGTGACTGATATCAGAGTAACAGAAAAAACTAAAGGAAAATATATAGAGAGACCACAATCAAGTATTAAGTAACAAAGGAATACATCATTACATCCATCACACACGTAGATAGCGGTTTTCATAAGACACTGTTAGGAATACATCAGGAAAAGCATTCATCAAAATAAAAATCCATATATTATAGGCAGCAAGTAGTATTTTGAAACCAATACAACGCCTATCACACAGGTAGGAAAATTATTTCATCTATATAAGTAACTTATCAAATTATTCAGCTGTGATTATAAAACAGCCATACACATACCATGCACAACTAGTGACGACATAAAAACAACTTAACCAAAAGCTAACAAGCAAATAAATAGCTAAAGCTTTCTAACACTCACAATCATTCCAGCATGTGCACAGAGATAAAAGTCATTGCTCTTTGGATGACAGATTCTGTTGTCTATTATAGTTCCTGCATACGTAGAAGAACATCAAGTGTTATGCCTAATACCATAATAGAATGATGATACACATAGTAAGGCAGGCTTACCAGGTGGAACATTATCAGGAGACCCAGATTGAAAGAATTTTGTATGGTGGTTTTTCTGAGCAACAATCACCACAAATTTGGGGTTCCATTTCTCATCAAGAAACTTGCAAGCCTGGAAATATTAATCTATTCAGTTTTCAAAGAAACTAATGACTAGGTTTACAGCTAGAAAAACATAATTATTGAAGGCACTGGTTTAAAACCTCTATCATTTGATCAAGCTCAATGTTCAAGACTTGGTTGAACTGCGACTCGCTGACACCATCCCTAGATATAACAGGTTACTCGTAAGCAATAGTGAAAATTTTCACAAGTATACATGAAGTGCGACTAACAGCCGTGGTGTATAAAAACTTCATAATACAACTAAAGACTTTTGGACCTCAACAATTATAATTCAGAAAAAAAAAAAAAATAGACAGAATTTAAAGTACAAGAACAGGGATACAAATCTATAATAACAGATATGGATTATATGGACGGCATGGAATACATAAGGCAAGTTTTGGCAGAGTTCATCAGCAAAAGCAATCATTCTTCTCCTAAATCTCAGAAATAAACATAAGTACGGCTGTATGCTATAAATAAACAATTATTGCAAGAGTATTAATCTATCTCTAATAAAGAGTTTACAATAACCTTGCTGGAATCATACAATTATAGCACATTTAAGTGTTAACATATATTAATATATAAAACAAAAAAGGATTCACAGGCAATGAACTGAAGAAACATTTCAAAGGTTATAATATAAATCTTTCATTATCTGTCTTTGAGGTTGTCACATGTAGCTGTGAATTAATATCAAAATCATGGAAAATGAAATCTGCATATATTAGTTAACCCAATTTGAAAATCCTGACAAGTCCCGGACAATGCTCAACGAGAACTATGATTTGAAATCTATTGGTTGATTTGAGGAAAAACTGTTATTTAGAATTTCATGGCATTTGGTTACATCATAATACAGATTCAAATCCAAATAAATGTTTGCAGCATAAAGACAGACTTTGTAAACAGAGAAAACATTGCGAGGGAGGGGATGAAAATCCTAGTGCAAAATAAACATTTTACAGCAAAGAGGAAACAAAATGAAACAAGATTCTACTGCATTTAATCAAGATACAAGAGTGGCTGACCTCCATAAAAACAGCATATGTTATAATCATACCTTCGTGTTACCAAATGTTACAGGAATACATACCTGAATATGATGATTTGTTCAGGTTTTCTTTTTCCTGAACTTGTATAGAAGTCCAAAAGAAGCTCCCTGAAATTCAAGAAAGATAGATTTACATATATGACCTGTAAAGTGAACACTCAGAAAGTTTGATCAAATAGTTGGCAGGCTATATATAACTTTCATGATAAACCAGATATTTAGATATCATCTAACCTTTATAACACAATTCAAATAAGAAATTTCCAAGGCAAAAAAAGTAGACGGTCAATAAACTCAATACCCCAGTAGAAAAAGGAAAAGAACACACCTTATTATGCCTTCATCTTCAGTGTCAGATACTTTCTTGAATAGAGAATCTATCATTTCCACCTTTGGAGACTGTGTACGCACAGATGCTCTATATCGAGAAATCAGAGGCCAATGCCTGGAGCTGACAACCTAATAATACAACAGCAAGAAATGCGAACAAACTTAAATTATTTCCAGATTTTACAACAGAGAATTACACATCCCTTCACCAAAATGACTGAAAAAAAGGTGGACCTCAAATTAACAACACAAAAGAATCAAAGATATTACAGCAGCAATTGATGGTATGTCAGACTGTCCAGGAGATCCATGCGACACATCCATCCCAAGGATGATGGTAGGAACTTTAGAAACTATAGGGATTGAAGGCGAATGTTCAACAGCCAACAACTGATTTAATCCCCCAAGCTGCATGTGAGAAAATAGAAATGAGAAGGCAGGACATCAGTAAAATAACAAAAAGCCTCGTATTGCAAAATCTTAAAATCAAAACACAAGAACTACCACCAATGAATTAATCCACCGAGTTGCAAGTATGACAATACCAAAAACAGATTGAAGATATAAGACAACAGAACAACAAAAAAGCCTCATCTCACAAATACTTAAAGTGGGATTTTTGCATGCTTAGTACCTTTGCATTAATCTTCAAGAGAACATTTGTAAGATACTGGTCATTGACCTTTATAGGAGCAATGCACTGTGTCACAATGCCAAAGTCAGCCAGATTCTTCTTTTTCCATGGACCTTAAAAGATTCAATGGAGTTCCTTTGTCAGAGGCTAAAAGATAAAACAATCATTATTATACAAGGTCAGGATCAAAACAATTTACCATAGAGATCACAGTTCTTCCTCTCAGGAAGCACACAAAGAAGGAACTGTGGAGCCCCAGGAAGTTTAGACTGAACCTCTCCAAACAACTTCTCCACTCGAACCACAGGTGGAGCACGTCTAAACTGCGGACTCTCTTCAAACACATCAAATGGTTCATCTATGTGCTGCAATAAGGCAACAATAAAAAAACAGAGAGAAGGTGAGGGAGGCAGGGTAACATCTGTCAGTTACTTGATAATTATTATAGTGCACTGAACAGAAATTGAAAACTTACTATTCCTTTCATAGCTCCACATTTGATCAGATCTTGAACAAGCATACGTAAGTTACAGCGTGCAGAGAAGTTCACAACAGCCCACCGATCTATCTTGGTTGGCTCTACCAATTTCTAGAGAAACAATTGAACATATGATGAGAATCACTAAATAAAATTATGATCAGGTGAAAGGGGAAGAAAACTAAAACCTTATTGTTGAAATTCCACCGCCCTCTAGTAGGAAACAAATCTTCTCCATTGCCTACTTTTAACTGTTAGGAAAATTGAACAGATCAAATAGTTTAAAAGCAAATCTAAAAATGATCATAGTAACAACAATCATTGAAAACAATTTCTAACTCAAAACACAAAAAAAAAAAGAACATAACCACTCAAAGAAATATTATAGATATACCTTTGGAGCATTAAGAACACGGCCATCCACCTGAGCAAAATTAGTACTGATTGAAATGCCACATGAGCGTAGCATTGGTTCAGCATCATACTTGCTAGTTTTCAGAGCCTTCAAGAAAAATCATGTTATAAACTTGAACATACAAAAGCATGCTACACATCAAAATACAATGCTTCGAGAAGACACTTACATTAGATAATGCAGTCATCCTTTCTTGAGGCTTCTGCCTTGATTTTTCCACTAGTGATGCTCTCTGAGGTGTGGATAAGGATTTTGTGTAACGTTGTAAAGACACCAAAGAACAGAGCTACAAAAATTCCAATGAACAGCAGAAGGTACGAGATTGTTAATAATGAAACACACGACTCATTCATTGTTAATAAAAATTTCAATAAACAAAATCATGGCATATCTACTCACCTCAAGAGGGATATAGGTTGGACGCTTTGGCTTCCCAACGTTGATGCATGGTAAGTCTCCAGAATATCGCAACTCTATATTGCGATGATTTACAAAATAATCATAAACAGAGATTTCAAGAGTCTGTACTTCACCATCCTCGTCCTTCACATTTCTTTGCTTTAGAGAAAACCTATATCAAGGCAAGGCAATAAGTTCAACCACTAAACTAAATAAGTGTACATATTAACAAGATCAACTAATCTACGAACAAACATAAAATGGGAACATGACAACAATAGAAAAGCATACATTTGCTCTTTGCAAGATTTCTCACTCAATCCAGTGATCTTGTACTCTTGATTTGAGGGAATTGTCTTAATCCTCAGATTTTTAAGCACTCGTTTAACCTATTAATCAATACAAGATTACACGGACTTATAATCAATCCAAGGAACAGATCAGCTCAATACTAGAAATATAGCAAAATATTGGTTACCTTGGCCCAGTCGAGTGAAAACGGATCTTTGACATTTTGGTTGGCAATTAGAAAATCAACTACAGGACCAGGCTGTATTATCATGGTTGTTGATACATCTGCAGAAGTAACAGTTAAGGAGGCAATAGGATATGAATAAAAAGATGTTAGAAAAAGATAAAAAGGTTCTAACCAATGTTCAAAGATAATCCTCCCTGAGTGGTTCTAAAACTCGAATGAAATCCTCTACAGCCGAGAACACCCCCTCCCACATCAGCAAAATTCTTTGGGTCATTATGGAAGAATGATTGGCGAACAAGGAGGCAGCCCCTGCAACAGTTCAGCCATGAGGAACAATGGAAAAACTGGAACCAAAGTAAACAAATGCTTGTGTTGTGTGTTTCACTCACTGTTTAGCTGCGTGCTGTCTTAATATGATATCTAGTACCCTCAAGGCTTCTTGGGAATTTTCTGATTCCTGACCACGTAGTGCATTTGCAATGGCCTGCATTGGAATTTTAGCAGCAAAGCTAATCTCCACTAGATATGTTTTGGACTGGTACGGTCGCCTTACTCTCTTCCGGTCAGAGTTTGGACTTCCGTGCTCATCAGGAGCTGCATTTCCATTGTTTCTGTAAACAAAAAATTCTGCTGAGACTTTAATCTAAAACAACAAACTTGTGACAATAGAAAGAGTGCTTGTTTTACCGGTTAGATGGCATATCCTCGAGCACGACAGTGAACTCGAGCTTGTTGCGTGGGAGGGAACCAACAGTAAACAAGCTGTGCTCCCCATCATAAGCAAAGTCTTTTCCATCTAACTCAGTCTTGTAAGTCTCATGCACCCTATCAAGAACTTTTCTTCCAACACCCTTTCCTTCAACAGGACGTCCATCTTCATAAGCAAGGGAAACCTGATTTAACAACAAATAAACCAAAAATGATTGTAAGAATGGGATGTATTCATCAAAACAAACAAAAACATAACAATATTATCAAGAAAAAGAAATGTGGACTTACAGAATAATGGAAGAAGTGACCCTCAACATTAGTAACATTAACTTTGAAGTGATTAGTTAGCAAAGTTATCTTCTTCCCTCTGGACCCAAGGCCACGCCTGGACATAGGAACCCTCATAACCTTTTTCTTAACTGGTTCTGTTTCCAACTTCGTTGGAACGAAATCTGGTGGGATAACAGGTGGCGGAGGGGGCAAAGTATCTGCTGCCCCGTTCCCATTTGGTTCCCCATTTCCTTCTTGCAAACCTTTGCCATCAGACTCAAAGGAATCCATATCCTAAGCATTAAATAATGCAGATGTTAGACAGTAAAAAATAAAAGCAAAAAAAATTGTGATTGTCAAAGCAAACAATTCATAGGAAAACAAGAATATAATCTAACATTTTGTTTAAGCAGCAAACTTCTAAATCATCCATCTACATTAACATTGAATATACAAACATAGATGATGCTAGGAAATCCAAACTAGGAAAAGATGAAACCGTTTTTCAGCTTGCATGTTTATAGAACTTTAATAGTTCATCTAGACATTGAGATGGAGAAGTCAAAAATAATGCTATGAGAGTAATTGATACAAGATGACAGGACAAAGAGCCAAAAATTCACCTTAAAACATGCCGAACTAGAGCATTAAAACAGCAGAAAGCTCCATAACCAAAACCCAGACAGCATCAAAAAATGTAAAGGCATAACAGAAATAACCACTTAAATTCCCAAATAACCAAGCAAAAGTTCATAACAGGCAAACCAGTCCCCTTACAAAACTTTTGTTATTGGGTTAGCCATACACTTCACATGTTTCTAGCGATTCACATGGTAAATAGGGCACCCAAATCAAAGTACTCTCTGATATGACTTTAAACAATACAACAAAAGCCTTAAGAACTTAGGAATGCTAATAAGATGCACATAAGAGTACATGAATCATGAGTACAAACTGAAACAAAAGGAAAACCCATACAAAAAATCACACAAATATATACATACCCACACTCATTGGCAACAACAAACAAGGAAAAACTTGTAAGAAGAAGGTACTAACAGTAAGGAGATTCAAGAGCAGAACATGCAAGCACAAGCAGCAAGCATGCACTCAAAATATTACCTGATACAAGACAGTCTACTGCTGAAAGGCAAAGCTTGTGAGTTCTGCACACAGCAAGAGAAAAACACTAGGAAATAAGCACAGATCCAGGTTGTAAGAGATAAATATATACATAAACAAACACACAAATGAAGCAACTTGAACCAGAAAGACCCAAAATAGTTTTCAGAAAACACTACCAAGGCTGTATTAAATTCTAAATTAACAACTATTAATTAAAACTAAGACGCTCAAGAAATGGCAAAAAGGACAACACATAACTGAAAATATATATAAATAATATATATAGTAATTTAGAAAGAGTTAAGTTCATATTTAAAATTTAAAAAAAAAAAGAAAAAAAAAGTAAAGTTCAGGAAATAGTAGCTGTAAAAAGCAAAGCTTTGACATTCCTATATCAGTCCAACACAGAAACAGAAAACACTTCTACAACACTGAAATTAAAACTGAGAAAACTTAAACAACACAACAAATTGAAACTCAAAACAAACTAATCACTAAATTCAACTCACAAGAGTAAAAACTAAGACTCTACAGTGACGAAAATCACCATTAATAGTAACCTAAACAAAACAAAAAATTGTTTTTTTTTCTCAAACAACAAACAGCCATAGATCACGCTTAAAACCAAAAGAAAGTTCCAAATTAACCCAAAACCAAAGCGAAAAGGAGCAGCATTGCAGAGTATCGAACCTAGATCGTTTTCAAGAGAGAAAAACCAGCATTTTGAAAACAAAAACACACAATAATCGCAAAAAAAGAAGTGAAAAACAAACGCTAAACAAAATCAAGCCTAGGATTTTCCAGACAAAAAATTTTACCTTAAAACCAACAAAACCCTAAACGAAGAGTCAAACTCTCTGTGAAAGTGGAACCAAACGATTTCAGTGGTTTTTAAGCCCACTCTCTTTTGTCTCTTCATATAGTACGAACCTAATCATCTACATCCGAATTATCTAACTTTTTTCAATTAAGCTGATCTCAGCCCTACACGTGTTCATCATAGTCGAGTATAGATTTGTGTTGATGTAACTCGGTCATCGAAGCGCACGCTTAAAGAAGACCAGTAGTTATGTCACGCCTCGGGTATCTCGCGTGTGATTTATAACTAATTTGACGGTTTTGCCATCAGTTTCTTTTTGATATAACGGAAATGGTTTCGAATCGGTTTGGATTTGGTTATGTCAGCTGGGATATTGAATTCAAAATTTGAAAGTAAGACGAGGAAAAGTGTCCAGTGACAGCATGGTGAGTTACAGTCACAGATTTAGAGAAGCTTATGTGGATAAACCGCACGTGTACCCCTCCACTCAAAGGTCCTCAAGTGACGTGGAGTCTTTTCTAATTTCATGAAAATTGACGCCACGTCACATGGAATGTGTTCAAGTAGGTGAGCTCAAGTGCACCCGTCTCACCCAAGTAGTTCTCTTTTCCCAAATGGGCCGTGCATCACGCAAACCCTCAAAAGGTGAGGGGAACCGAACCCATTAAATGGAGATTCGTACTAGTCACAAATCAAATGGAGATTCGAACCGGTTGTTCCACTTTTTAAAAGTAAGGATTTTTTTTATTTATTTCAGAAGATTTAAAAAATAATTACGTATATTTAGAAAATGAAGAATAAATAAAATATTTTTTATTAAAAAAATTATTTAAAGTTAACTTATATATTTAAAAGATATATAAAATATCATATGAAAAATATTTAAAATATATTAGATATCAAATATTCAGTAATAACATATAAATACTATAATCTTGTATAACCCCCCACCCCACCCCACTCCCCATTCTGTGTTTTCAATATACTATCAAATTCAACGGATATGATTCAAAGTTGGAGCAATAACAATATGAAGCAATAATTAGAGTGGTGTTATTGGCACACCCATTGCTGAACTATATTCTTTTTAGTGGTGTTATTGGCACACCCACTGCTGAACTATATTCTTTTTTTTTTTCCTTTATCAAATTACTTAAAGAAACATATAATTTTTATTAAAAAAATCTTGTACAAAGTAAAACTAAAACCCTACTTTCCTTATTTCAAAAACCTAATAACAAAAACTTTAATGACATAAATGATTTCAAATCACTTAATGTTTACTATTTTTGTTTATATTTTCTTTCAGATTTCAATCTCATGTTTCCTATATTTAGTATTTATTGATTTATTACTATTTTTATTTATATTTTCATTCAGATCTTGATCTTATGTTAAGTATTTATTGATTTTATTGTTTCACATGTTTGTTTTATTTTTCTTCTCAAATTCCAAATCCATGTTTGCTATTTTTTTTGTCTCTCATTTTATTCTATTTCAAATCTTTCAGGTATACTGTAATTTGTATCAAGTCTTTTGTAGATTTTATTCTGGATCTTCCAAAATTAGTTTAACATTATTTACAAAAAGAAAAAAAGAAAAAAAAAGAAAAAAAAAAACAATGGAATCGCACTAAGAATCGCAACCAAGAAAACATAATCTTTGATGAAACGAAAACACACAAAAACTCTAACTCAATTGCTCAATACAAATCATCAGACGATTAATATCACACTCACAATCTACCACCAACAACCCAATTGATTACAAAAAAATCACATATAATAAAGGATGGTTTTACCATGAAATAAGAAGAAAAAACAAGTCATGCGAATGGATGTGAGAAAACTATATATAAATATTAGAGATGAAGTGTATTTTTATTTTTATTTTTTTTAAAAAGATATGAGGTGTATTAAGTTTGAAAAATAAATAAAAGAGTAGTCTTGGAAATAAATCAAAAAAATTAATAAAACCATTTAATTTTATATAATTAAATCAAAATTTTAAAAAGTATGGCATAAATAGTTCAATAGTGGGGTGCCAATAGCACCACTCTAGTTCAAAATCAAAAGTTGAATTAAAGACTATTAATAAATAGAAATAACATTATTCTTTTGAATATCATCACACATCAACCCCAAAAATTAAATCAATCTTAAATTTTCTCAGCAATGAACAATATCTAAAGGAGAAAAGTTACCAGACAACGATGTAGAGGATAGCAGCGTGGCAGAGAGGACAACGACGTTGGCGTTGAGTGCAACTGCTTGGATGGTATTTGAGCAGTGCCGACTGACGACTATCGTAAACAAGATGAGTAAGATGAAATCGGTGGGAAATGAGAGAGGCAAAGATTTGGAAGTGACGATAGTGAATGGTGATGTCTGATGGTGGGCTAGTGGCCGAATGAATTTTAAGATTAGGGTTTCCTAATTTTTTTTTTCTTTTTATATTAAAAGAATTTCAAGTCGACTTATCGAAATTAGGTATATAACCCAATCCGACCCTAGATAGGATCATTTATATTTAAATAACTCGATTTTACCCTTTATTTCCGGCCTACCCGATGGAATTGGTTCGAGTTGGGTTGAAAGTGTCCACCCTTACTTGACCACGTTTTAAACGAGCGCTATTACACTTCGAAGACATCCCTTTATATGTATGGAGAACCAAACATCAACCCTTTACATATTAAATAAATGATTGTATTAAAGTTTAAAGTAAAGTAGATTGTCCTTAAAATATATATATATATATATATATATATATATATATATTGGTTTTATGGTTGTTATTTTAATGTACACTAATGCTAGTCGACCTAAAAATTTAACTTAAAATTCAACCCAAATGATGTGACAAATGATTTGTCCTTGTCATATCATTCACCCCATCACTCTATGATTTGTGTGATGATAACAACTCATTTGTCATATCATTTTAATTGAATTTTGAGTTAATTTTTTGAGTTGTACAGTATTACTCTTTAATATATTGTAAACTAGTATGCACTTGAATGATTTGAATGGCCCGACTCAATTACCTTACATTGGACTATAAGATCATTTAATCATGTTTGTCTTATAATTCTAAACATTCTTAGACCATATCTGGATTGGTTGGGATTTAAATTTGTCATAAAAACTTAAAAATTCAGCCTAAAAATCATTAAAGGCTAAATATGGGAAATTTTATCAATTTTAGCTATTTGCCTAATTTATCCAAAACATAAGCAAACTAATTTAACTATTTACCTAAACCGATGTATCGGCTTGGCTTGTTTTTAGATTACTGGTTTACTGGTTTCAGGACTTCAAATTTTCTAACGATAACTTTTGCATTCCACCTATAAATAAAAGTTCTAGGTCATCCAACAACACTTCTAAAAGCCTAGCAAGGTTATTTAACATGCAAAATGAAGTGTTTTAAGTGTTTTTGAACCAAGACTTCCATTATTACATAATCAAACACACACACACACACACACACATATATATATATATTTGAAGTATAATCTTACATATTTGCGAGCTTAGATTTTCATTCATACAATTTGAGAGAGCTTGATTTGTTCTTATTATCATTTTATTCTATATTTGAGTGTGCGAATCACTTGTTGAGTGTTGAGATTGTAAATTCAAGTGTGGGGTATCACTTAATGGGTTTACGGTGAGGCATCCACTATGTTGTAATGATTTAAGGAGTCCAATTGGAGATAGTGAAAGATTTAGGTGTCTCAAGTTCGAATCGTTGTCACAGCATGTGGGGTATATATATAATGCACGTTCATATTTACATGTTTTGCTTGCAAATTTGGTTGTTAAATCACATTTACATTGAAACAATATGAGGTTAGCCTAGTGACTTGTCTCTCACACGTACGCTATGAGGTTATATTTACATGTTTTGCTTGCAAATTTGGTTGGTAAATCACATTTACATTGAAACAATATGAGATTAGCCCAGTGATTTGTCTCTCACACGTACGCCATGAGGTTGTGGGTTCGAGCTGAGACATAACCAAATTAAACATCAGGTTTGAGCTGAAATATTTTTTGATTGAATATCAACAATATGGGATAATTTTATTAATTAAAAATAAAGATACACCTAATTAAAAGAACATAGCAATGTTTGCCTTGTAAAATGTATATTACACATAAATACCTTAACAAATGTTTTTTTTTTTTTTAAGTCAAAACAAATTATAAAAGAAACATGCAATGCAAATATAATCAAATACAAAAATACAATACAAAAAAGCATGCAACTAAATTTCAACCAAAACAATACCAACCAAAAATTCATTAAACAATATCGTTACTTTGTAAATTTAAAATCATATTAACTAATAATTGGATTACCCCTAAAATACCATTATATATATATATATATATATATACATATATAGTCAACCGAAAATTTCATAAATAAATAAAATATTTAAATCTATAATATTCACACAAATATATTTAGTTTGAGGACCAATTGTTTATGTCGACAAACAAATTGAGTAAATTTGGAGAATCAGAGAGAATCATTATTATAGAAAGAAGAAAAAGAAATGAACAAATCACAAATAGAGAATAATTATTACAAAACAAATTACTATGCCTATCTTTGCTTTGATTTGGAAATAAAAATAATACTTTAATTTTTAATTATTTTTTTGTTACTACTTATTTTATTTTATTTTTTATAGAGGGCTAGGGTGGGCTTGCCCACTAAGATTTGTTATTGAGTTCAAGTCTGTTCCATTCTCTAAATATCGAATTATTGTAATATATTTTTTTTAAAACAAATCACATTAACATTGCCTATGACCACTTTTATGCTATAAACAACGACCTGCATGAGTGCATGACATGGTAACTATTTCCATGTCACATATTTTGTTAAATAATTAAAACAATTATATTTAAAAATAAAATTTTATATTTTCAAGAATATATGTTTATTTTACTTCAAAATATATGTATTTATTTATTTATTAATCTTAATTATTAGTAGCATACTAGCATGTTTATGTACTCCATCGTGATTTCTATTCCGTAAATATGTTTGATGTGTTACAATGTATTGTATTTTTTTTTTATAAATATTCAATGTATTGTATTTAATTAGACTAAAATGTGTTGTAATTTATTAAACAGAAGTAGATTATCCTTAATACTAAAACATGTTTGGTGATATGAGGTACAATGCAACATTAAATTGCATGTTGTTTGGAGCATAAATGCATAATCATGTTGTATAATATTATTTTAAAACTTAATACAAATAACATGATGCATAATAAATTACAAACTTAATTCATAATTTAATACAAGTCTAGTAACAATACAGTTTGAAATTATTTAATAAATATTAAATTTATGATTTAAAATGATATTTAATTTTTAATTTTTAATTAATAATCTAATGATTAATAATTTAAGATTTAATACAAGCTAACTTATTCTTTTATTTTTAATTACAAATTAATTAGTCTATTCAAGATTATTGCTGTTAAAATAACATTATATAATTTCATTTTTATTTAATTAGGTTATTATTATCATTTCTTAAAATAATTTAATATTATCTCATTTTTAATATCATTACTACTAATATTTTTATTTCAAATTAAGCAGTCTGTTCAAAGCTATTGTTGTTAAACATTATATATTTTTATTTTTATTTATTGTTATTATTATTTCTTAAGATAATTTAATATTATCTAATTTTTAAATATTTGCAACAACAAAAAATTAAATAGTTCATAATATTTCACAAGTGTATTATATATTTTAGTCTGTAAACTTGAAAAAAAAAAAAGTTATCTTTGAAAAAAAAAATCTTTTATTTTGACATTGACTTTTTTTTTGTTGAAATATTATAATCGGGATTTAGGGGAGGGAGACAGACTCAAACCCACAACCTCATAGTATAGATGTAAGGGGCAAACTACCAGATCAACCTTATACTGTCTTTTAAAAAATGAAAAAATGAAAAAGACAAAATACCCTTTAAATCAAGTAGATAGTCTTTTTATTTAAAGTAAAGTATAAATAACAATTAAAATACGAATTATTATTAGATAATAAATATTAACAAGCATTTTAAAATAAGCCACTTCCACTGTATTAGTGATATAGTGTAAAGTTAAGGTTAGTGTGAAATATACAGTATCGATATGCCGCTAATACAACTTAGAGAGGGGTGAGTATGTTGAGTCCAAATTCCACCACTTTTTGTAAAGTGTTTGTCTCACAAGCTTTTTATCGAACACTTGACATGCAATCCTTCAACCTACAAAAACAACACTTTTATATCCAATACAAACTATAACTACAACAATTACTCCATCATTCACAAACTTCTCAATTATTATATGCACATAATATATGTAAACACAACAAACAAGAGTAAATGATAGAAAAAATGAACACATGTGATTTTTACGTGGTAAAACCTTCAACGAGAAAACATTCATGGGTCAACTCATGGCCATGATAGGCACAATCCACTAGTTGAATAAGCAAGTACACTCTCAAGTGATCGATTCACACAATCTCACACTCCTATTGACATGCACTTTACCTACTTTAGCCCGGGCCTTTTACTAGTGATTGTCCATCCACAAATTACTCAATCAAGACCACTACAAGATCTATTGAGACTTTACACCTTAACAAGATAAGTGATCTAAGTGTTCATGACAAACACAATCATAGAATGCTAGATCAAATCATCATATGTAAACTAGATGTAATAAAGCTCATAGACCTGATAAATCTAGTTTTAATCAAGTAAAATTCCAAACAAAATTATTCCAGACCTAATTCAACACAAATCAACATCATATATCATGGATCAAAGCAATTTAAAATAAGAGATGTGAAGAATCAAAGTTTACCTTGATAATGAAGATCAAATCACACAAAAATGAGTGCAACCCATTTAATCTGAACTTTTTAGCCTCTAGAAATGTTTGGAAAATATTCTACTTGAAAATACGAATATCTCAATTTTTGAATCACTCAAATTAGAGAAAAATGAAAGAGAAATCGACATTTCAAAATCGGTACGCGTCAGATTATATAAGGATGTGAGGACAAGCAAGCCACTCAGCACAGGCTACGCGCTAGCATGGGCACACAACTTAAGCTGTGCGAAGAAGGAACGTGATGCGTGCCTTGCAACACGCTATGCCAGTTGGCGCATCACATGTTACGCACCTTTTAGGCATAACAAGGCTGTTTACATGGGTAGAGAGCCCACGTGCACGCAGTAGGTGTGTTTTGTGTTGAGGAAAGTGCCCTAAGAACAAATGTTATCGATCTTTTTGCTGAATTAATAAATAGATTTACATTTTATTTTATATTTGTGTGTGTTAGGTTTTTGGTTTTTGTTGGCATGTATTCCATATCAAAACGTTGTTTATCTTGTATTGATAAGTGGTCTTAGAAATGATGATTCAAAGCTTCAAAGAAAGACTCGGTTACGGTTCATGCAAGATGGTGTCTTGAAAAGGGGAATAAGCTACATTGCTCATCAAATGTATAATTGACCTCATTCCACTTACAAGACATAGGCACACACACACATGGTGAAAGTTCTGGAGGCGTGTTTAATATATAAAGCAGGAGGGGGGGGGGGGGGGGGTGAATAGATTTTATCTAATTATTACTCAATTTTCGCGTGCATGTCAATTTTACGAAAATATCCCTAGCAAGTCAAATATACATACAAGTGTAATAAGATGCGGAAATAATAAATGACACTTGATGTTTACGTGGAAACCCAACCACTGGGAAAAACCACGGGCTGTTTAGTGCGCCACACTCAGACCTCGAAATCCACTAATTGAAATGGAGTTTACAACCTATGTAGACCACGTCTAACACTCCGGTCAATAACCCCCCACTTCTACCACGCGGGCCTTTAAAAGTGGCTCTATTCCAATTGCTTATGTGACCACCTATTCCTGGTGTCCGACCTAATCCCGGTCAATCACACAAGACTTAAATCTCTCAAAAGAGATGCACAACCCTATGTGAATATGCAATGATATCCAAATATGCAATATAGAGCTAGGGTACTCTAGATGCTTACCTAGGATGATGAATTTGCAATTAAAGCAATCCTAGATATTAATGGCTAAATGACATGTCATAAAGCTTAGCTATGTAGAGGATAACCAATTCTAGATACAATAGCTATCAAAAACAATCTCAAACATTTCAATGAGATTAATTAGCTAGATGTATATATCAATCATGAAATCCTAGCTATCAAAAAACAATCTCAATCATGTAATGAGATTAAATAGCTAGATGGCATATAAACAATAAAACCTAGCTATCACAAAATAACCCAATCAACACATAATCTCAATCTTGTATGTAGAAATTACTCTTAGAACATACAAATAATAAATGAGATAAATTGATAAGTAAAAACACTAATTATGTAAGATAATAGTGTTCAACATATTATACCATGTGTGTTGAAGAAGACCCATGCTTTAAAGATGCTTAGAGATGCATGAAGATGATGGGTTTTGGGTTTGGAGAGTTAAAGAAGCAAGCTTGGTGCTTTCTCTCTCAAGAATCTCTCTTTCTCTCTCAAGAATATCTCTTTCTCTTTCTAGAAAGTGAATTCTCTCTCTAGGGTTTCAGTTGGGAGAGTTATGATGAAGAAGGAGAGATAAGAGAGTATTTATAGGTGCCAAATGAAGCTATGATGTTTTGAGAATGTCAAAAAGTCGTCACTGGGCATTCTGCGGCCAAATCGGCGGCCAGGCCGCAGAATCATGCGACAGCACTTCAGCTCCAAATTCGAGCGCACCGAAACATGACCAAACGGCATCGAAACCTTTCGTATAATATATCGTTGGAAAGGTATGGAAGTCTACTTTCTACTCCAATTTATAGAATGACATTTTGATGTCTGTAGAAAAAGTTATGGTTAATAGAGTGACCAATGGTCAGAAACGGACAACAACATAGTTGCCCTGTTTTGGTGGTCACTTTGGAGAATTCAAAACCAATCCAAACGGTCATGAAATATTACGAATAATATACCGTTGGAAAGATATGGGTGTCTAGTTTGTACAGAAATTTTCAAAACTCATTTTGAAGCTTTGTATAAAAATTTATGGTCACAAGACCATGCAAAGGTCAGTTTTGAAAACACTTGAAACATTGAAATCCAATCTTTTGAAACTAGACACCTTACTCCAATCAACCCAACCAAACTAAAACTACCACTTATCTAAGAGAAGAATGAGATCTTCTCAAGTGGTCAACCATCGTGCTAAGACAAGCACACCATCGTGCAAGCGCGGATGTTTCCGATCACACAAATGGAAACGAATTACACCACACTTAAGACTAATCATGAAGTGCAAGTGTTGGTATTGAATGCATCATAATGCCTATCATGTCATGGCATTTCATAGAACAAGATGCAATCAATTAAATGCAAGAAGAGATATTAAATAAATCAATAAAGCACAATGCACACAAAATATAAACACAACATTCAAGAATAAGAGTTATACATGTTGTGTGTGTGTGCAACTATATCTCTTCAAGACAATGTAAGCACTAGATATATACCTTTGGTGCTTGTCCTCTTGAGGTCTTGGAAAGGGTCTTTGATCTTCAACTAATCACCTAGACTACCCTTACAACCAAACCCCAACTTGTGGTTTGACCACGAAATAAGCCAATCAACAAAAGGGAATCCTTACACATGGCATTCATTTGTGTCCCTGCATAGTTGTACAACTTTTATATAACACATTCACACACTTGACAAAGTATACACATGCATTAGTTTCAAATTGACAAACACTGCGAAATTGCATGTTCTAGGACTATGTCTAGAAAATGGCATACTTGTGTGATTTTATGTTTATTTGTTTCCATGTTATTGCTTTTGGACTTGAACATGATCTCATATGATTTCTTATTAAGTCCCGGTCATTTCAGTTACTCATTCATTAGGTTTCGAGTCCAAACTAGGATGATACGCTACTTTACGTTCTCATACATTTTGTTGTCTTCGTCATCGTATACCGAGTCGAATTCTCAACTTTTTGTCTAAGTTTCATAGTCATCCTTGTGCGTGAGGAAGTCACGGTTCGTAATCTGAAAATGGATTCGAATTCGGAGTTCAGAGGCCCGAATACGACCGAAGAACGTGAGAGGAGCGTGAGGGAGTTAAGAATGGCCAAAGGCCATTTGGTGGTGAGCCTGTGAGGAGGCCGTGAGCCTCATAGCCCACTCACCTCTCTGCCCATTGAGGCTCACATGCCTTTCACGGGGTGGTGAGGTGGCAGCCTTTAATTCATCACCGAATTCCCTATCTTCATTTCATTTAAATGTCCTCATTTCCCTCCCATTTCATTCTAAAAAGAAAAATTGAAAAAAACATGTGCAGAATTTTCTCTCCAAACTTTCTCACCTTCCAAACACCATAACTTTCTTATTTGGACTCCGAATTGAGTGATTCAAGTTGGAGAAGTTTCGTAATCAAGTCATTTACCTTTTCTAAGTGGTCTTACAGCTGTTTGATCGAGTTTTCTAGTGGTTCTACCCATAAAATCGAACCAGCTCATGAATCATATGTATTTGACTAATCTTTGTGTTTTCTTCTTTTATAACATTCAATTACCTTGAGGTTTCCTCTTCTATATGTATGTGTATGTATGATGAATGCAATTGAGAAAGATAGCTTCATAATCAAACATAATCAAGTCTAATTAGAGACAAATGTGAACTAGTTTTCATTGATTCTAGTTTCTCACATGTTTGAGTGTTGTATTGTAATTAGTTTGATATCTAGGGTTATTTGTGGATTGATTGATTCATTTTATGATCAATAACCTTGACATGTGCTTTGATCCTCTAATTGAACAAATCTAAGATTAGCACTTACTATTTTATATTTAGAGCCTAATAAGATTTAATTGATTATTCATTATATTTTTGCTATAAATGTTGGCTAGAATATTCATTGAACATATTTTGTGATTCTAGCATTTTTGTATACGTTTATAATATCTTGAATATGTGTTTCATGTATATGATTGATTCAAGTGTTAGATGTGTGAATGAAACTAGAAGCCATATGTGTTAGGTGTTTTCACATGCTTTAGGTTTTAATTCAAGTTTTATATCTAGAACATTTTGACTTGTGTTCTCACATGATTAAGTCTAATTTTCATGGAATGTATTGATCACATGTTCTATGTTGAATTGCTTGTTTGCATCATTTGCATTCATGAATCACACTTAGGAAGTCCTTGTAAAAGGCATGAAGTCTTGATTAGGACAAGGTGTCCAAATTGTCAAGTAAGAAAGTCTTGGTTAGGATAAGAGATCCGGATAACCAAGCAAGAAGTCATGGTTAGGATCGGGAAGGTCCGGATAGCTGTGCAAGGGAGGCTCTCTAGAGACATAAGTGCCTTGGATAGGGAGTTGGCTACATTATTTGTAGGCCCGGGCATTTGGGTAGACATGAACTCCAATAGAGAGTGGTACATGGGATGTGTATGCACTCTTGAAGAATTTCTAATCTTCCAACGATGTTAGTTAGACATGGACTCTAATATATGGTGGTTTTGTATCATTGAGGGATTTCTTATCTACCAATAGGGATTGGGTAAACATGGACTCTAATATAGAGTAGATCATAGGTTGGTCACTTTTAAGGAATTTCTAATCTATCATCCAATATATATAGTACTCAATAGTTGTAGTTCAACCCGTGGATGTTTCCTCCTAGGAGGTTTTACCACGTTAAAAAATCTTTTGTGTTAATTCTTTTTATATCTCTCTCTCATATTTGTATATGTGTATGTTTTAATCTTGTTGCATAATATTCTCTTGTGATGTATATTGTAACAAGATTTTGTTAAGTGTGATATGTAAGCAAATCATTTTGATCATAGTTGTATATGTAATTCTTTTGTTCTTTGATTCTTTTGTATAGTTATATTTTGATTGATACTTGTAACATATTGAACATTATTGGAAATACAAGTATTCTTAATTGATGAGTTTTTAATGTTATTCTTCCTCTTGATTCTTGTTGATGTATGGACAATGCTTTAATGATCACATGCTTTAATGATCACATGCTTATCTTGTCTATACTTGTATGTACGGTTTATGTGTTGTAATGTAAGCTACCTTGAGGGACAAATTTGAGTTTGTTTCAAGGGATTGAAAAATGTGTAAAAACCTATTCACCCCCCTCTCTCTAGGTATGCTTTAGGCAATTTAACTACGTTTGTACAATTCAGTGTGCATTTAATGTTATTAATATTGTATTAATGACATAAAATTTCGAATTATTAAATGTAATATTAAACATAGTATATAAGCTTTTATATACATGAGGATTTTGTTTAAATATAATAACCTTAGTTGTTCGTAATTAATAATTAAAGTTGGGATCTTTAATTAATTAAAATTACTAGTACGGTTCATTCCCATTAACAATGGAACAATCTTATCCGAACTGTTGATGTGGTGATATTAAAATGAAGGTACTTTGTATAATAAGATTATCCAAGACGTGGATATGATAAATTAGAATCTTTAATAATCTTCGTTTTAAATAAAGTATTCTCATTTATCAAATCAGATGGTCATATATGGAAAAATCTTAATCCTGAGTATTTAATAGACTCCTACTTATAAAGTTGTGTCTTTTGACTTACTCGGTATGGTTTGTTCATAATGTTAAACTTAAACTTTGTATCTTGGAGACTGTTAGGATTTTGAGTTAGGTTGACATTATTCTACATCAAAGTGATATTTCCTTTGTATTGATTAGTTGTCTAGGATTCACGGTTTATCAAGCTTCAAGGATATTGGATAACACATCAAGCAAAGTGAAGTCTTCAAGAGGAGAAGGCATCAAAGGTATATTTAGACTTCATTCCTCTTGCAAGGCGTTTAGGCACACACACATATGGCATTTATATGTGTCCTTGCATAGTTGTACACCATTAGTATAACACATTCACACGCTTGTTGAAGTATGCACATGCATTAGATTTGTAAGGTTCATGATTTGTATTGGCTTGATTCAATTGCAAAACACTCCATATTTGTATTAGTTGTTGCTTAGGATATTCTTTGAAGAAAGGAAACTTAAAAAGTGAAGAGCAACGTCTAGTGCATAAGTCGTCTTCAAGAGGTGAAAAGCGTCAAAGGTATATCTTGACTCCTATCCTCTTGCAAGGCGTTAGCGCACACACACACAATTCATACATGTGTGTCCCTGCATCGTGGTTCAAACATTTGGTATAACACATTCACACATCTCATAGTATGCTCATGCATTGATCTTGTATAGACAAACATTGTAGAATTGCATGCTTTGTGACTATCTCTTTGATATGGCATGCTTGTGTGAATATGTGTTTATTTGTTTGTGTATTTTGTGTTCTGGACTTGAACATGTTCTTATTTGATGCCTTTTTGAGTTCTGATCGTTTCGGTTACTCATTCATAAGGTTTCGAGTCCAAACGATGTAGCTACTCTACTTTTCGTTCTCATTCGTTGAGTTGACTTCATCGTCGTTTTCCGAGATGATTTCTCAACCATTTTTCAAAGTTGTGTAGTCGTTGTCGTGCATGAGGGAGTCACGATTCATAATCCGAAAATGGATTCAAAATCGGAGTTCGGATGCCCAAGATACGGCTGAAGAACGTGAGAGTGCGCGAGAGAGGTTTGAGTGGCCAAGAGACCACGTGTGCCCCTCCCGTGAGGGAGGCCGTGGGGCCCACGGACAGGGACCCTCTCTGGTCCCGTGAGGCCCACGCGCCCCCCATGGGGTGGGTGACGTGGCCTCTTCGTATTGGCCCTGAAAACCTTCTCTCACTCTCCTCCTTTTAAACTCCTGAAAATACCTACAAGGTTATACTAAACAACCTAGTGAATAGGTTGACGCACTAGTTTTAAAAAACTCTTTCGTGACTTATATCAAAACCTTGATGAGCAAACAAATTAACCTTAAACATGATTGTTATGAGAAAAACAATTAACACATGTATGCTCAATTCACCACCCTTAGCCTACAAAACATATACCAACAAACAATGTATCTCATATACAAGATATTCAATTAAGATCAAATTCCACAAGTTGTATTTTGAATATTACAATGTAAGTACACTAAGTAAAACTACTACAACTTGTTAATGAAGGAAATATATTAAAACCAAAACAAAGGATACATGTATTAATATTAATGTTCAATGTATATACAAATATCAATCTAGATATATCTATACAAAAGAATCAAAGAATAAGAGAATTATATTTACACAAATGAATTGTATATACAAAAATGATCAAAATGAATATTGATTACAAATCACACTTTACACAATCTTGCTTTCAAATATATCACAAGTGAATATTGTACCACAAGATTAAAACATACACATAAACATATATAAAAGAGAGATAGAAAGAATTGACACATGAGATTTTTTAACGTGGTAAAACCTCCAAGGAGGAAACATCCACAGGTTGAAATACAACCATTAGGGTACTATATATATTGGAAAGTAAACATAGAACATTCACAAAGTGACCAATCTTTAGCTCACCCAACCTAGTGAAGTATAAGCCTACCCAACCCTATTGGAAAGTGTGAAATCCCTCAATGATGCGAAACCACCATATATTGGACACCACACACAACCAACATCGATGGTAGATTAGAAATTCCTCAAGAGTGCATACACCTCCCGTGTACCCCGCTCTATCGGAGTCTATGTCTAACCATACGCCTAGGCCTACCAATACAATAGCCAACTCCTTATCCAAGGCACTCTTGCCTCTAGGGAGCCTCCCATGCATGACTATCCGAGTCCTCCCGACTCTAGCCATGACTCCTTGCTTACCTATCCGAGTCATCCCGACTCTAGGCAAGACTTCTTGCTTGGCTATCCGAGTCACCCCGACTCTAACCAAGACTTCATGCCTTTTACAAGGACTTCCTAGTGTGATCATGTGAATGCAAATGATGCAAACAATCAATACAACATAGAACATGTGATCAATACATTCTATGGCACAAATAGACCTAAACAAGTGATATCACAAGTAATCAAGTCTAGATGCAAAAATACAAGAATGGAAACCTAAGCATGTGAAACACCTAACACATACACTCAAAGTCTCATTCACATATACAACACTTGAATCATAATATGTTCATGAAGTACAAATTCAAGATGCTATCAATACACAATTAAATGCTAGATATATGAGATTAAAATCAATCAATATACTAGTCAAAAATATAGAGCAAGGTTTTGAGATTTATATCAATCAAAACCTATATTCTCTAAATCACAAACAAATACACAAATCCTAGATTTTATCAATCAAAGGATCAAATCGAATCTCAAGGTCATTTATCACAAAATTAATTCAATTAAGTTCCAAACAACCTAAGATGCCATTCTAATCACAATACAACTCACAAACATATGTAAAACCTAGAATCATAGAATCTAGTCAACATTAGTCCACAAATTGAGTTTCAATTAGAATGATAATCAAGCTATCTTTCCCAATAGCTTTTACCAAACATAAACATAGATATAGAAGAAGAAACCCCAAGCAAATGGAAGGTCAAAAAGAAAGAAATCCCAAAGTTGAGACCATTACCTCGGATTCTGCAGCTGGTTCGGAAATCAGTGTTCAACCACTAGAAATCACGATCAAACAGCCACCAAACCACTTGGAGATGTTAGAGGACTCAAATACGAACACTCTCCAATTTGAATCACTCAAATCCGACTCCGGATGAGGAAGATATGGTGTTTTGAAAATCTGAAAACTGGAGAGAGTATACTTACGGGATTTCTGAAATTTTTCTTCTTAATTTTCAAAATGGAGAGAGAGAGGGAAGAAATAGGAGGAGAGAGAGAGAGCATTTCAGCCAACCAAGTGGTGCCACATCACTCCCTAGCCGTGGGGGGCGCGTGGCCCACACGGGAGTAGAGAGTGCTCCAGGCCGTGGGGCCCACGGCCTCATCAACGGCCAGCCCAAGTGGCCCACGGCCTGGGCTGTCCTCTCGCGCGTTCCCTCGGTTCTTCAGCCCGTATCTTGGGCGTCCGAACTTCGATTTTGAATCTATTTCCGGATTACAAACCGTGACTCTCTCACGCACGACGACGATTATACAACTTTGAAAAACGGTTGAGAAATCATCGATGAAGTCAACTCAACGAAAGAGAACGAAAAGTAGCATAGTCAACTTGTTTGGACTCGAAACCTTATGAATGAGTAACCGAAACGACCGGAACTCAATAAGGCATTAAATAAGAACATGTTCAAGTCCTAAATACAAAATACGGAAACATACAAACACAAAGACACACACATATGCTAGTTTTCGGACATAGTCCTAGAAAATGCAAAACACAAAGTTTATCAACTTAATATGAATGCATGAGCATATTTTGCCAAGTGTGTGAAAGTGATATGTAAATGAAATTAAATCATGAAGGAATACACAAGTATGATATGTGTGAGTGTGTGCCTAGCCTTGTAAGAGATAAGAGGTCCTTGAATACCTTTGTCGATCAATAATGTCCGAATCTCTTAAAAGCCGGCTTTTTGAATGAGTTGTGGTTGAGACATCCTTCGTCTTCAAAATTTTTCAATTACTAACCACTAAACATTACAAGATAAACACGTTTTGATATGGAATTAATGTCAATACTAATTATCAACCTTACAACTCCTCTCCTTCCCTCCACACTTGTTGAAGAACTTGAAGTGATTTTCACGAAATTCTGCACAATTTTCTTCAATTTTCATTTTCTTATTTTGATCATAACTTTCTCATACGAACTCGAAATCAATCGATTCAAAAGCCAAAATTGTTGGTCTTGAGAAGAGCTACGAGCTACAAGCATTTCTAGAGGCAACTGACTTCGCCATTTTTCTCAGTTGATCGATTTTCAGTCCGAGGTCAAGGTTGTTTGTTCAACTTCTTCTTTTTCAATTTCATCTTTGATCTTCTTTTGATTCTTACTATTTGATTGATGAAATTTGTTGAGAAGCATGTTAGATCATATGCTAGGGGTGTTTGATCATTAGTTAATTGAGATTTAGCTTTGTGATTTGTTTTGAACATATATGTGCTAAACTTGATTTATCATGAAATTGATTCTAGAAAATGTATGTGTGATGTGCTTCATGTTATTTTCTATGTTTAATTTCATGATCTAAGAACTAGGTTTTTAGTGTGATATATTGAATATTCATACCTTGTTCTTATTGATTTACATGTCTTGATTTCTAGATAATCTTTGTGATAGTGTGTTGGAAGTATATTCTAGATTGTCATTGAACATGTACATTTTGCTTGATTGATCATCTAGCTTAATTTGTTTATGTTTGCATCACTTGCATCACTTAGATCATAGCCTTGCATTAGGTTGAAGTCTCTAGCAAAGTGAGTGAAGCTTTGTGGATAGAGCAATCTAGTCTTGATTAGAGACGGGAGGACTCGGATAATCAAGCAAGGGAGACTTGTCTAGGGTCGGGAGGATTCAGATAGGCAAGTAAGAAATCTTCCTAGAGACGTGAGCGTTTTGGATAGGAAGTTGCTTTCTAGAGGTGTAGGATACATCTCGGATAGAAAGTAGGCTTGGTTATTCACTAGCCCGAAGGTAGATTAGGAGTTGATAGCTTGAGCGGATATCATGTGTTGATAGCTTGAGTGTGTAAGTCCTTTTCATATAGTGGATTGCTTTGTCGGTGGTTGTGGTATCAACCCATGGATGTTTCCTCTTTGAGGTTTTACCACGTAAAAAATACTTGTGTTCATATTTGTTTTTACTTTTGTTTATCTTCCATATCTTACATTGAGTGCATATCTTGTAAATTGATTAACTCTTGTATTAGTGGAATCAATTCATTTGCTATATCTAATCAAGTGTGCATTTTCTTTGTTATATTCCGCATCATTTTTAAGATTGGAAGAATTTGAGTAAATACCTATTCAGCCCCCCTCTAGATATATTTTACACTATATTGCTTAAGGGAATTTCAAGATTTAATTTGATAAACATTGTGAAATTGTATGTTCTAGGACTATCTACAGGAAATGGAATACTTGTATGACTTTGTGTTTATTTATTTTTGTTTTATTGTTTTTAGACTTGAACATGATCTCATATAATTTCTTATTGAGTACCGGTCATTTCGGTTACTCACTCATTAGGTTTCGAGTTCAAACTAGGAAGCTACGCTACTTTTCATTCTCATACGTTGTGTTGTCTTCGTTATCGTGTACCGAGTCGAATTCATAACCTTTTGTCAAAGTTTCATAGTTATCCTTGTGCGTGAGGGAGTCATGGTTCGTAATCCGAAGATGAATTCAAATTCGAAGTTCGGAGACCCGAATACGGCTGAAGAACGCTAAATGAGCGTAAGGGAGGCAAGCAATGGCCGAAGGCCATTTTGGGAGGAGCCCGTGAGGGGTGCGTGAGGCTCACGGCCCAGGCACCTCTCTGCCCCATGAGGCTCACGCCCTTCACACGGGGTGCTGACGTGGTAGATGTTGATTGGCCACTTAATTCCCTCTCTTTCATCTTTTTTAAATATCTTATTTCCTTCCCATTTCATTTTAAGAAGAAAAGTTTGAAAAACACTTGTGCAGAATTTTTCTCTCAAACTTTCTCACCTTCCAAACACCATAACTTTCTCATTCGGACTCCGAATTGAGTGATTCAAATTGGAGAATATTTGTAATCAAGTCCTCTACCTTCTTCTAGAGAGTTTGCAGCTGTTTGATCGAGTTTTGTGGTGGCTCTAACCTCAAAACCGAACCAGCTCGTGATTCTTAGGTATTTGACTAAACTTTGTATTTTCATCTTTTTAAACCTTCAATTACCTTGGGTTTATATATATATATATATATATATATATATTTATATATTTATGTGTATGTATGATGAATGTTATTAAAAATGATAGCTTCAAATCAAATCTAATCAAGTCTATTTAGAGACAAATGTGAACTAGTTTTCTATGATTCTAGTTTTTCATATGTTTGAGTGTTGTATTGTGATTAGTTTGATATCTAGAGTTATTTGTGGTTTGATTGACTCACTTTATGATTAATAACCTTAGAATGTGCTTGGATCCTTTATTTGAACAAATCTAGGATTAGCACATTTGATTTTGTGTTTAGAGCTAACTAGGATGTAATTGATTGTTCATTATATCTTTGTTCTAAATACTTGCTAGAATATTCATTGATCATATTTTGTGATTTTAGCATTTTTGGTGTATGTTTCTAATATCTTGAATATGTGCTTCATGTATATGATTTATTCAAGTGTTAGCTTTGTGAATGAAACTAGGAATCACATGTGTTAGGTTTTTCACATGCTCTAGGTTTCGTTTCATGTTTTGTAACTATACTATTTTTGACTTGTGTGCTCACATGACTAAGTCTAGTTTCCATAAAATGTATTGATCACATGTTCTATGTTGAAGTGCTTGTTTGCATCATTTGTAATCATTGATCACACTTAGGAAGTCCTTGCAAAAGGCATGAAGTCTTGGTTAGGACAAGATGTCTAGATAACCAAGCAAGAAGTCTTGACTAGGACAAGTGGTTCGAATAGTCAAATAAGGAAGTCTTGGTTAGGACAAAAGGTCCGGAAAACCAAGCAAGAAGTCATGGCTAGGATCGGGAAGGTCCGGATAGCTATGCATGAGAGGCTCTCTAGAGGCATGAGTGCCTTAGATAGGGAGTTGGCTGTGACATTGGTAGGCCCGGGCGATTGGATAGACATAGACTCCAATAGAGAGTGATGCATGGGATGTGTATTCACTCTTGAGGAATTTCTAATCTTCCAATGATGTTGTGTAGACATAGACTCCAATATAAAGTGGTTCCGCACTTTTAAGGAATTTCTAATATACCAATAGGGATTGGGTAGACATAGACTCCAATAAGAAGTAGATCATGAGTTGGTCACTTTTGAGAAATTTCTAATCTATCATCCAATATATATAGTACCTTATGGTTGTAATTCAACCCGTGGATGTTTCCTCCTTGGAGGTTTTACCACGTTAAAAAATCTCGTGTTAATTATTCCTATCTCTATCTTTCATATTTGTATATGTGTATGTTTTAATCTTGTTTCATAATCTTCACTTGTGATGTATTTGTAAACAAGATTTTGTTAAGTGTGAGATGTAAACACATCATATTGATCATAGTTGTATATGTTAACCGCCAAAAATGGCAGAGGTCCATAGAAGAATTTTCCATCAATTGCTTGAAGTTGAAAGTCGTTACAAAAAGTGTCTAACTACCCCGAGAAGGAGCCAGACTAGTGTGTCTAGATACATTTCTAACAACTCTAGATTAAGATCAGGGGCACCTGGATTCACAAGTACCAAGAAATAGTAAAGTTAAGGTTCTAAGGATCCCGCCATTGCGATATCTGGGTACCCCGTTACTACCTTATCTAGTATCCCGGTATCTTGATACCCCGATACACAAAGAACACAAGTATCACGATCAGACAAGGTACATGATACCCAAATACCTCAACCCTTCCAGTCTACCAAAGGAAGATCAAGATGAAAGTAGAAGTAGACCAAAGTACCAGAATCATACTACCAAAAGACGGGATACACTAACATTTACAAAATAATAATAAGGAAAGTTGACTCCACCCGCCACCTTCGAAGCTCCGTTTTGAAAGGGATTGGTCAACTCTGTCAGAATCACCAAAGAAGGAAACAAAATCACTTGATTACGGGAATTATTCCCTTGCCTGAATAACGCCACCATTAACGTCCCATTAATTGTTGAATTGGTCGATTGATTATCAGAAGGATGAGCAAGAAACATGACTAATAAATAGGGGAAGACTCTCAACAGAGAGGGTATCGAAAAAGAGAGGTTAAACCTACACCTTACAGCTTTTCCACTTATCGACTAGCATGAGATTGCCATCGCCAGTCTTGTCCGAAAACTTCACATCAAAACTTCCTAGAAGTCATCATTTATATTGTGTCATTTTATCATTCAAACAGTGTATCATTTATCAATAAAACAATGTTATCTTCTCCATTCCAATTGTTATTCTGTGTTAATTGGAATTTGACCCCATAAACATTTTCCTACTAACAGTATATATAATTCTTTTGTATATTGATACATTTGTGTATAATTATATAATGATTGATTTTTGTACATATTGGACATTATTGTGAATACAAGTATTCTTTATTTTTAGTTTTAATATAGTTCCTTCACTAGCAAGTTGTAGAGTTCTACTTAATGTTCTTACATTGTAATATTCAAAGTACAACTTGTGGAATATGCTCTTCATTGAATATACTTGTATATGAGATACATTGTTTCTTGGTATATGTTTTGTAGACTAAGGGTGGTGAATTAAGCATACATGTGTTAATTGTTTTCTCATAACAATTTTGTTAAAGGTTAATTTGTATGCTCACAAAGGTTTTGACAAAAGTCACGAAAGAGTTATAAAATTAGAGTGTCAACCTATTCACCCCCCTTTAGGTTGTTTAGTATAATCTTATAGGTATTTTTAGAGATATAATGATATATTTAGCTGGGAATGATAATATACAAAGTGGAATCCATTCCTTCTTAAATGAAGTTAGATAAATAGTTCTCTTGAGTAAATGATTCAAGTCTTGAATAATAAAGCGCCCAAATTATGATAAGATCATAAATAATTATTTATTAGAGAATCACCGGGACTCAAGGATAAGGATGTAATTAAATCAACGGATTTGAACCTAGCTCATATTACGAACTGTTAATGGAGGATTGATCTATATGTAATGATTATATCAGTGAACTGTTCGATTCCTATTCGAGTAATTAATTCTATAATGACAAGAGTGCAGTTCCAGTTTTTTTAGTAGAATAATTTTGGAATTAATAAATTGGATATTTAATTAAAGAGTTTTAGATATTTAATTAAAGAGTTTAATTAATTATTAAAGATTTATTGGAGTTTGAAATTATAGGGCCATGTGTCCCCGTGCCATCTCCATAACATTGTATTGAACATTAAGGTATAATAAGATTTAGTGATTAATTTGGAATTGATAATCTATTCATCTATACATAAAGCAGTTTATATATTGTTTAATTAACTGTGAATTTATTAATTATTAACGTTTTTATTTAAATAGTTATGAATTAATTAAATTTTATTTAAATAATGTGATTATTTAAATATTTAAATGGATGACACAGTGTGGTGGGACACATTGTCATTTTTGAAAACTGCATAGTGACAATCACTGTGAGATTTCGAAAATGGCAGTTTAGATTTATCTGTTAAATTATTTAATTAGTTAATAAAATAATTTTTAAATTTTGAATTTAAATTAAGTAGATATAGATGAAAAGCACAAGGGATATTTCCCCTTTGTTGGTTGAATTTGCTGGTGGACTTATCCACTGGCAATTTGGAAAATTGTCTATTATTTATTAGAATTTTTGAAATTGCTATTTTAAATATTTAAATAAATTGTTTATTTTAATATTTAATTAGTATTATAATCCAATTAGGCTTTTGTCACAAAAGGGCTATGAATACCCCTTTATAGAAGACAGAAAGACATGAGAAAAAAAGTTTTTAAAATTTCCAGCCTCTAGAGAAAATTGTGGGATAATCTCTCAATATTTTTCTTATTGTTTATGTGTTGAGTACACAACAAGAACATAAATTCGAGAGTCGATATTTTTCCGTTCAATACCGAGAAGCCTACTCGTCAGTTCTTTAGTGTTGGAGATTCGGTGTGCAAGAAATTGGTTCGAGGGAATCACGAAGATTCTACAAGGGTAACGATTTTGTTCTTTACTTCTTTTGAATCAAATTTTAGAAGCAATATGATTACAACAATCTAGTAAAACGGTTTTGTTTTTTTAGAATTTTTTTTATTCAGGCCTACCATTCCTTTACGCCTTTGGTTTCAAAACCAACAAGTGGTATCAGAGCCACGTTGTAATTCATATTGATTCTAATATGGGAAAGAATCATTTTCTCCCCTATATTATGCCATATTGGTAAATCTGCCCCCTGTATTTTGCTTATTGGCAATTTTCCTCCCTCAAAACAAAAGTATTCACCAAATACCCCCCCTATCATTACTTTTTCCATTAAAATGAAAAATTGACCATTATCTTAAAGGGCATTATGGTCACTTTAACAAAAAATGGAGGGAAATATCATTTCCCTCCCTTGAGGTTTTCCATATCAGATAAACTGGTCCCTCTAGCTTTAATAATAGTCAGTCAACCCCCTAAAATTCTAAATATCAGTCATTTTGCCCATTCTATCAAATTAAAAAAATAAAAACGTCTTTATCAAGAATTGAACCTTTGACTTTGTGCTTAAAAGCTACACACTTTAACCAACTAAGCTACTCCAACTCATTGTTAAAGGATTATTGATTTAAATGTATATATTTATATAATATAATTATTTTAAACATATTATATGTCAATGGACTGTTCGATAGACATAACACATCGGAATGCTATAGGCTCTGCTACCAGATTGAAGGATTGGTAAAGGGTGGTCTATTGGTTGAATTTTTACAATAGGTACAAGATAGCATCAAAATAGGGAAGGAGGTGCATGGAGAAATTCAAGAAGCAGAAAAAAGGAGGGATAAGGGAAATGATGTAATGCAGCAGATCCAGATCATTCACACCATTAGCAGAGGTCTTACACTAGCAGGAACCTCCAATAACTCAAGAAAGAACCATGCTAGGAAGATCACTCAACTCACCGCTGGACACGATGTACTCTGGGTCACTAGGGGATCCCAAGACCCCTCTCGTGCAAGCTAAATCATTTTCACAGAAGAGGATGTCTACAACATGGTGCAACCACATGATGACCCGATGGTGATCACAGTGCAAATAGCCAACTGCTAGGTTCACCGCATTCTGATTGATACTGGGAGCAGTGTTGACATTTTGTTCAAATGAGCACTTGAGAAGTTCAACCTAAAGAACTCCTTCTACAACAGCTGTACCACACCTTTGTACTGGTTCACATATAACTCACTGAAGCTAATTGGGTCAAAGACCCTACCAGTGATAATCGGAGAGGCTCCTCTCCAACAGAACATAATAACAGACTTCGTTGTGGTTGATACTCCGTCCGCCTACAATGCTATCCTAGGAAGACTCTTTCTATCAGGAATTAGGGGAGTGTTATCCATCTACCACAATGTGCTAAAATTTTCGATCGAAACCGAGGTGGGAGAAGTTCGAGGAGATCAACAAGCATCCTGCAGATGTTACACGGTGTCCACCAATCCCACTGCGTTGGCCAAACAATGCACACAGGTGACTAATGAACCAAATAGAGAGGTACTAGAGAAGGATCCTGAAATCCTGGAGGAAGGAGAGGTACCAGACGTGATTGTGGAAGAGCCAGAAGAAGAAGAAGAAGAAGAAGAAGAAGAAGAAGATCGGGGATAGACCAACGGGCACCCCGTAGAGGAATTGAAGGAGATTCTCGTTAGAGAGGACGATCTTACCAAGGTAGTGAAGATATGAGTGGCACTGGAAAGCAGAGTCAGGGAAAACCTGGTAGGACTCCTTAGAGAGTATAATGACATATTTGCATGGAGTCATGATTAAATGCCATGTATTCCCTTCACCTTAGCCACCCACTGGTTGGCAGTGGATGCAACCTTCAAACTAGTCAACCAAAAACGGAGGCACTTCACAGCCAAACGGAATGCTGCAGTGCAAAAAGAAGTGGACAAGCTCCTGAAGGCCAAGTTCATCAGAGAATCCTAATACCCCGAATGGATAACTAACGTGGTCATGGTGACTAAGTCCAATAGGAAGTGGTGTATATGCGTTGATTACACTAATCTCAATCGGGCCTGCCTAAAGGACATCTTTCTTTTGCCCAAGATAGACTAGTTGGTTAACTCCACAGCCAGAAACAAGCTCCTAAGTTTCATGGATGCCTTTTCTGGGTACAACCAGATCATGATGCACCCTGTTGACCAAGACAAGACCAGTTTTATCACAGGGCAAGGCCTCTATTGCTACAAGGTAATATCGTTTGGTCTTAAAAATACAGGTGCCACTTACCAACGTCTGGTGAATAAATTGTTCAATGAACAGATAGGGAGATCCATGGAAATGTATGTGGATGACATGATTACCAAGTCCCAAATGGCAGACCAACATCCTGATGACTAACGCCAGACTTTTCAGGTGATAAGGAAGAACCAGATGAGATTGAACTCTGCTAAGTGTGCTTTCAGGGTAATAGCAGGAAAGTTTCTTAGGTTCATGGTGCATGAAAGAGGGATTAAGGACAATCCCAAGAAGATCAAGACCATCCTAGATCTCGAATCTCCTACCACCCTACTGACCAAGACAAGACCAGTTTTATCATTGGGTAAGGCCTTTACTACTTCAAGGTAATGTCGTTTGGTCTTAAAAATGCAAGTGCCACTTACCAGCGTTTGGTGAATAAATTATTCAAGGAACAGATAGGGAGATCCATGGAAGTGTATATGGACGACATGATCACCAAGTCCCAAATGGCAAACCAACATCCTGGTGACTTGTGCCAGACTTTTCAGGTGATAAGGAAGAACCAGATGAGATTGAACCTTGCTAAGTGCGCTTTCGAGGTAGCAACAGGAAAGTTCCATGGGTTTATGGTGCATGAAAGAGGGATTGAGGCCAACCCCGAGAAGATCAAGGCCATCCTAGATCTCGAATCTCCTACCACCTTGTTGACCAAGACAAGACCAGTTTTATCACCAGGCAAGGCCTCTACTGCTGCAAGGTAATGCCGTTTGGTCTTAATAATGTAAGTGCCACTTACCAACGTCTGGTGAATAAATTATTCAAGGAACAGATAAAGAGATCCATGAAAGTTGTTATCCTGAAAAATTCATCGGATGTCTCTAGGAAAACGGTTGCCCACGGTGTACTGGTGCACCGGGGTTGGCCCGGACCAAGTAGGGTGTGGCTTCCTTCCCGCCGGGGTAGGTACCGGGGAAAACCCTTGGTCCGATTACCAAGGACCATCGTAAGGCTCTTGGGCCGATCCTGATGTAGTATAAGGTCGAGATGGGTCACGTAGGGGTAGGACGGGGAGACAATATGACAAGAGTAAGAACGTTCTTTTATTAATTGGCCAAGTTATACATTAGAGGTGGCCTCTCACTTTACGACCATTATTGCTACAATGACTACAAGGAAGAGTATCGGGGATGAATAGTCGCTGGGTTAGACAAACATAGAGGAGCTTGAACTAGGTGGGGTAGTAGCCAAGTAGGGTAAACATATAGGAGTTTGAACTAGGCAGGGTAGTAACCCAGTAAGGTAAACACGTAGGAGCTTGAACTAACGGGGTAGTAGCTAAGTAGGGTAAACACATAAGAGCTTGAACTAGGCGGGGTTCTCTTTAGGACTTGCTTTAGGTTTTTGTGGCCAACCACTTACTCTTTGAGAGTTAAGAGTATTTATAGTGTACATATTTTCTTTTAGGGGGGGGGGGGGGGGGGGGGGGGGGGGTAGGTGAGAGATGGTCGTTTTAGGTAGGAATTGCCTGCTCAATCCCCACCGTCCTCCTAAATTAAACGTTGAGATGGCAGGAGCTACAGGGCTGAGATGATGCCACCGGGGTGCGTACCATGCAGGGATCTTAGTCTGGGTAGGTGGGAGCCCTAGTCCCTAGGCCGAAATGAGCGGAATCGATCCTCACTGTTGCTTTGAGTTATGATCGTGGTTGGCATGTGCCCTCAAGGGCCACGATTGACCCACCTATGCCCTAGATCTCTTTAGGTGCTTCGGCAGGGCTAATGTGGTGCTTATGTGGCGTTTTGGGACGCTGGGATTGGTTAGAGGAGGTCGTCGCTACTCTGGGACGTCGTTGTCAACGTTTGGCTTGGCAGGGGACAGTGTCAGTGCCTGTCCCGCTGCACACTGTCAGGTGCCCTTCTCCACCATTTCCTTCTTCGTGCTTGTTGGGTTTTTGTAAGCATTTTGCTGAAGGAACACAGCTTCTGAAATTTCCCTTAAGTAGTAGTGTAAATATACCTAGAGGGGGGGTGAATAGGTATAGGCTCCAAATTCTTCCAATTTAAAAATAATGCGGAATATAATAAAGAGAATGCACACTTGATTAGATTTTAGCAAATGAATTGATTTCACTAATACAAGAGTTAATCAATTTACAAGATATGCAATCAATGTAAGATATGGAAGATAAAGAAAAATAAAAAAACAAAAATGAACACAAGTGTTTTAACGTGGTAAAACCTCAAAGAGAAAACATCCATGGGTTGATACCACAACCACCGGCAAAGCAATCCACTATGTGAAAAAGGACTTACACACTCAAGCTATCACTCATGATATCCGCTCAAGCTATCAACTCCTAATTTACCCTCGGGCTAGTGAATCATCAAGCCTACTTCCTATCCGAGATGTATCCTACACCTCTAGAAAGCAACTTCCTATCCAAATGCTCACGTCTCTAGGAAGATTTCTTGCTTGCCTATCCGGATCCTCCCGACCCTAGACAAGACTTCCTTGCTTGATTATCCGAGTCCTCCCGACTCTAATCAAGACTTCCTTGCTCTATCCACAAAGCTTCACTCACTTTGCTAGAGACTTCAACCTAGTGCAAGGCTATGATCTAAGTGATGCAAGTGATGTAAACACAAACAAATTAAGCTAGATGATCAATCAAGCAAAATGTACATGTTCAATGACAATCTAGAATATGCTTCCAACACACAATCACAAGATTATCTAGAAATCAAGACATGTAAATTAATAAGAACAAGGTATGAATATTCAATATATCACACTAAAAACCTAGTTCTTAGATCATGAAATAGAACCTAGAAAATAATATGAGACACATCATATGTAATTTTTCTAGAATCAATTTCAAACAAAATCAAGTTTAGCACATATATGTTCAAAGGAAATCACAAAGCTAAAACTCAATTGACAAATGATCAAACACCCCTAGCATATGATCTAACATACTTCTCAACAAATTTCATCAATCAAATAGTAAGAATCAAGAGATGATCAGAGATGAAATTGAAAAAGAAGAAGTTGAAACACACAACCTGACCACGTACTGGAAATTGATCAACTGAGAACAATAACGAAATTAGTTGCCTCTAGAAATACTTGGGGTTTGTAGCTCTCTTCATGACCAACAATTTTGGCTTTTGAATCGATTGATTTCGAGTTCGTATGAGAGAGATATGATCAAAATACTAACACTAAAAAATGAAGAATTCTGCAGAAAATTCGTGGAGAATGTTCTTCAAAACTCACACATGTTTGGAGGGAATGAGAAGTGTTTAAAAGGAGGAGAGAGAGGAGATTTTTGGGCAAATCAACATGTGCCACATCACCTCCCCGTGGGGGGCGCGTGGGCCTCACGAGGGCAGAGAGCATCTCTGGCCGTGGGCCCCACGGCCTCCTCCACGACCAGGCCAAGTGGCCTCACGGCCAGGCCCTTCTCTTGCACGCTCTCCGGTTCTTCAACCATATCTTGGGCATCTGAACTCCGATTTCGAATCCGTTTTTGGATTATGAACCATGACACCCTCACGCACAACGATGACTACACAACTTTGGAAAATGGTTGAGAAATCATCTCGGAAAACGACGATGAAGTCAACTCAATGAATGAGAACGAAAAGTAGCGTAGCTACATCGTTTGAACTCGAAACCTTATGAATGAGTAACCGAAACGACCGGAACTCAATAAGGCATCAAATAAGAACATGTTAAAGTCCAAAACACAAAATACACAAGCAAATAAACACATATTCACACAAGCATGCCATATCAAAGAGATAGTCACAAAGCATGCAATTCTACAATGTTTGTCAATACAAGATCAATGCATGAGCATACTATGAAGTGTGTGAATGTGTTATACTAAATGTTTGAACCACGATGCAGGGACACACATGTATGAATTGTGTGTGTGTGCGCTAATGCCTTGCAAGAGGATGGAAGTCAAGATATACCTTTGACGTTTTTCACCTCTTGAAGACGACTTTTGCACTAGACATTGCTCTTCATCTTTTAAGCTTCCTGTTATAGGTAAAAATTAGTGGTGAAGGACACGTCATTAGCACGAAAAGCCAGGGAAGCAAGAGTCAAGATAAGTCAACTTATGGAGCAGAAACCTCCCACGATAACCTACTCGGAAAAAAGAGTAAGTAGTCCGACCACAAACGAAGACGATCAACTCGGGCAGCAAATCTCACTCGGGCACATTCGGACATACTCGGGCATACATACTCGGGAATCAATGAGATAGTCACCAACATTCGTATGCCAATCATAATCAGCGACCAGCACATCCACGATAAGCAACGATGTGGACTATTAGAGTTTAACAAGGAAACAAGCAGTTCTCCCGCGAATAAAGGAGAAAGAATCTCGTCCAGAATCAGACTCAGCCAAAAGAGGAAACATAATCCTAATTAGGACTAGGAAACCGCTTGAGACTTGGGCACCACAACACCAAACCCTAGCGGCCACCTTAAAACCCTAAGAACAACATGTATAAATACCCCCTCTATACACAAACAGGGGGTACGTAAAAAAAGGGTAGAACGGAGAGAGAGAGAGAAATTGTATTGAAGAGCTTGTAATCATTCTGTCCATTCTTCATCTTGTAATCGTGATTCATAGTGGATTTGGCTTTGTTGCTAGAGGCAACGATCCCGTGGATGTTTCTCCGATCTTTTGGAGTTTTACCACGTAAATCATCTGTTATTTCTTTACAATCTTTGACCGCACTCACATATAAATTGCAATAACTCGAGAACGAATCATTGACTTGGTGATCACCAAAAATCACCGTCAACAATTGGCGCTAGAAGGAGGGGGACCCAGAATCTTGTGACAACAATGGCTGGCGACGGAGATGGTAGCGATTCCAGGTACAGTCAGGGCGGGCCAAGTAACGAGTTAGAAGATGACACCGCGCTCAATACGGCGGATGCAACTTTGACGACGGCAGACCAGTCAGCTGCCCTGGCTGGTATTCGACGTTTACCTACAGCGAATGAAGAAATCGCGCAGCGACTCCGTGCTTCTCTACAACAACTCATATCAGACGCAGCAAGGCAGGGAATTGATCTCTCTGTTACGGAAGGATTGATGTCACCTCATGAACTGTCCGCCCCAAGCCAGCAGACAGCAAGACTGCGCTCCGCGGTGGTGATACCAACCCCTGATGCACCCCCAAAGGCGAGGCAAGATCCTACAGGCAGACCAGAGATGCTATCTGAAAGAGTAGCCAGGAGAAGCAGGGAGCACAGAGAGGGGAATGATTCCGACAAAGAGTACTATCAAGATCGGGTAGCCGGAGATCGAGACCGCCCCAGGAGGCGTGGCCACCGGAGAGACCGGTCATCCTCGGAAGAAAGTGAGCAGAACCATCATCGCAAGCGCCAAAGGGGCACAGTCCGACTGCATGGCCTAAACCGAGATCATAGAGAGTTGAATCCCGAGGAGAGGGGCCAAAAACTGACCATAAGCCAGAACTTCAATGCGTCAGGAGAGCCTGAAGGGGACAGAGACATACTTATACAGAGCCTCACTCGGGAAGTTCAAAATAATCGTCGGCAAATGGATGCTTTGGTCAGGCGGTATGGGCGTAATGAGCTGTCAGACGATGAATCCGGAAGCCCTTTTACCAATGGGGTTTTGAGGATGCCTTTCCCAGAAAGATTCAGAATGCCCCACATCGAGCTGTTCAAGAAGGATACAGACCCAAAAGAGCATGTCCGGAGGTATAGGAGCGCTATGGCGCAATATGTCCATAATGATGCACTACTATGTTTGAATTTTCCTCAAACTCTTGGGGATCTAGGCTCCCGGTGGTTTGGAAGGTTGCCAGCAGCAAGCATAAGTAGCTTCGGCGAACTGAGCAAGGCTTTCTCAAGGCAGTTCCTCGGGAATGTACACAGGAAGAAGTCAGTGGCTCATTTATCCCAACTCAAACAGGGAAAAGACGAGTCGCTGAAGAAATATCTGGGAAGGTTCGGTCAGGAAGTGTCCGAGATCGGAAGTGCAAACGACGAAGCAATAATTGCCGCGTTCATTAACAACCTTCAGAATGGCCAATTGTCCTTTGACCTCAGAAGAGCCCGACTAACCAGCTATGCCGATATGATGGACATGGCAGGAGGTTACGCCTTGGCCGAAGAAGAGGAAATTGCCACAGGAGGTTACTTCGTACATGGCGGTCGCCCAGAGGGATCCAAAACCAAGGACCAGACCAGGATGCCCGATACCAAAGGTGATAAGCAGAAGAATAAAGCACGGGATGGTCGGGATGGACGACGAGCATACGACCCAAAAACCGATCAACCACGGCAGAGGTTCCAGGGCCGATATACGAATTATACCCCGTTGAAGAAAGATCAAGAAGAAGTCCTGGCAATCCTAGAAGAGAAGAACATGTCCAAAGAACCACCTAAGCAATCGACATATGCTCGGAGGGACACCACCAAATATTGCCGTTTCCACAAAGAGAATGGGCACGAGACATCCAAGTGTTTCCAGCTAAGGGATCATATCGAGACTCTTATTAGGGAAGGACATTTGAAGGATATTGTTTTCAAAAAGACGGACAGGGCAGATGGACAGAAAGACAGCCGACAGGACGGACGGGCAAGAAAACTTAGTCCCAAGAAAGCTGAGGATGAAGGAGCAATTAACACCATCTTCGGAGGTCCAGCAACGGGCAAGAGTAACAGGGAAAGAACCCAGGAGATTCGGGAAGCTATGGAGGCACGGAGAGACCTGGACGTCAATTCTATTGAGCCCGACCCGAAAAGAATCAAGGAGGGCTGGGACCCGATCGTGTTCACAGAGGCCGACTCACACGGAGTGGATGTTAGGCCAAATGACGCACTGGTGGTCAGCGCTCGGATCGGCCATAGAGAAGTTCATCGAATTCTGATCGACAATGGGAGTTCGGCAGACATTCTTAGTGCAGAAGTATATGACCAGCTGAGGCTAGACAGGAAAGACCTACAGCCTTTTCCCACACCCCTTAGAGGATTTGGAGGGGTCGAAGTGAGGTCACTCGGCACGGTTAAGCTACCTGTGAAGATCGGAAAAGCCCCTTGCCAGAAAACAGTGCTGCTCGACTTTGTGGTGGTAGATACGGAAAACTGGCCGTATAATGCTTTACTGGGCCGACCATTTTTGAATAAAGCCAAGGCGGTGACAGCAACTTATGCCCTCATGATGAAATTCCCGACCGAATATGGTGTGGGAGTGGTCAAAGGGTCACAAGAGATGGCCCGTAGAGCAAACTTATCAGTATATAGAGATAGGGAGGTGCGCCAGGTATACATGGTAACAGTCCAGCAAGAGGATAGAGAACCTGAAGAACAGGCAGAAGTGCCGAAAGATTTTGAGTTGGATCCCAGAGAAGGACCGGAGGATAGGGAAGACGAGCCGACCCAAGAGGTGGCACTAGACCCGGAGGATCCAGGTAGGACAGTGAAGGTAGGGGCAAATTTGAGCGTACATGTCAAAACCGCACTTATTGCGCTACTGAGAAATTACAAGGATGTTTTCGCTTGGAGCCATGAAGATATGCTGGGGGTAGACCCGAAGGTGATTTCACATCATCTTTCCACCGACCCCGAGTTCCGACCCGTGGTACAAAAAAGAAGACTATTCAATCCAGAAAGAAGCGTCGCAATCAAGAAGGAAGTAGAAAAGCTACTTTCCGCGGGGTCGATAAGGGAAGTCAAGTATCCGGAGTGGGTGGCCAATGTGGTGTTGGTCAAGAAAAAGAACAAGCAATGGAGGATGTGTGTAGACTTTACAGACTTGAACAAAGCTTGCCCAAAAGATAGTTTCCCACTCCCGAGGATCGACCAATTGGTGGATGCGACAGCGGGACATGAATTGTTAAGTTTCATGGACGCATACTCGGGATACAATCAGATCCGGATGAATAAGGCAGATGAGGAAAAGACGTCGTTTACCACGGACCAGGGTTTATATTGCTACAAGGTAATGCCATTCGGATTGAAAAACGCCGGGGCAACATACCAGAGGCTAGTAAACAGGATGTTTGCTCGGCAGATTGGAAGAAATATGGAGGTTTATGTGGATGATATGCTGACTAAGAGCACAACTGCAGAAAAACACGCGGAGGATTTGAAGGAAACCTTCGACGTCCTAAGAAAGTATCAGATGAAGCTCAACCCAAGCAAGTGTGTGTTCGGAGTACCTTCGGGAAGGTTTCTAGGCTTTCAGGTGCACCAGAGGGGAATCGAAGTAAATCCTGAGAAGATCAAAGCACTAGAAGGAATGGCTTCACCCAGGACGCTAAAAGATGTGCAGAGGCTAACGGGATGCCTCGCGTCACTCAATCGGTTTATAGCCAAGTCAACAGACAAATGCGCCCCATTCTTTAAAGCAATAAAAAAGGGGAAAGGGCTCGAATGGAGTACAGAGTGTGAAGAAGCCTTTCAAAAATTAAAAGAATATCTGGGGAGAGCACCAATCCTTTCAAAACCGGTGGTGGGAGAAACATTATACTTATACCTCTCGGTCACCGAGGTGGCGACGAGTTCGGTGTTGATCCGACTGGAGGAAGGAATACAAAAGCCAGTGTACTATACAAGCAAAGCGTTGTTAGCGGCGGAAACCAGATACTCGCCGGCAGAAAAAATAGCGTTAGCTCTGATCACATCGGCCAGGAAGCTAAGGCCATATTTCCAAGCACATACAATAGAGGTATATACAGACTGCCCGCTGAAACTCATTCTTCAAAAGCCAGAAGTGTCAGGAAGGCTGACCAAGTGGGCGGTAGAGCTCAGCGAATACGACATCAGATACACACCAAAAACGGCCATCAAAGGGCAGGCGGTATCCGACTTTATAGCAGAATTCACCGAGCCAGACGCCGAGGTAAGGAGGGCAATGGAAGATGAACAGACTACTAAAATCCAGTGGAAATTACATGTAGATGGGTCATCGAACACGCATGGCAGCGGGGCAGGAATAGTCATAACGACCCCCGAGGGGGATACTGTAGAATGTGCCATGAGGTTCGATTTCAAGGCAACCAACAACCAAGCAGAATATGAAGCCTTGCTGGCCGGTCTGAGAGTCTGCATAGCACTAGGGGCAGATGAGCTGGAAGTTTACAGTGATTCACAGGTAGTGGTCCATCAGGTACTGAATGAATACCAGGCCAGGGAAGAGCACATGATAGCTTATTTGGACATTGCAAAAAGACTACTTAAAAAGTTCAAAGCATACAGAATCTCTCAGATCCCTCGGGAAGAGAACGAAAAGGCAGATGCTTTGTCCAAATTAGCTTCAGCCACCACAAGCATCAGATCCAAAGCAATACCAGTGGCGCACCTGACTAAACCAAGCACAGCGGAACCCGAGGAAATCATAATAGCAGAGATCCGACCTAGCCCGGGCGACTGGACATACCAACTCAGAAAGTACTTGGAGGAGAACATACTACCGGAGGATGCTGTGGAAGCTAAACGCATCAGGTACAGGTCAGCCCGGTACACGATTCTGAGAGGAGAATTATATAGGAGAGGATTCTCGAAGGTATTGCAGAGATGCATTTCCGGTGAGAAGACTGGAGAGATCCTGAGAAGTATCCACAGTGGAGTATGTGGGAACCACACTGGGGGTAAAAGCTTAGCACACAAGATACTCCGGCAAGGGTTCTATTGGCCGACTCTGTTCGCGGAAGCGCAGCAATTCGCAGAAAGTTGCGAAACATGCCAAAGAGTAGCAAATGACATTCGGCGACCCCCAGAGTTGCTCAGAAGCTTAACCTCGCCTTGGCCCTTTGCCATGTGGGGACTCGACCTGATAGGACCAATGCCCACAGGAACGAAGGGAGGAGCCAAACATGCTATTGTGGCGGTGGATTATTTTACCAAATGGGCAGAGGCAGAAGCACTTGTACACATCACCGAGGCAAACACTACCAGCTTCGTTAAAAAGAATATAATATATCGGTTTGGGATCCCGAGCATCATCATAACAGACAATGGGACTCAATTCGATAATAAGAAGTTCAGAGAAATGTGTGAAGAGTTCAAGATCGCAAACTACTACGCATCGCCTGCTCATCCTCAAACCAATGGCCAAACAGAGGCCGTGAATAAAGTAATCAAGCACACATTGAAGGCAAAGCTAGAGGCAAAGAAAGGTGGCTGGGCAGACAAACTGCCTGAGGTGCTATGGGCATACCGAACAACTGTGAGGTCTTCCACAGGGGAAACTCCTTTCGCGCTGGCATTCGGGACGGAAGCTGTTATCCCAGCAGAAACTACTTTCACATCCCCCAGGGTCCAGCTATACAGTCCCGAGCACAACATAGACATGCTGCAGCAGAACCTAGACGAGCTTGAAGAAATCAGAGACGCAGCACAAGTAAGAAATTCCGCATACCAGCAAAGGGCCGCTAGGTACTACAACTCCCATGTTCGGGAGCGGAGATTCCAACTCGGGGATCTAGTGCTAAGGAGAGTATCACCGAATACCAAGGATAAATCATCAGGATCCCTCGCCGACAAATGGGAAGGACCATATATCATCAAGAGAATCGTAGGGCACGGGGCCTACATGATATCCCGACCAGAAGGTGGCCTGGTACCCCGACCATGCAACGCACAATACCTGAAGATCTTCTATCCCTAAAAGAATCCGGTTATGGTTCTACAGTTTATTTATTCTGCTTTAGCTCAGTTTTTAGTTTCTGCGTTGAAATTTCAGATTTATTTATTAATTTCATGTTCATGATCATCTAATAAAGTTCAGTTGCAAATACGATGTGGCGGAATCAATAAAATCCATGAGCAATATTTCAATGGAGGTCACTCAAGGCGACCGAATAAATGCCGAAAAAGTCGAGCGCTATAAGGCCGCGAAAGAGCGGACGAGTGGTGCTCGAAGGGCGGAAAAGCTGTAGTAGCATGCCCGCCTAGTTAAAGCGATGCAAACGCGTCCCTTAGCAAAAAGGCAAAACCGAGGCACCAGGATAACTGGGAAAATGCTCGGAGCGCCGCTAGAAAGACTAGTGAGATGCGCAGTCGTGTTGGCCGGTACAAAGTACCCCAACGATTCGACGAACCCTTGCACAGATAAAACCAGGAGACGTCCTAGGTGACTTGTGCAAGGACCTCAACGTATGGTCGCGGCGAGCCCCGACGCAACGTGAAGGTAAACAACCCCAAAAAAAAAAAAAAAAAAAAAAAAATCAATAAGCCAGTTACATAAGATACTCGGCACAAAATTAGTTACCAGTTTAATAAGATACTCGGTCTAAATCAATAAGCCAGTTACATAAGATACTCGGCACAAAATTAGTTACCAGGTTAAATAAGATACTCGGTCTAAACTGATAAGCCAGTTACATAAGATACTCGGCAAAAAGTAGAATGTAAGAGTAAAATTTGGTCTTATATTCATAGTGCATAGAAAGATACAATATACGATGTATATATGAAAGATGTACAAGTATAGTTACAAAAAGTTACAAAAAGGCTTGAAGATCAAGAGGAAGGCGCCGGGGGTGGTGAGCTGCTTCTGCCAACATCAGGGTCAGGCTCCATCACATACTCGCTCAGAAGACTGTCGTCCGATGGCCATATGATCACATCTTCTTCGTCATCCATCCAGGGACTGTAGTCGGTACCAGGAACGGGCCCCAAGTCGGGTATCTCGTTGCTTAAAACTCGCCCTTTCACTGGCGTAAAAGGTAGAGAACGACTCGGCGGTCGGAACCTCAAGGTGCATGGGATGTGGCGTTTTTCCTTTACTTCTACAATACGCCCGCCACTCCTTCATTTGGATCCGGAGAGACTCCAAGGATGTATCCACATGCTTCCTAATTGACAGGCTCCAGTTGGCCCGGGCCCGATCAGTCGCCCTGTTCCTTTGCTTAAAAAATTCGCCGGCCGAGACCATTCCACGCTGGAACTCCCGAAGAAGCAGAGCATCATAGGCTGGAGATCTCTTAAAACGATCAACGCTTTGTAGCTCCATTTCCAGCCTAGATCCCTTCGACAGTTCCTTGGCCGTCAGGGCCTGACACTCCAAGTCGTTGATTCGACGTTCATAAGCAGACTTGGCGTCTTCGGCGTTCTGTTCGGCTCGAAGCAAGGCTTCCCGGGTGGACGACAGTTGATCTTGTAGAGTCCTGACCTCCTCCGCAGCAGAAGATGCCCGTTGCTCGGCTTCCATTTGCCGTGCTAAGCATTGATTTACGAGCATCTCACTCGACCTGGCCTCCTCCTGACGAGCTAACTCAGCCCGAGAACAGTGATCTTCGCTCTCCTTCAATTGGGCTTCTAGCCTTCTTATTTTTTCCGCTTGGGCTTCGCCAGCTTCGCAAGCCCCAGACATCTCGGCCACCATCTGCAACAAACAAATCAACAAATATAAATAAAAAAAAAGGGATAAAGCGAAATGATGCATATAAGAGTCACTCACGTAGGAAGCGCTGTTGAAGAAATTGTGGAGTCGGTCAGACACAGTCCCGGTCCTGAGACGACTCCAACGATCCTCCCCAATATAGGCTCGGCCTGAAGCCATGGCCCTGAAAATAGTCTCGGGGGTGGGATCATCGATTTGGGGAGAGGAGCCCATATCACCCACATCGCCTTCGGGGAGTTCAGCGGACGGGGCCGCCCGAGGAAGGCCGGCTGAGCCACCAGCACTCTCTCTGACCTGCTCCCGCGTCGGGGTCACGCTCGCATCATCCTCCCCCTCATCCTCCGAAGAGGAATTAACATACGCAACTACTCGGGGAATCTTTGGGAAAGGGCGACCAGAAGAAAACGAAGCCTTCCTTTTCCCAGTCGGTCCCAGCTTCAGTGTTGCTGTCCCCTGGAGTAGAAATCGGATCGACAGAGGCAGGAATCTCCGAAGAAGAACGGTTCGGTTCAACTGAAGTCGGAAACTCCGGAGCTACCGCACCTGAAGGCCCCCAACTGCTTCAAAAGGAACGTTTTGCATATCAGCAGCAGAGTGGGGAGAACCAGATCCGCTGGGGGGATTTGCCTGCTCGGGCTCAGGGAGATCCCCTACTTTTTCTTTCCCCTTGGAGGAAGGACCTGCGGGATTGCCCGAGTCAGCAGAGGTCCTACTTACTCCAAAGTTCCCCGAGGTACCCTCAGCTCCCGCCGAACACACGGTCGGTTCTTGATCGTGAGCCTCCTCGGGCACATAATCGGGTACTCCCTCTTCATCATCTCCCTCGGGAACGTTCCCGGGAGTACCCTCGTCAGATTCGTCTTCAGGAGGGGCTATCCCAGCATCTCGTTGACGAAGGACCTGCCTTTCGACTCGCCTCGACGATGCCTTTCATCCGGCGTGCCAGACCATCACTGACTATATCTACGTCAAACACTTCAAAAAAAAAAAAGAGAAGAATCCGAGTTAGCAAGCAAGCTTAGAAGTCAGGTTGCAAATAAAAATGCATACAAGTAAACTTACGGCGTCGGCGGCACGCGGAAATCTGAGGGAAGAGACGGGCCTTGATCATTTTCCCCTCTCTATAGAGATAGGGTTTTCCCCTTTTCTCTAGGGGGCGGACTGCTGCCCGAGCCAAGGTCTTCAGCTCCTCATCAGTAAAAGCTGAAGTTAGATGGTTCCACTGCGGCGTGCAGAAGTACCGAGGAACCCGGCAGGTCATCTGAGTGCCGTCCAAATCGAAACTAATCGACTGGCCCCAGTCTTTGCCCACGAAGAACCAGCTGTTCTTCCAAAACTTGTTCGAGGTCGGGAAGCCCCAAACAAACCCTTTCATCTTCTCGTCCGTGGTCGGTTCGACACAGCCCTTGACCACGACATTCTTTGGAATCCAGAACTCGGGCTGGTTCGACTGGAGAAAATAAATCCCGGTTTTCCCCACTGGCCTCAGCGAATAAAAATGGCGAACCTCGCGAGGAGTGGGAGGTAGCCGCTTCATTCTATGCCACATGTGCCACATGCACATCAGGATGCGATAACTGTTCGGCGTTAGCTGGGCCGGAGCGAGTCGGGCTTCAGCCAAGAACCAAGTAATGAAAGGCTGAAGAGGAAGAGTGACGCCGTAAGTGAGCATGGACCCGTAAATTGCTACGTGGCCGGGGGGTGGGTTCCATGCAGCCCGACCTTCGGCTGGAATCAGCGAAATCTCATTGCTGTCCAGATCAAACCGCCGCATATATCGCGTTATCTCGTCAGGGCCGACCACGTTCGGCTCAACATCATAGGCGCATATTCGCTCGGGAGAGAAAGGAATGCGAGCGGCCCTATGCTCCTCTTCGATATCATTCTCAACGATCCTTTGGGCCGCCACTCGACTTTCCCGAGAATGCGAGTCTTTGTAAACTTTGCGAGTGGTCATCCTCTTTCCTGGTCTTCTGCTCGGGCGAATATCAGTACAAGCAGAAGAATCTGACCAAGCTTCAGGTTGGTATGAGTAAGGTGGTGATGAACTGGCAGAAGCAGTAGGAATCTCTGAAGCAGGAGGAACCTCAGAAGTAGCAGGCCTTTCTGGAAAAAGTCCAGAAACGTCGGCGTCAGTGTAACGCGGCTGATCGAAAAGAGGCTCGTCTAATAACCTGTGAACAACCGACGCAGTGAAAGCATCATTTCGCTCAATAGCAATCATACCAACAGTAAAAAGACGGTATCTAGCTTCAGGATCCATGAGAACTAACCTTGATTAGGGAAAGGCAGGTAAATGCAGACAACAGAGGAGAAACCTTCGAGTACAGGCCTGGGGGTCGAAACAGACGATCTCGGCAAAGCAGGATTAAGAAAACAAGTTGGAGGAGAGAACAAAATACCCAGAAACGCAAGGGACACAGGCACACTTGTTTCGAAGAAATACTCAAATGGCGGAAAAGAAATAAGAAGGGAAGGGGAAGAGATCATAACCAACATATATAGGCGGCACATTGATTTCAAAAACGAACGAAACCCTAGGAGAGGCACAGTAAAGCGGGAAAATAGAGGGGCGTGGGCTATGACGTGGGCTACACGCAGGCAAACAGAGAGGTCGTGTCTCATAAATGAGTCGTGACCCAGCCAAACAAAGAAAAGACAAGTGGCAACCGGAGAGCACCTTGAGCCGCCAGAGAGTAGAAACGTCACCATCAAGAGATTTCTGAAATGAGTGGTGAATCGAATGCGTGCGGTCGTAATTAAGACACGTCATTTAAAGCTTCGAATCAAACGAGGATACATTAATGCGGAAAACGACAAGCGAGGACCAGTTGTGAGAAATTATTGACATTAAATATTCGTCCCGAGAGGACCTGGCTCAACATGATCGGCTCAAATATTTAAGGGGGTATTGTTATAGGTAAAAATTAGTGGTGAAGGACACGTCATTAGCACGAAAAGCCAGGGAAGCAAGAGTCAAGATAAGTCAACTTATGGAGCAGAAACCTCCCACGATAACCTACTCGGAAAAAAGAGTAAGTAGTCCGACCACAAACGAAGACGATCAACTCGGGCAGCAAATCCCACTCGGGCACATTCGGACATACTCGGGCATACATACTCGGGAATCAATGAGATAGTCACCAACATTCGTATGCCAATCATAATCAGCGACCAGCACATCCACGATAAGCAACGATGTGGACTATTAGAGTTTAACAAGGAAACAAGCAGTTCTCCCGCGAATAAAGGAGAAAGAATCTCGTCCAGAATCAGACTCAGCCAAAAGAGGAAACATAATCCAATTAGGACTAGGAAACCGCTTGAGACTTGGGCACCACAACACCAAACCCTAGCGGCCACCTTAAAACCCTAAGAACAACATGTATAAATACCCCCTCTATACACAAACAGGGGGTACGTAAAAAAAGGGGTAGAACGGGAGAGAGAGAGAAAATTGTATTGAAGAGCTTGTAATCATTCTGCCATTCTTCATCTTGTAATCGTGATTCATAGTGGATTTGGCTTTGTTGCTAGAGGCAACGATCCCGTGGATGTTTCTCCGATCTTTTGGAGTTTTACCACGTAAATCATCTGTTATTTCTTTACAATCTTTGACCGCACTCACATATAAATTGCAATAACTCGAGAACGAATCATTGACTTGGTGATCACCAAAAATCACCGTCAACACTTCCTTTATTCAAAGAACATCTTAAGCAATAACTAATACAAATATAGAGCGTTTTGCAATGGAATCAAGCCAATACAAATCATAAACCTTACAGCTTCCTTCTTTATGCATGGGGCAGTTGACTTCGATTAGGGCTTAAGTGGAGGTGGAGGGGGAGATGATCGTTGATGAAGCGCGGCCTTTGGGTGATCCCAGCTGTTGATTGCTTATCCTTCCTCTTCCATGCTTGCTGTCTCTCATTAACGATCTAGTGTTTGGGTTTTGCAGGTTGCCTCGGCTCTTTCTCCCTTCCCATGTGTCCTAACCTGAGGGCTAACGTCAACCCTAGGTAGGGGCTACCACTTGCTAGGTGCTTCTAGAACATTCTCCGTGATGTTGTATGTTTCCAACTTGCTGGTGCGAGGATCAACTCTAGTTTGGTAGGTGTGTTCGAACGGTCTTGGTCTAGGCGATGGGGATCCCTCTCGTGCCCCGCTTCATCTAAACAATGTGTGCTAGGTGAGGACTGGGTCACTTATGGGCTAGGTCCCTTCCATCTATCAGGTGTCTTGGGGAGGACCGGGTTCCTAATGGATCAAGTCATTCTCTGTACCAAGTGCTTTGGGGATACGGGTCCCTGGTGGACCACGTCTCAGTCTATACCGGGTCCTTGAAGGACCGCGTTCTTCTTATGTACCAGGCGTTTTAGGGAGGATCGGGTTCCTGACTGGCTGGGTCTTCCTTTGTACAGGGTACCTGATCAGTCTAATTCTATGCTTATATTTTGCCGTTTTTGCTTATGTTTATGCTCGTTTCTTGGATCCTTTTGGTGGGTTGATGTGTTTGTTAAGTCTTTGCAGGTCTCTTTCCATAGAAATGTTGATCGGATCGTATACTGGAGATGATGGAGTCAAAAGATGCAGAAAGGGCATTTATTCCCATTTTCCGCGGCCCATGCCGCCCATCATGCATGTGCACCGTCGGCGGTGCACTAGGCGCTCGAGAAGTCTCCTTTTCCGCGGCCCATGCCGCTCAAGAGGCAAGTGCCTCCCAAGCGGCCCCTCAAGCGAGCCATTCAAGTTTGCTGAGCTTGGCTTTTCCGCTGCCCATGCACGTGCCTACCCAGCGGCACGTCAAGCGGTGGACCGCCTCCTCGTCCTCTCGTTACTGCAGAAGACCTATAAAAAGAAAGAAAAAAAAAGAGAAAATAGGAGAGTGGACATATAGAGACAATCAGAGAGAGATATACCACCGATTCATTCATTCTTTCATTCATTCCATCAGAGGAGATTACTTGGAGCAGGAAGACGACGGAGATCTCAAGTCAGAAGCATCGCACCATAATGGGTTCTATCTTCATCTCTTCTATGTTTTTGTTCTCTCCATTGATGTGTAACTAAACCTTTATTAGGGGATTGATGTAACCAATTTTGGACAACTCTATGTAATCAATTAGTCTATCTTTTTGTTAATCAATTGGGTTTTAGTCTTGTCTATTGAATTAATTGCTCTATATTATTGATTCATATTATTTTGTGGCCTCAATTGATATGAGTTTGTGATTTAGTTTATCCATGAGATTAGAGTTTGGATGTGAATGGCCTTTCCATTTAAATCACAATCATAAGCTTAATAGATTTGAAAGTTAATGTTTGCATGGCCTTGTTGCATTGATTTGGCTTAGAGTTTTGTTCATAGGGATTTCATTACTATCACTTGACACATGGCCTTTGTGCGAGTGGTGGGAAGGAGATTCGTTCTTAATTGTTTATCAAAACAAGCCCTAAACTTTATTGAAGTGTTTATTGAGACTAATTGAGAGCATTGAGTGTCTAAGAGAGGTGCATCGATTCCCTAGTATCTCCCCATATATTCATTCTTTGATTTGTTTATTCGTTGATTTGATTTTTAGTTCAAGTAGTCATAATTTAGGTTAATTCTAGAGTTAAACAATTTTTCCAAAGAAAAGCATTATGCAATTTAGTTTTCGTATTTAGAGTAACCTTTGCTAGATTAATTGGTTTTAACCGATAAAATCGCCGATCCCAGTGAACGAACTTTCTTAGTAAATTGAACACAGATTTTACTGCATCAATTTTGGCGCCGCTGCCGGGGATTGGTATAGATTCTATTAGTTGGATCTAGTTAGTTTAGGTTAGGTAGTGTGTGTCATTAGATTTTATTTTAGATTTTAGTTATTCTCTTGTTTCATCTTACTTCGTGGTAGTTGTGCTTTTGGTGTTTCAGGTTTTACAGGTGTATGAACGGACGTCGTTCGCTTGGAGGTATTCTGATCCCTGCTAACGACGAGATTGACCGAGTAGGCCGAGTTGCTAGATAGTTTGAAGAGTTAGATCCTTTAGTTGAGGACATGGGTGATCACGGTGAGCAATGTGACCGGGTTATTCGAGCTGAAAGAGAGGTTCATGATGAACAAGATGTTCAGAATAGACAGGAAGTTCGAGACAATACACCGGGTTCTCCAAGACATGCACTAGAAGATGAGATCAGACTAATGAGAGAGTCTGGACAGCCTATGCTGGGAGACCAACCTCAGCCTATTGTGTTAGATGCCATAGCCAGGAGTTATGAGTTGAGGGGTAGCCATTTAAACATGCTGCCATCTTTTCAAGGTTTGGCAACAGAAGATTGCCTCCAGTTTATGAAGGACTATCAAGCTACCGTAGGGAATTTCCCGATGGGCCGATTGACAGAAGAGCAGTTAAGGATGAGGTGTTTTCGGTATTGTATGAAGGACAAGGGCATCAAGTGGTACAATTCAGTAAGGGCAGGATCTTTGAGATCATGGGTTGATGTGTGCACTGCATTCTTCAACAGATTTTTCCCTGCTTCTAAAGCAAAAGAAGTCCGGATCAAGATAGCTAGTTTCGGTGAAGAAGATGGTGAGTCGTTCCATGAAGCATGGTCGCGATATAAGGAGCTGTTAGATCAAATTCCCCCTCACATGGTGACAGAGGAGTACAAAGTCCGCACTTTTTATGATGGATTGACACCTTTCACACAGAACATTGTTGACAACGCCTGTGGGGGTATCATTACCAGGAAATCTGCTTTAGAGATTGCTGAGATCTATGAAACTTTGGCTCTAAACTCCCAACATAAAAGTTCAATGGTCAGAAAGGGAGGTAAGTATGAGGTTAACCAGACAACTGGGGTGGAAATTCAGATGGCGAATCTAGTTAAGCAAGTACAAGCTATGATGGCCCAAAACTCGAATAGGGCTCAACAGCAGTTAGGGGTGAACTCAGTGCAAGATGGAGATGGGATACCATTTGAGACAGAGGAGGTTCAAGCTTTCAATTACCAAAGAGGGAGGAACGATCCTTACTCGAATACTTACAATCCTGCATGGCGTAACCATTCGAATTTATCTTATTCTGACCCTAACACTGCTCTTAATAGTCATTAGCTCATTCAACAGAACACTCAAGGAACAAATCAAGGAGGGTACAACAGAGGCACTTACCAAGGTCAAGGTTCCAATAGTCAACCTCAACAATGGAACAATGCTGCTAATAGAGACAGTACTACCTATCAGCCGAAGAAGAGATCCTTGGAAGAAATTGTGACATCCCTTGCTGAGAATGCATAGCGTTTCTCACGTGATACAAATCAGAGATTTAACAACGTTGACGCATCCATTAAGAATTTAGAAACACAGATGGGGCAAATAGTTGACGCAGTTCGCAAGAATGAACCAGGAAGGTTTCCTAGTCAATCAGAGCAAGCCAAGGCATTGACTGTGTTGAGAAGTGGTCGAGTGTTAGACACTGAAGTTGTCAGAGGGCAACAGAAAGAGAGCACCAGGGGATCAGAAGAGGTGAGTGAGAAGGAGGCTAAAGCAGAAGAAGAGGTAGTGGTAGAGACACCCAAGAAAACTTCAGTTTTACACAAGTCATCAGACCCTTATGTTCCACCCCCTCCATATGTTCCACCAATTCCTTTTCCTGGGAGGCTTAAAAGGGACAAGCTCAGCAAGGCTTTCAAAGAAATTTTTGATGTTCTGTCCAAGGTACATGTGAACTTGCCTTTACTTGAGATGATAGAAAAGATGTCTGCCTATGCAAAATTTTTCAAAAGCCTTCACACCAACAGGTAGAAATTTGGGCCGAATCATCAGGAATACATAGCAGGTAGTGCTAGTGCAGTTTTGCAAAAGGAACTTCCTCCCAAGCTGAAAGATCCGGGCAGTTTCTGCATCAATATCACGGTAAGAGGTACCCAACTTGAAAGAGCAATGCTAGATTTAGGTGCCAGTATTAATTTGATGCCGTATTCTATTTACAAGCAGCTAGGGTTAAATGAGTTGAAGCCTACAACAATGTCACTTCTGTTAGCAGATGGTTCGGTAAGATATCCGAGAGGGCATGTTGAAGATGTTCTGGTCCAAGTTGGGAAACTTATAATTCCTGCTGATTTTGTGGTATTAGACATGGAGGATGTGAGCAAAGAGACTAACATGAGACCTGTTCTTTTGGGTAGACCGTTCATGGCAACAGCAAAGACATTTATTGATGTGCAGAATGGAAAACTTTCAATGACAGTGTTAGATGAGACAGTGGAGTTCAAACTTTTTGAAGCATCATCATACCCTGCCGGAGCTGATGATTGTTCATTCATCGAGGTTTTAGACCCTGGGGTTGATGGAGTATTCAAGGATGAGGATTTGGCAGATTGGGATTGGGATGATCAAGACGACATGATTGAAGATAGTTCTGAACTAGCTGAAGAAGAAGTTGTAGACTTCCAAGTTTCAACTGTCAGTTTTGCCAATGATCCACCACCAAAGTTGGAGCTCAAGGAGTTACCAACAACTCTGAAGTATGTGTATCTAGGTGATAATGAGACATACCCGGTAATTGTTGCTTCAGAATTGCAGAGTACCGAGGAAGAAAGGCTCATTGGGGTTCTACAGAAACATAAGTCAGCTATAGGATGGTCAATTGAAGATATCAAGGGAATCAGTCCAACAATTTGCATGCACAAGATATTTCTTGAAGAAGAGTCTAGACCGTCAAGAGAAGCCCAGAGGAGATTAAATCCGATAATGAAAGAGGTAGTGAAGAAAGAGGTCCTGAAACTTTTACAAGTGGGGATAATTTATCCCATATCAGACAGTAAGTGGGTCAGCCCGATTCACGTGGTTCCTAAGAAGTCAGGTATTACCGTGGTTCGCAATGAGCAGAATGAGTTGGTTCCACAGAGGCTTCAGACAGGATGGAGGGTGTGTATCGACTACAGGAAGCTGAACACTGCTACTAGAAAAGACCACTTCCCTCTTCCATTCATAGATCAGATGCTTGAGCGATTGGCAGGGCACAGTCACTATTGTTTCCTCGACGGGTACTCAGGTTACAATCAGATAGCTATCGCACCAGAAGATCAAGAAAAAACTACTTTCACATGTCCATTTGGGACGTTCACATACAAAAGGATGCCATTCGGTCTCTGCAATGCACCAGGTACTTTTCAGAGGTGCATGACGTCAATATTTTTAGATATGTTGGAAGAGATCATTGAGGTATTCATGGATGACTTCTCAGTGTTTGGGGATTCATTTGATTTGTGTTTGCACAACCTTACCTTAGTCCTTAAGAGATGCGAGGAGAACAATTTGGTGTTGAACTGGGAAAAGTGCCACTTCATGGTACAACAAGGGATAGTTCTGGGACATGTGATTTCAAGAAGAGGAATTGAAGTGGACAAAGCCAAGGTGGAGGTGATCAGTAGTTTACAGCCTTCAAAATCCGTGAAAGATGTGCGGTCATTTCTTGGGCATGCGGGTTTTTACAGAAGATTTATAAAGGACTTTTCAAAGATAACAAGGCCCTTATGTTTGCTTCTACAAAAAGAAACTGAGTTTGAGGTTACTGAAGAGTGCATGGTAGCTTTTAACACTTTGAAGAGTGCATTGACCACCGCACCAGTAATAATTCCACCTAATTGGGAATTGCCCTTTGAATTGATGTGTGACGCTTCAGATTATGCTATCGGAGCAGTTTTAGGGCAGCGGGTAGATAAGGTTCTGCACGCAATATACTATGCTTCTCGAACCTTAAATGACGCTCAATTGAACTACTCAACAACTGAGAAGGAGCTTCTTGCAGTAGTCTTTGCATTGGAGAAATTCCGAACTTACTTGGTGGGCGCCAAAGTCATTGTATATTCAGACCATGCAGCCCTTCGTCATCTTCTTCAGAAAAAGGATGCCAAACCTAGATTGATTCGGTGGATCCTCCTGCTACAAGAATTTGACTTGGAGATACGAGACAAGAAAGGTAGTGAGAACGTGGTTGTTGATCATCTAAGCAGGTTAGTACAGGTAAACCCGGATGAGGTGGACAGATTGCCATTGCATGAGAAGTTTCCGGATGAACAATTGTTGGCTGTGATGGATAGTGAACCATGGTATGCTGATCTGGTTAACTATTTGGTAAGTGGGGTAGTCCTAGAGGATTTGAACTCACAAGGAAGAAAAAGGTTCATTACAAAAGCAAAAAAATACTTTTGGGATGACCCTTATTTGTACACTCATGGTCCTGATTCTGTGATAAGAAGATGTGTTCCTGAGTCAGAGCAGATAGACGTTCTGAAATTTTGTCACGAGCTGCAATGTGGAGGACATTTTGGTGCAAGAAAGACAGCCTTGAAAGTGTTGCAATCTGGATTCTTCTGGGAATCGTTACATAAAGATACAGTCCGGTTTTGTTTGGCATGCGACAGATGCCAACGTACGGGGAGCATAAGTAAGCGAAATGAGATGCCCTTATCTGGAGATTTGATAATAGAGCTTTTTGATGTCTGGGGCATAGATTTCATGGGACCATTCCCACCATCTTGTGGTTATAGTTACATCTTGGTAGCGGTTGATTATGTGTCAAAATGGGTAGAAGCAAAGGCCACAAGGAATAATGATGGTCAAACTGTGGTGAAATTTGTGAGGGAGACGATATTTGCAAGATTCGGGACCTCTAGAGCTATCATTAGCGATGGAGGTACGCATTTTTGCAACAGATCCTTTGCTGCACTTTTGAAGAAATATGGTGTCAGGCATAAGGTTTCTACACCATACCACCCACAGACTTCAGGACAGGTTGAGGTCAGCAACAGACAAATAAAGAGTATCCTAGAGAAGACTGTTAATTCCACTCGAAAGGATTGGGCGTTGAAGTTAGATGATGCATTGTGGGCCTACAGGACAGCTTTCAAGACGCCTATTGGGATGAGTCCATATAGGTTGGTCTTTGGGAAGGCGTGTCACCTTCCAGTAGAACTCGAGCATAGAGCCTTATGGGCAGTCAGGAAGTTGAACTTTGATTATGACAAGGCCGGTGAGGAGAGGAAACTTCAGTTGTGTGAACTCGAGGAATTTCGCTTGGAAGCGTATGAAAGTGCAAAACTGTACAAGGAAAAGACTAAGTTGATACATGACAAGATGATAGTGCATAAAGACCTTCGTCCCGGTATGCAAGTGCTGGTGTTCAACTCCCGGCTGAAGCTGTTTCCCGGTAAGTTGAAGTCTAGATGGTTTGGACCATTCAGGGTCACACAAGTTTTTCCCCATGGAGCTGTAGAAGTGCAAAACGAGAAGAATGGCAACATGTTCAAGGTAAATGGGCATCGGGTTAAGCCTTACATTAAGGATTTCGAAGCTGTCGTTCGATTGGAAGATTCCGTGCTTATAGAGCCATAGAGCTCTCACACGTCTTGCCTAGACGCTAAATAAAGCGCTTGGTGGGAGGCAACCCACCTAGGTAACATTTTTTTTCTCTTTCGTTTATTTTCTTTAGATTAAATTGAGTCAGTAATTAGTGTGAGTCATATGTTTAGTGAAGGATATTATTCAATTCAGGTTTGGGGGAATCAAGATTTCCGGTTGTGTTGAGCTATGAGCAGATATGTTTTATGTGTGTGTTGTTTGCCTTGATCAAACCAGGTTAGAACTGCACGAATTATGGAATTAGCGCTTGCTAGACCGCTCAAGATGCACATGCACGAGTCGCGGTACGAGCAACTTCAACACCACTGGAATGGCTCGCCACCTAGACCGCTCAAGAGGCATTGTGTCTCCTCAGCGGTAAGTGAAGACCTGATGCTTGTAGAGTTTCACGCGGGATGCACCGCCCAAGAGGCACAGTGTCCACACAGCGGGCAATATTTAATTGCAACACTGGAATGGCTCGCTCAAGGGACCGCTCAAGTGGCGTTGTGCATGGCCAGCGGTTAATGACGTTCTGATTCTCTCCATGATTTAACGCTGCCTAGACCGCCCAAGAGACAGCTGCACAAGCCACGGCCAATATTTAATTGCATCACTGGTTTGGCTCGCTTGGTAGACCGCTCAAGTGGCGTGTACCTGACCAGCGGTATGCCCAGCGGTCCAATTACACAAAACGGTGCGTTTGGACTCTCAAGGTAAGCGCAATTGTGCTTTACCGCCGATCGGACCGCTGCCCATGCAGCGTGTCTCATTAGCGGTAAATGCACAACTTGCCCTACTATTTATAACAGCCGAGCAGTCTGGTGGGTCTCACTTGACCCACAGCTGCGGTGTCTTTTCTTCTTTCTTCCCTCCTCTTTCTTTTCTTCTCTCTCAATTTCTCTCCATAGTCTCTACTCTCCTAAGTTTTGACTACAAGGTATGCTTTCTCTTCTCTCTTCTATTTTGCTTTAATGGCATTAACTTATGAAGTTTTGATTTTACAATGTGGTATGAAGAGATTGAGGGTTTTTCATGCTCAAATTCGGATTCTGAGTTTTAATCACCAATGGGCTTTGTTCAAATTGATATATTTAGCATGATTAAGTTTATTGGGTGGTGTTTTCACTTGATATATAGGGAATTCCGAAAATATTTGTTCTTAGGAGAGTTTGAATGTTTTTGCTTGAATAATGGTTACCATGCTTGATTTTGAAGGATATATTTGGTTTAGATGAACTTGCATGTGATTTATTTGGTGTTGCATGTGATTTATATGGCATTATAAACATAGTTGGAGCTGAATTTTGAAACGAAATGCTGCCGAATTTTTGGTAGAAATTTGTGTGTAATTTTGGCTTGTGTTATCTGCAGATGGCAAGGACTGCTATAGGGAAGCGTCCTCGAGTCAGTACATCCGATAAGGGGAAACAAAAGGCATTGCCAAAACAAGCACAACACAAGGACTTTAAGAGTCGGTTTAGCAATTTCCTCAGGCGACCTTGGATTATTGAGAGGGGAATTGATGTTGAGAGTTTGGTACAGACACCTGTTCCACAGATGGTTACAGACCGCGGATGGGGTGGATATGTTGCACGCCCACCAAGGCCGAACAGGGGGATTGTGACAGAGTATTATGCTAGTGCTGCACCAGGGAGACTGTTGGTTGGAGAACCAGTTTTAGTGCAGGGTGTTGAGGTTCATATAACTCCGGAGGCCATTAATCAGTACTCTGACGCTCCGGAGGTGGCTATCAGTAACGGTCGAGGGATAGAGTATATTGCAGATCTTGACCCTTATAGAGGGCGAGTGGCTGCAGGCCTTAAGATGGATGGACAGGCGGAATGGGGTACATTAGTGAAGCTGTACCAGCGCGACACGCATGCCGATGTTGCCTTTTGGAACCTTTTCCTGACATACTCACTGATGCCATCCCAGCACCGTTCAGAGATCTTTTATGACCAGGCCCGTGTGTTGCTACGTTTGAGGTCAGGTGGCCCTATCAATATTGGACGGGTGATTTTCAATGCCATTGCACGATGACCAGTCCATGGTTTTTCCGTGTTTGATCACTGCTTTCTGTAGACAGGCAGGCATTGATGTGAGTGCAGGGTTAGAGAATCATGACCCGAGTATGATGAACTTGACGAACTGGAACCAGCAGTTAGTCCTGAGGGGCCTTCCTCCTATTGGAAATTATGGGGAGAGAAGACATCGTCGAGAGGAGCGAGAGGCAAGAGAGGCTGAGGCAGCTACACTTTTACAAGACCAGCCTCAAGGGGCACCACAGGCCCCTCAGATAGGCGGAGCTCAGCCAGGAGGTGATCCATTTACCACTCTTTTGCAGGCTATGCAGACGCATATGGATTTGCGCTTCGCGCAGTTGGAGGGTCGATTAGATACTCGTTTTGACACTATCGAGACAAACATAGAGGAGCTGCGTGGGATGCTGACTAGCCGGTCTTCTGTGGCTAGTGGGAGTGGAGTGCCATTTCAGCCCCCTATTCCTGATCAGGATCCTTTTGCAGCCGGTGGATCAGGTGTCGAGCCGCAGGACTTTGACCAGCGGACCCCGATTTTGAACTTTGATGATGAGCAGCAGATGCAGGATGACACGATAGACTCCGATCAGGGGACCGAGATCTTACAGCTCTCCGATGAGGATGGAGGAGATTAGCAGGCTATGATTTTTTTTCTTTTTCTTTTTGAACTTTTATTTGCTTTTATTTTTCTTTTTTTTTTTCTTGCCTGTCTTTTCTTGCTTGTCAACATTGAGGACACTGTTGAGTTTAGGTTTGGGGGTATGTTGAGTCTTGGGTCATGTTTTTTTTTTTTTTTAGTGTTTTAGAGTCTGTCGTTCCTGCAGCAACCTTGATGAGATATTTTGGTATTTGACTTTGAAATGATATGCTTAAATCACTGGGTTTAAACTAACATCTTGCCGCTTAGAGTATTGCATTGCATTTTCAAAATTTATGACATGCTCTGGATGTGATAGTGGATAGGATGCCTAGTTGGATTGCCATGATTAATAGTGGAGACTACCCTGTGAGTTCACTAAGCCAAAGTGCGTACATAAATGACATATATGAGGGATTATTTTGTTTCTACTCTTTAAACACTCAATAGGTTCTTAGCATTAGATTTGATCTCTATAGGTTGAATATTGAGCATTATAGAGCATTCATCATAAAAGATTTTCACATGTAATCTTTGATCTTGAGTAAGTCGAACCAGTGGAAGTGATGTTAGACTATGTGTGCATGAACTAATTAAAAGGCCTGTAATATTTCCTACCTATGTGTGTGTGCTCCATAGCCCTGTTTGAAGCCAAACACTGATTGCCTTTTCTTTCTTCACCACATTTACTGTAACCCATGTAAGCCATATTATAGCCATACCTGTTAACTTGGGATCATGCTTTGAGATTGTGAAGAAGGTTGAAGAGTTCGCACAAGAAATTGTGCGAAAGTGATACGAGTCAAATGAAGAATGAGCTGCATTCAATCCAAATGTAAGAGGCAAGGTTGTATATTTAGTCTAAAAAAAAACACAGAAAAAGAAAAAGAAAGTTTGGCCACCAAAATGAATGGTGAGTTGCGTAGGCCAGAAAAAGAATCTAAGGAACACAACATGTCAAAGGACTTAAGTGTTGTATCTACTCTCGAAGGAGTGGGCAAAAGAGAATGGTGAATTAAGGGGACATCAATGAATGGTAAGTGGCATTATTCCACTTACAAAGGAAGTCAATGAAGACCTAAGAGCTTGTGCCAAGCCATAAAGGTAACTGAAGGCTCTCACTGAATGATCCTAGGTTTTTGAACTCCTACATCCCGTTCCTTTATAACCCTCACCCAATAGCCCCATTACAACCTAATGAAACGTCTAATTGATCTGCTGGTTATCCTTGCTATGAAAGTATAAGTGTATGTGTGTTTATCTTACTCATAATGATTCGATTCTTTTCATGAGATCTTTGCATTCAAATCAAGCGTTCTTTCAATGATATATTCATATGCGATTATAATTTGAAATTTCTTGTGCATAACTTCTTTCGCATATGCTTGATGAGTGTATTTGCCTAGGTTCTGTGTGAAATATGAGCGATATCTGGTGAGGCTTAGAGTCGAGGCGAATTACATCTATGGCATTCGGCAAAGTGTTCTTGATGCTAGAATATCTTGAGTTTGGGCTTTTCAGTTAAAACTGAGTAGTGCATTCAAATTTGTGACATAATGTTAGTCTTTACCTATTGGCTTTTGCATGCATTGTTTCAATCTGAGCATTAATCGATTGCATCTCGAATGATTGGTTTTGTGGGATATGTTTGTGGGTGTCATAGCTGAGAACCCTCAGGAGACAACACTCCTCCTACTAGGGACACCTAGAGGTTTAAAGGCTTGTAGCATGTGCTAAATGCTATCGCGTTCCCTGCGAAAGTGGCTTTATTAGGATTTAGTTTTTTCAGTTTAGGAATGTTTGGTTTTGCTCGAGGACTAGCAAAAGATAGGTTTGGGGGTATTTGATCAGTCTAATTCTATGCTTATATTTTGCCCTTTTTGCTTATGTTTATGCTCGTTTCTTGGATCCTTTTGGTGGGTTGATGTGTTTGTTAAGTCTTTACAGGTCTCTTTCCGTAGAAATGTTGATCGGATCGTATACTGGAGATGATGGAGTCAAAAGATGCAGAAAAGGCATTTATTCCCATTTTCCGCGGCCCATGCCGCCCATCATGCATGTGCACCGTCGGCGGTGCACTAGGCGCTCGAGAAGTCTCCTTTTCCGCGGCTCATGCCGCTCAAGAGGCAAGTGCCTCCCAAGCGGCCCTTCAAGCGAGCCATTCCAGTTTGCTGAGCTTGGCTTTTCCGCTGCCCATGCACGTGCCTACCCAGCGGCACGTCAAGCGGTGGACCGCCTCCTCGTCCTCTCGTTACTGCAGAAGACCTATAAAAAGAAAGAAAAAAAGAGAAAATAGGAGAGTGGACATATAGAGACAATCAGAGAGAGATATACCACCGATTCATTCATTCTTTCATTCATTCCATCAGAGGAGATTACTTGAAGCAGGAAGACGACGGAGATCTCAAGTCAGAAGCATCGCACCATAATGGGTTCTATCTTCATCTCTTCTATGTTTTTGTTCTCTCCATTGATGTGTAACTAAACCTTTATTAGGGGATTGATGTAACCAATTTTGGACAACTCTATGTAATCAATTAGTCTATCTTTTTGTTAATCAATTGGGTTTTAGTCTTGTCTATTGAATTAATTGCTCTATATTATTGATTCATATTATTTTGTGGCCTCAATTGATATGAGTTTGTGATTTAGTTTATCCATGAGATTAGAGTTTGGATGTGAATGGCCTTTCCATTTAAATCACAATCATAAGCTTAATAGATTTGAAAGTTAATGTTTGCATGGCCTTGTTGCATTGATTTGGCTTAAAGTTTTGTTCATAGGGATTTCATTACTATCACTTGACACATGGCCTTTGTGCGAGTGGTGGGAAGGATATTCGTTCTTAATTGTTTATCAAAACAAGCCCTAAACTTTATTGAAGTGTTTATTGAGACTAATTGAGAGCATTGAGTGTCTAAGAGAGGTGCATCGATTCCCTAGTATCTCCCCATATATTCATTCTTTGATTTGTTTATTCGTTGATTTGATTTTTAGTTCAAGTAGTCATAATTTAGGTTAATTCTAGAGTTAAACAATTTTTCCAAAGAAAAGCATTATGCAATTTAGTTTTCGCATTTAGAGTAACCTTTGCTAGATTAATTGGTTTTAACCGATAAAATCGCCGATCCCAGTGAACGAACTTTCTTAGTAAATTGAACACAGATTTTACTGCATCAGTACCGTATGGGGGAACCGGGTACTCCCGAGTACCGGGTTAGGGTGGTTGGTTGGGCTCCTTTAGAGGAAACGTTCTTCCTTGGTTTAGCTACCACTTTTTCCGGTTAACAGAAGTGTATGTGGACGACATGATCACCAAGTCCCAAATGACAGACCAACATCCTAATAACTTGCGCCAGACTTTTCAGGTGATAAGGAAGAACCAGATGAGATTGAACCCTGCTAAGAGCGCTTTAGGGGTAGCAGCAGGACAGTTGGGTTCATGGTGCATGAAAGAGGGATTAAGGTCAACCCTGAGAAGATCAAGGCCATGTTGGATCTCGAATCTCCTACCACCCTCAAGCAGGCACAAGGATTGACTAGCAGGGTAGCAGCGCTCAACCGTTTCATATCTTGGTCTATAGATAAGTGCATTCCCTTCTTTAGGATTATCAAGCAGGGAATGAAGATGAAGTGGGATTAGGAAATCGAGCAGGCTTTCCAATCTTTGAAGAAGTACCTAGCTAGCCCGCCGCTACTAGTGAAACCCATACTAGGGGAAGAATTACAACTTTACTTAGCCGTATTAGAAACCGATACAAGTGGGGCTTTAGTGAAAGAATGTAGGGACGGGATCTAGAGGCCTATCTACTACGTGAGTCGTGTATTGACCAAATCCGAGAAAAACTACACCCTCCTAGAGAAGCTTGCCTATGCGCTTGTAACCACTGCTAGAAAACTCTGACCTTATTTCCAAGCACATACAATCACGGTGGTTACAGATCAACCATTGAGACAGTTTCTCCAAAGACCGGATGTATCAAGCAGGTTAGTCCTATGGGCTCTAGAGCTCACCCAATACAACATCAAGTACAAAGCGAGAACAACAATCAAGGCCCAAGCCTTGGCTGATTTTGTGGCATAATTCAGCATGACCTCTAACCCGGGTGCCATCGCGGTCCTGGACCCAGTCCCTGAAAAGGAATCCACGGAATGGCCCGTTGATTGCAAAGCCTGGATACTATATACAGATAGAGCATCAAACCAGGCAGGTTGTGCAGTAGTGCAGTAAGGATTGTTTTAACCGATCCTAAAGGTACTGAATGCAGCCACTGTTTCAGGTTTGAGTTTAACACCATAAACAACGACGCAGAGTAGGAAGCCTTATTGGTAGGAATAAAAGTAGAAGCTACTAATGGGTTTGTAGAAGCTACTAACAAGACCATCAAGAAGCTTCTAAAGAAAAAACTCTAACAGAATAAGGGAAAGTGGGTTGAAGAACTCCTAAATGTACTATGAGCATACCGGACTACAAAGAGGATCGCTACTGGGGAAACCCCTTACTCACTGGCTTTTGGAACAGAGGCAGTCATGCCTATCGAGCAAAAACTTGCATCCTTCAGGATCTAACACTTTGAACCAGAAAGCAATGAAGCAAAACTGAGAGCCAACTTAGACCTTCTCGAGAAGAAGCTGGATAAGGCCGTAGAACGGGTTGCAGCCTACCAGAGCAGGATCGCTCGGTACTTTAACAGAAGGGTGAAGACTCGAAACTTTAAAGAAGGGGACTTAGTCCTTAGGAAGCTAACCCAGAATACCCGGAAAAGGTCTGACGAGGTACTAGCTCTAAACTGGGAAGGACCCTACTTGATAAAGATGGTAGTCCGTGGTGGAGCTTACAAGTTAGAAGACATGGATGGATACCTTGTACACTACACTTGGAATGTTGATCACCTCAAGAGGTTTTATCCATGAAGTTTGAAGAAGCAGTTTTTCAACCGGTATCATCTTAAGTTTGTACCACCTTGAATTTGCTTTGTATCGCCTTAAAAATCAATAAAGAAGTCAATTTTTTCTCCTACATGTTTCTCCTATGATCGCCTTGGAAATTTCGCCTATGATCACCTCAAGACCAAGAAAGCCACATGGCATCCTGATGCCTTGGACAGGACCCACCCCTCTCTAGGAAGGGTCTGGTGCTAAAGTGGCCTTAGTTGTCTACCAGACCAAGGATCCAGATTCACGGCCTTAGTTGCCAGCCACATCCTCAAGACTAGGAGAGCCTATACGGCACTCTTAAAGCATAGGACGGAACCCAATCTCTCCAAGGAAAACCTAGTGCTAAAGTGGCCCTAGTTGCCTACTAGGACAGTTCGCCTAAGGACCAGGATTCCTTATGCAGGAATGCCTGGTACCTTGATTCGCCTAATGGAAAACTTAGTGCTAAAGTGGCCCTAGTTGCTTACCAGGACATCTCGCCTAAGGACCAGGATTCCTTGTGTAGGAATGTCTGGTACCTTGATTTGCCTAATGGTAGACCTGGTACTAAAGTAGTCTTAATTGCCTACCAGAATCAGTTCGCCTAAATACCGGGATTCCTTGAGCAGGAATGCCTGGTACTTAGATTTGCCTTATGAAAATCCTGAAGTGCATTAGTTACCTTCCAGGATCAGTTCGCTTAAGGACTAGGATTCCTTGAGCAAGAATGCCTAGTACCTTGATTTGCCTTGTGAAAATCCCAAAGTGACCTTAATTGCTCGTTAGGATCTGTTCATAAAGGACTAGGATCCCCCATGCAGGAAGTACCTAGTACCTTGATTCACCTTATTCAAAGTTGGGTGCCAAGACAGCCTTAGTCACCTACAAGGACCAGTTCTTTTCTACTGGGATCAGGTTGGCCTTGGTTCAAATTCTTATTCAAGTCTTGCTACAACGCAAGGGAACTACCTACCAGACTATTTCTGAGAATGGTAAAATATCATCATGAATAAAGTGAAGGCTAGATACCTACCTTTATCAACATTTCAAGTAAGTCTTATTGGGATTATGGGCAAGCATACGGATACCAAGTGTTACCAAACTAATATGAACAAGTGACACAATATACTTGCAAAAAAGAAAAGAATTTTCATTATCTAAGTAGGGTGCCCAGACCTTGTTTTTAGGCAAGAACATGATCAAGCAATAACAAAACATCAAGGGAGCCCAAGCCTCACTTCTGGGCTACATACAAAAGAAAAAATGAAATGATAAATGTATCACACCAAGGATCCAGCATTCTCCTTCTATCCTGCCTTCTGGCTTGGGTTTACAGCATCAGTGTCCTTGACCCTCTCGGTCCTTGCAACTCCTAGATCAACCAGGGTCTCTCTTATTCCTGACTCTCTCGGTTCAGCAGGAGCCTCAATCTCCTTCACCGGCTCGGTTCCAAGCTCAACAGGATCCCCTGCCTCCTTCATTTGAGCATCTTGATAGGTAGGAGGATTAGGTACCCCTTCATTCGTTTCTACCATGATGGTTGGGGCAGGTAGGTTAGGCTCCTAAGGTAAGGGAGGAGTGGGGATAACAGCAGATTGAGAGGGATCCATTGGGGTAGAAGCAGCGCTTGAGAACTAGGCAGCCTTAGCCATGATATCCTCCCAGACCAACCCCAGGGTTGAATGCAGGTCAAAAGGGGGAGGAAAAGCTTGAGCAACCTCGTGGGAGGCAAAGAAGTATCCCTCCCCAAAAGAGGTATCCACCTTGGCCTCCAAAGCCTTCACCATATCACGCAGGACCTGATTCTCCTGTTGAAGCCGGATCTTCTCCTCCCTTAAGGTGTTCCTCTCTGTAGTCCGACGTATGGACTTCAGCCTTTCTGTGTCAAAGGTAAACTTTATCCGATCCAAGTCCACCAAGGCTTCATCCTTGTTCTTCTTAGCCTTAGTTGTTGCCCTGGATAAAAACTCCATGCTCCTCTCAGTCTGAGCCAGCTCCCTCTTGCTATCTTTTAACTCGGCACTGGCAGCAACGATCGCCTTTTGAAGAGCTATCACTTGATGTCCAATGGCCAAAGTAAACTTGTAGGCCTACAAAAAGGAAAAGGTAAGCACCCCCTCCCAGAATCATACAAGATAAAGGAAGAGATTGAGAACCATACCTCGGCAAGAAGGGAAGCCTCCTTTGTGACCATGAGATCCATAGGCATGGAAGACATAGCCTACAGACCGCCACCAAGGCAAGCAACTGCGAATCAGGATAGGACCTCATCCTAACTGTTACCCCACGACTGTGAGCTTGAAGGAAGATCAGTAGAAGGAGCAGTCATGGTACCAATACCCTAAGTGGACGTCTGTCAGGTACAATCGAATGAGAAGGAGGAAGAGAAGCAGTATGTGAGGGATCAATAGCAGTGGCAGTTGGAGCTTGCCTTTGAGTCTGGCTAGGAGAACCTGGCTAGTTTCTTTTATGACTCTCGCAATAGGACGAGGTCGGAGAGTAGCACAACGGTAAGTAAAGTTCCTTCCAACAGGGATCGAGTGATCGATGACCAAAATTGATTAGCTTAGATGCTATTCAAACAAGCGAAAAAGGATTTTTAAACTAAGTAAATTAAACTAAATTAAACTAAAGGACTAATACTAAAGCAATAAAGAAATAACACAAAAATAAACACAAGTGTAATAATGGAGAGAAATATGTTAGGACTTGACTACACCCCACCATATATTGACTTCCGTTCTAGACTCGATTATTCACCCAAAATATACTCATGCAATGTATAGATTCATGCACCCTAATATTAACCTACAATCTTGGTCAAGCAAAGTAGATTACACCTGAAACGTACCCAAGCTTATCTCTCAATTACCCGGAATATACGAAATGAGTTCATTAAGAGCATTGGTACACTAAACGAATCATATACGTTAGCCTAAGTAGGTCTACTTTTCTAGACATGCATAGAGGGCATTTTATCGAACACGTGGTGTGCGTCTCCGGTCAGGACATAACACACCACAATAATTCATTCAAATGGAGATCAATCACTTGAAAGCTTTAAGCATACAAAAATACCCATACAAACCACACTTGCACAAAATGAATAAACAAAGGTCACATATAGATATTCAAGGGTGGGGTTTTATCAAATCCTAGCAATTAATATTTAGCTCATATTACAACCACTAGCCATACAAAGAATAACATCAAATGAGTACATGGCTATAATAAAGAATTAAAATAGGAAAAGTTTAGGGAAAACTAATGGAGAGCTTCCTCTTCTTCTTTGAATCTTCTTCTCCTTCTATCTTTCTTCAACTCTCTTTTGCCCAAATGGTGGAGTGATGGTGGATGTGGTAGATGGAAATGGGAGATGTGATGGTGTGTGGAAGAGATGGTGAAAAAAAAGGGTTTTTGGGTGAGTTGGATTGAATTTTCGGATCTTTTTGTGTGCCCCCCTCACTCCTTGAAAAGATGATAAGATGTATTTATATGGGCTCAAAATAGGGCAGGAAACTCATCATAAACGACCTAGAGACAGACTGCCGTGGTCTAGGATTTTCACGGTTGAAGGGATGGAAGCCATGGTAGCTTGGGAGACTTGGAGGCTTGGAAAAAGTGTTGCATGGGGGCTTGGAAATGGTGCCAAATGGACGGGAAGGAGGTCGGATGTTGATATGGGTGGAGAACCGCCGGAAAAAGCATCGAAAACTGGTCGGTAGAGGCGGGTCTAAGGTCGGGTCGCGCACAGGGTCGGGTCGACCCAGTCGAGCTGCAACCGGGTTGCTGCAGGTAGAAGACGACGTGACGTCACGCTGATGTGGCAGGGTGCACTTAGTGTAGGGCTGGGGTGCACTCAGCAGCTGGGTCAGACCTCCTTGGGCGAACCGGATCTGGGCCGGGCCGGGCCGGGTCGGGTTGAGGTCCAAGGCAAAACACACCGTTTCACTAATCCACGTGGCGCTTTCTGGTGTGTTGCCTAGCGAATTACAATTAGGTCCCCTGAATTCTCCTTTAATTGTAGTTTCTTCAATAGTTCTTCCAAATCTTCATTTTGACCCCTGATTCTCTAAAATTACGCCAATGCCCCTGAACTTCAAAAATACCTGAAACACTTATTTTAACATATTAAATACCCGGTTTTACCCGAGAAACTAACTCAAAATGATACGAAAATGGGGCTACACTTTGTGTAGAATCGAAGCAATCAAACTCCCCCAAACCTATCTTTTGGTCGTCCTCGAGCAAAACCAAAACAAACAAACAAAAAGAAAAGTAAAACAAAAGAAAGTAAAAACATAAAGAAATAAAACGCTCACGATAAGTCTTTTAAAACCCTAGGCGATCCTTAGTAGGACGAGTGAAGTCTTGTGAGGGTTTACAGTACGACACCCACAAATGTCTTTCTTGCTGAGCCAACTATAGAAAGAGATGCAATAATGGGTGAACCGAATTGAGGCACATGCATTCTAAGACCCCTAAGAAAAAGCTTGGGAAGTGCAAGCTAAGGTGCTACAACAAGAGAGGTTGCAATTCCATACTTCTTAGTGAATAAAGCTTCAAAAAGCATCGAACACAAGAGTCTCATGATAGCATTTCGCCTCGACTTTATACCTTTCCGGAATCTCTCTCATTTTACCACTCAGAACCTAGGCTCACTCAACAAACATATGTGGTTAGAAATTAAGCACAAGAATTTTCAAATTACATGCATATGACAAATTTTGAAAAACCGCTAATGTTTACATGCAATTGGACCACAAGAACGAATTTGAACATTAAGAACAAGAGCAAAACACCATTTGATACCTTCATCAACAAGCTAAAACTCCTCCTAAAGATCAATTAGGATTTCTTTAAAGTTTAAGTGATGCTATGGTGAATTGGTGGTGGAGAGGCTACGTGGGTACGGGATTATGGGCTAGCTACCAATTATACTTAAGCTTTATTAGGCACGCTTTTCACAATACTAGCGTCTAGGCATGAATTATTCAATTAATCACATTGTGCTAAATTTTAAGTTGCTTTATATTTTAGCAACTTTTACAATTTAGAGTTTAGAAGGATTTTTTTTTTTTTTTTTGCCTTAATCTTTGCACAACTTACACATCTAGCCTAACTACACGCTATTTTTACACTTTTGATTTTTCTTAAGATTCATTATGATATGATAACAAGCCATAATCATAGCAAATGGGATGGTCTAGTGTTTATGTAAGATATGGTGATGTGTATGACATGGGAGGATATAGCGATGGGGTTTAGTGTGTAGGTCAACATAGATAGGACAATTAAGCACACACACAAGGCAGGGGACATGTTTGGGAAATTTGTAGTGACTTAACACACATTGCCTACGTCATCTCTATAGGTACGAGTTAAACAAGCAAACAAAGGCGAAACACGGTGATGCTCTTAAAATGACGTTCATTAATGTCCAAAGTATGGAGTGAGGTCCTTTTTATATTTATGCTTATTTATCTACAAGAAGAGTGTTTAAGATGAAACAATGAAATAAATCACACTCATAAGGACGCTATTTAGGCTCTGGCCTCACACGGGTAGTCTCCACTAATGATCTAGACATCTTAAGTGCGATACCTAATTACTAAGACACTTTCGAGTTTGGTAAGGTGCGTGCAAGCAATGTGGTGTAGCTTTAACTAGCACAACCTATGCCTAGACTCAGGGATTCAACACATGCAAAATTGCCTCAAAAGGCACAACCCAAAAGCATCTCATTAAGCAAGCTAATGCTCCAAAATTTGGCTCGAAGCAAGAGAACAGACAAAACACACAATCATGCAGAAATTAAAAAAAAAAATCATAAAAATAAGCACAAACAAAACAATCATGCAAAAAATGGTCATAGAATGACAGCACCCCCAAACCTAAACGAAACATTGTCCCCAATGTTTGCACAAAAGCAGATTGGACAATATAAGCTTAGAAGCGGGAGGGAGGCCAAACACAACCTTAAACAAGCACGCTACAAACCTAAAAACTAGGCACAATACAACGCCACACACTTAATCTAAGCAAGAAAAATAAGACTCAACAAAGACAAAATCAAAATAAAACAAAAATAGCTTAAATAAAATGCACAAAGAAGATTTTCAACACTATGCACATGTGCTAGGAATGTTATCAACTAAGGGAGGCTTTACCAAGTTGGGAAATTCACCACTTTTTACAACCCAAACAAGTGTAGATGACTTCACCATCTTACCCTTGCTTATGTTTCTTGCTTGGTCAAGTCGGTCTTTCCTCACCCAAATTTTCCTAATTCTAGGGGGACTTATCCTACTCCTAGATTTCTCAACCCATACCTTCCTAACATGCCTATAATTTTCCTTATATTTAAATTTCTCTCGTGTGCCATGCCTTTCATATTCTTGGCATATTGGTCTAATGTGACATATCTTATGGCAATGGTGGCACACGGTGATAGGGTTAGGAATGATACCTTGTTAGTGGGTCTTTGTTGGAGGTGGAGGTGGAGGTGGAGGTGGAGGTGGAGGGTTCTCACTCTTCCTCTTTGCTTTGGTAGTACTTGGCTTTTTGACCTCGGCACTTGAATCTCCTTGACTCTCTTCTTTTGGAAGTTGAATCGCTTCCATCAACGTTGCTTCAATCTTTTGCTTAGCCTTTGCAAGTTCCTCAAGATGGTCAAGTTCCGTTTTCTTCGTTAACTCCAATAGCTTTGCAAGGTCTTCGAATTCTTTCGATGCGGAATTCCTCTCAACTTCAAGTTTCTCAATTTGTACTTCCAATTCTTTGTTCTTGTTAGATACTACTTTGACTTCCTCCAATGCATTGACCTTGAGCTCGACTTCCATTTGCATCTTTCTCGACTAGCGAGCTACCTCATCTTCCAATTCTTTCGATGACCTTGCCAAGTCTTGCAACTTTTTCAATGCTTCATTTTTCTTAGCTTCAAGTCTCTCTATTTGGAGTTCCAACTCTTTATTCTTGTCTGAAACTTCCCCATTCTTCTTTAGGAGTATGCCCTTATCAACTCTGAGAGTCTTTACTTCAAATATGAGTTTCTTGTTTAGCTCTTGAAGCTTGTTCGCCTTTTCCATTTCTAGGGCTTCCTTGCCTTCACATTCCTTCTTCGTGAGCTGCAACTTCTTCTCAAATTCTTCCCTCATTTCTTCTTTCTCTCGGGAAGTTCCCTCTATTTTCTCTTGAAGACGAGCATTCCCTTCCTTCAGCTCCTCCATTTTAGACATCACAACCCTATCAATATTCATAACATCCTTGCACATCTTGATCAACTCTTTCTTCTCTTTCTCAAATGATTTGAACATTGGTTGGCACGATGAGGTAGGTTTTTCAAAGCCATTGGTCTCATTATAGCTCATTGAGAAGTCTTGGTGCGTCTTCCAATCCTGGTTGTAAGAGTTGTTGAGGTTCCCTTCAAATGTCGTCTCTATTGATTGGTTTGGCCAGCTAGGTGACATATCGTTATTGAAATTCTGTGCGATTTCCCCTTGAGAGGCTATAGCATCTTGCAAGAGCTCTTTTATCTTATCTTCCGATGACATGCTCATCGGCGGGTAGCTTGGCCAAGAATTTTGCATGACGAAATCCATAGAACCTGAAAAAAAAAAAGAAACTAAATTAAAAAGTTCAAATTAGCAATAAACTAACTAGTATCGATATCAATCATCCGCTCAATCCCCGGCAGCGGCGCCAAAAATTGGCTAGTCTCTTTTATGACTCTCGCGATAGGACGAGGTCGGAGAGTAGCACAACGGTAAGTAAAGTTCGTTCCAACAGGGATCGAGTGATCAATGACCAAAATTGATTAGCCTAGATGCTATTCAAACAAGCAAAAAAGGATTTTTAAACTAAGTAAATTAAACTAAATTAAACTAAAGGACTAATACTAAAGCAATAAAGAAATAACACAAAAATAAACACAAGTGTAATAATGGAGAGAAATATGTTAGGACTTGACTACACCCCACCCTATATTGACTTCCGTTCTAGACTCGATCATTCACCTAAAATATACTCATGCAATTTATAGATTCATGCACCCTAATATTAACCTACAATCTTGGTCAAGCAAAGTAGATTACACCCGAAACGTACCCAAGCTTATCTCTCGATTACCCGGAATATACGAAATGAGTTCATTAAGAGCATTGGTACACTAAACGAATCATATACGCTAGCCTAAGTAGATCTACTTTTCTAGACATGCATAGAGGGTATTTTATCGAACACGTGGTGTGCGTCTCCGGTCAGTACATAACACACCACAATAATTCATTCAAATGGAGATCAATCACTTGAAAGCTTTAAGCATACAAAAATACCCATACAAACCACACTTGCACAAAATGAATAAACAAAGGTCACATATAGATATTCAAATGTGGGGTTTCATCAAATCCTAGCAATTAATATTTAGCTCATATTACAACCACTAGCCATACAAAGAATAACATCAAATGAGTACATGGCTATAATAAAGAATTAAAATAGGAAAAGTTTAGGGAAAACTAATGGAGAGCTTCCTCTTCTTCTTTGAATCTTCTTCTCCTTCTATCTTTCTTCAACTCTCTTTTGCCCAAATGGTGGAGTGATGGTGGATGTGGTAGATGGAAATGGGAGATGTGATGGTGTGTGGAAGAGATGGTGAAAAAAAAGGGTTTTTGGGTGAGTTGGATTGAATTTTCGGATCTTTTTGTGTGCCCCCCCCCCCCCCCCCCCCCCCCTCTCTCCTTGAAAAGATGATAAGATATATTTATATGGGCTCAAAATAGGGCAAGAAACTCATCATAAACGACCTAGAGACGGACTGCCGTGGTCTAGGATTTTCACGGTTGAAGGGATAGAAGCCATGGTAGCTTGGGAGACTTGGAGGCTTGGAAAAAGTGTTGCATGGGGGCTTGGAAATGGTGCCAAATGGATGGGAAGGAGGTTGGACGTTGATATGGGTGGAGAACCGTCGGAAAAAGCGTCTGAAACTGGTCGGAAGAGGTGGGTTTGAGGTCTGGTCGCGCACCGGGTCTGGTCGACCCAGTCGAGCTGCAACCAGGTTGCTGCAGGTAGAAGACGACGTGACGTCACGCTGATGTGGCGGGGTGCACTTAGCGTAGGGCTGGGGTGCACTCAGCAGCTGGGTCAAGCCTCCTTGGGCGAACCGGTTCTGGGCCAGGTCGGGTTGAGGTCCAAGGCAAAACGCACTGTTTCACTAATCCACGTGGCGCTTTCTGGTGCGTTGCCTGGGGAATTACAATTAGGTCCCCTGAATTCTCCTTTAATTGTAGTTTCTTCAATAGTTCTTCCAAATCTTCATTTTGACCCCTGATTGTCTAAAATTACGCCAATGCCCCTGAACTTCAAAAATACCTGAAACACTTATTTTAACATATTAAATACCCGATTTTACCCGAAAAACTAACTCAAAATGATACGAAAATGAGGCTACACTTTGTGTAGAATTGAAGCAATCAGAACTCCGGATCCTTGCAGCTTTTGCGGTCATCTCGCTCAAGGAGGAGAATGCTGAAAAAGGGGTAGGAATTGGAGCAGGAGGACGAAGGGGGGACCTAGGTGGAGCAAGAGGTGGAACTGTTGTAGGCCGGTTGGACCAGGACAGGGCACTAGTACCGGTACTAGGAAGAATAGGAGAAACATCAGGAGATGTCCTCTGGTGCTGGCTGTGAATTCTGCTCCTAATCTTTCCTGCACAAAAACACCATAATCACCAATTTATCATGCCTTATAAACTAAAAATCACCCAAAACAAATACTAACTATCAGAATTGAATTTTTTAAAAAACTAACTCAAAAATGGGTGTAATGCACTCAAAGTGAGACATGGTCAACTAAAGGAGGTTTGACCAGATTGGAGAGAACACGCTTCTTGACTACCCAAACGGGTGCCAATGGCTTAATTACTGTATCTATCCCCACTTTCCTCACTTGACCCACTAAGTCTTTCCTAACCCAAACTTGTTTAACTTTTGGTGGGTACATCCTAGACCTCATTTGACTTGTTCTAAACCTTATGAAACTAAAGCAATGGGCCTTAGTGTGCCCTCTTTTGGCACAAAAATAAAAAGTGAAAGAACGGTAAGGAAAACTCCCTGTTCGGTTGTGGATGTTAGGCCCTTGGTATTGCCGAATTTGGAGGGATTTCAACTCTTCTCCGCCACGTCTAGTTGGACTATAAAGTCACACTCCTTGACCTTGGTGAGTTTTAATTCTTCCTCCTTCTTGTTCAAATGTGCTTGCAACTCTATCACGACATTGGTTGACTTCTCAACCCCCATAAGCATCTTTCTTGACCTCCTCGCATTCTCTTCCTTAAACTCTTCTGCGAGCTTGGCCAAATCTTCTAAGTTCTTGAAGACTACCTTATCCTTTTTGTTAAGCACCGCAACTTGCTCTCCTAGTTATTTGTTCAATGTTGAGAAATCATGAACTTTTTTCCTCAACATCTCATTCTCAGCCTTTAGCAACCTTACTTCTAGCTTGAGCTTTGTGTTATCTCTATCTAGCTCACCTATCTCTTCAAAGGTTCTTGTGGCTAAATTATCCTCTTCAAGCTCAATTGCATCTTGTTCCTTCAAACAATCATGGTTGCCCTTTTCTATATTGGTAACACCCTCAAAAGCTTGTATGAGAGTGAATACTTGGCTTCTCTTCTTTCTTAGCTTAGGCGTTTTCAATACAAGGCAATCATCCACTTGACTCACCTTGGGACGGTCAACCTTGAAGTTCACATTACCTCCACAACTAAACGAAATGTTCCTAGAAAGGATATCAACTATTATCCCAACTGTGGCCATAAACGACCTCCCAAAAAGCAACTTCCAATCCCTATCATAGGACCCACTTCCTTTGACGTCTAACACAACAAACTCCACCGAGACTATCAAACCGTGCACATTCACGAAAACTTCTTCAACTACACCTACTGGAGTTTTAAGAGAGTTGTCTGCTATAATGAGAGTCATAGTAGTCGGCTTGGATAGGATTGGAGTTTTGTCGAGATACTCCTTGATTTACTGGAAGGCTTCCTCGCAATCTTCAGTTTATTCTACTCCTTTGCCCTTCCTTATAGCTTTGAAGAAAGAAAGGCACTTATCCATTGATCGGATAATAAACTGGTTTAGCGAAGCTAAACATCCGGTCAGTTATTGGATTTCTTTTAGAGTCATAAGAGACATCATTTTTTCGGGTTTAGTTTCATCATGTACCTTCTCAATACTTCAAACGTCTTCCTTAGGTCCACTACATGACTCTCCGCAGTGACACTCTTAGTCAACATATCGTCTACGTACACTTCTATATTCCTACCGATCTGTCGGGCAAATATATTGTTTACCAATTTTTGGTAAGTTGCCCCAGCATTTTTCAAGCCGAAAGGCATTACTTTGTAGCAATAGAGCCCTTAGCCAGTTGTGAAGGTTGTCTTTTACTCATCCTGCTCTATCATCCGGATCTAATTATTGTTAGGATTATGCTCGATAGCAATAGTGTAATAAGTTTTTGACAATCTTTTCATATTAATAAAGTGATTTCTGGTTTAAGAAGAGTTATAGCATTTATAGTTTAATTATTATAATTGTCAAAAGTAAATAATCATAAGGTCAAAAGACTATGAGAAAAGAAGAATTGTTCGTACATCTGGATATGTATGAGGTAGACACAATTCGTTAGTTAGTCTTGAATAATGTTCACAACTTAAGTTAAAGGTTGGGCACCTTTGTCTTGTTAAAGTTGTAGAATTCTTTTACTAGCATTTGAGTGGGATCAAATGTGTTATGATGAGTCTAAAATCATCGGAGGGTCTTCGAGTAAAAGAATCTAGTGCATTAGGTGCATTGAACATGATCACAATGAAATACTTTATCTATAACCGTCAGTAGATAAAAGTCTTTTCATTATCAGGACAATCAGAGAGTCTATCTTAATCCTGAGATAAATGATGGACTTATGGTTGCAAGTGTTATCATTTGAGCTATCAATGAGTATGATTATATAGCATAATCTATCCTCGATAGTTTGGTGGTATTCATTTGTTAATCGATAGAGGACTTCATTTATAGATATGGATATTGTGGCTCCATTTATTAAATGAGAATAGAATATCTTCATATGGATGTTTTGAGGTTTTGGATATTAAATCTTAACGTTGAGTTTTCGATAGTGACTATTGAAAGATGACTTCTGAATAAGTCATAATATATATCCAAGTTCAAAATGTGGTCTATGAGGAAATATGGTAACTTGGAGAGCTATAGGCGGTCTATGAGCTCTTGGCGATTACTGATATTCTTCACGAGGATTCACCATCTCCTATAAGATTGTCTAGGGTATGAATGAGAAACATTTACTTATTCTATCTTTATTTAAGAGTGCAATTTTAGTTCTTTAGTGGAATGAACTAAAATTAATAGATTGAAACCTAAGTGAATCATTTGTTGATTGTGATTGGGTTGTGTCTATTGAAGCTTAAATTTGGATAGCTCGCCAAGATCCCCAATCCACACGGACTTGCATGGATCACTTGATATATTATACCGGACTGATTATCTGTCCATCTAGAATTGTATTTAATATATTAAGAATATAATTTGCACATTATTTATTTAATGGGCTGTTCAATTATATTAATATATTAATGAAAGACATGTGGGCTTGTTTCTTTTAGTAAGAATGGGTCTGGTTCACATGTGGGCTTTTTATATAAAGTCTAATGGATTAAATAAAATGAAAATAATATAAGGCTCATGTATGCTACTTGGGCGGCAAGGCTATTGTAATAGTCTAAAATATTATTTTATTTTATTATTTGATTAAATGGATATTAATTAATTATTTAATTAAGAATCAAAATCTTTTTCTGACTAAGAAATATGTTTCTTAGTATTATACTATTGATGGTAGTATAATAAATATTAAAGACTTAATTTGGTAAGTAGAAAAATATGAGGAATTTATTTATCTAGTCAAATTAGGAAGTCTTTGATATAGTCACAAATACACTAAAGAGATGGATTAGGGTTAGGATTCTAAGCTTGATAGGTATTTTGGTGAAACACAAATCCCCTTAAAAAGAGGATTTCGGCCACCTTCTAGATGACCTATCATAGAATTCGGAAACCTAAATATATTGTAAAAGGAATTTGGCCACTAATATATATATGTGTGTGTGTGTGTGTGTGTGTGTGTGTGGAAAGCAAAATGAGTCCACGAGATATATATAATATATATATATGGTAAGAAGAATTCCAAGATATACAATATATATTATTTGTATGGCATGCTGAATAAGTCGCTTATAATATATATTATAGGGGAATGCTATCTACCTTTCCCATTTGCCTTTCCCATTTACCTTTCCCACTCATTGTTTGACACGTGTACACTTTTTCATTTAATAAAGAGCTCTTACTTTTTTGCTACAAAACTTGTTTACGTATTTACCCTTGATGGTTGCTTTTATCATTTCATTAATAAGGGTAAATACGTAAACAAGCTTTGTAGCAAAAAGTGAGAGCTCTTTATTAAATGAAAAAGTGTACACGTGTCAAACAATGAGTGGGAAAGGTAAATGGGAAAGGCAAATGAGAAAGGTAGATAGCATTCCCCTATATTATATATATGGCACTTGAATTCGTGCACTAAAATTTACATGGCAAGTGGATTCGCATATAAAGATATATATATATATATATATATATATATTCTTTGTATAGAATTGGGTGAACCCAAAGTCTTGCTAGAGAGTTATTTTTCTTTAGCTTGAAAAATAGAATCCATCTCTTAGACTAGTGTGATTTTCGGCCAAGTGAGAAAAGAAGAGAGAAACGTTTTATTTCGATAGTGCACTTTTACATCAAAAGGCTTTGTGCACAACTTCGAATAAAGTTCACGCGAATTTCGATCAATAGATTGTGAATTTACAAGTGACCGGAACGTTTTTCGTTTTCTCTTAAAAGGTTATAGTGACTAACAAAGATTTTTTTTTTGTTTTTTTTTGTTATCCATTCTCAGGTTTACAATTCAAAGAAAAAAGAGACCACACTCCTAGGTGATTCACGTTCGTGATTGGATTGGAAGATATTGCGGATTACGATCGACGCAACGTCAATCGGATCACGCGACAAAGGTATGATACTTTTGTTTTTATATTAATTAGTCAAGGGTTAAGGTTCATCTTTAAAAAGGAAAAAAAATTAAAATATACTAAACCTCTTTTAGTCTCGCTTCTGTTGCATGCACATGTTTTTCCCTACAATTATAGCCCGAGTATGCATCTATGAAGCTGAGCAGCTCATGCCCTGTAGTGGCATCGACGAGTTGGTCTATCCTTGGCAAGAGGAAACTGTCTTTCGAGCAAGCTTTATTCAAGTCAATGAAATCTACACACATCCTTCACTGTCCATTTTTCTTCTTTACTAGCACTACGTTGGCGACCCATTCTGGATATTGGACTTCCCTGATTGATCCCACGGTCAGTAGTTTCTCAACCTCTTCCTTAATCGCCGTATTTCTCTCTGGGTTGAATCTCCTCCTTTTCCGAATCACCGACCGATGTTCGGGATCAATTGTTAAGTAGTGCGAAATTACCTTGATGTCTATTCCTAGCATATCTTCGTGCTTCTAAGCAAACACATCTTTGAATTCTGTTAGCAAAATTACCAGGTTATCCCGAACATGGTCGGACAGTTGAGCCCCTAATTTGACCATTTGATCGAGACTGTTTTCATTGAGCACAACCTCCATGGTTGGTTCTTCCTGATTTTCTTCCTCATCTAGGGGCCCTTCTTTTGGACCTAGGTCAAATTGGGTCGGGGTTTCAGCTTGAATTTCCTCTTCGTTAACACCTGTACATTCCTTGCTTAGTGAGTCGATTTGCATTATATTCGGCTCCATCTTTTCCCTGTATACTACTAGGTTTGCCTTTATTGCCCACTTTTACAAACTTTTCACGATACCCACTCCTGCTTCGGTCGAGAATTTGACTGAGCGACAACTGACTGTGATTCAAGCTATTGACGAATGCTGACACTACTGCGTCATCGTTAGGGTCTTGAACTTTCGACTCTTCTTGAGAAAATCTGCTCAAATAGTCCTTCAACTTCTTGTCCTTCCGTTCCCTTAGGGTAGAAATGACGGATATTGATTTTCTCCTCTGTATGATTCCCATAAACTGCCTGGTAAATGCATGTATCAGCTCCTTAAAATTCCTGATTGACCTACTTGCAAGGCCACCAAACCATCTAGACCCTTGGTCGCCCAAGGTTTGCAAGAACATTATGCAAAAGAGCGCATCGTTGTAATCATACTAAGCCATTGCGCTTTGGTATCTCTCGATATGTTCCTGAGGGTCAGTGTTTGCTTTGAATTGCTCTATATATGGCATTCTGAATTTTTCTGAGAATCTAGTTTGCCGAATTACATCAGAGAAAGGGATGTTCAAGTTTCCAACCACTAAATCATTTTTGCCTTGTCTTCATTCAAGTTGCTTCTATCCTTTGTAGTAAGATTTCCCGCTCACCTTTTGGTTCTCCATGCTCGTCAAATTTCTGATAGATAGTAAACCCATAAGGATCCTCTGGTATTATTCCCATAATCTGGGCGTTGCGAAGGTCGTATCTAACTGGTGGATTGGTAGCTTGATGCCTTCCAGGGTCTTGAGCCACTACAGGTGTAGATAGCTGGTATAGGGAAGTTAGGTTGGTGGTTGGGGTTATACTGATTCCCTGTTTAACATCATCCTCAATAACTCTTCATAAGGATTCTTGAATCTACCAGAACATATCTGGGGAGATTCCGACGGCAATGTTTGTGGAAGCTAAAACGGCTTGGCCAGTTGAAGTTGGATTTGTGAAAAGTAGATCTCCACTAGTGACGCTGGTGTCCACCGGGCCAAGGATGTCTACACCGTGCGGTGATTGACTTCCGTCTCTACTATTTGCCATGTTCGATGTCAATAGGTTCAAAAGGTTCGCCATCTCCTTCTAGCGCTAATTGTTGATAGTGATTTTTGGATTATGTAGGATAAACCACACGCTTAACAAGTCTGTGTAAAACGGTAAGCAAACTATGAAATAATAAATGAAAATCAATTGCACGAGACACAAAATTTACGTGGAAAACTTGGAAAGGGAAAAAAAACCATGGATGCTGCAGACGGTAAGAGAAAACTTCACTATCAATACTTAGGGTTACACACTTAATCTCTCTCTCTCTCTCTCTCTTTCACACACACACACACATTTATAGCGTATATCTGCTTTAACCGTTACAATGGTGTTTTAGGGTCTATTTATATGTGTATTGAACCCTAATTCTTGATGTATAAGTAAGGAAAGTTGTTGAAGTTTAATTGGACTCTGACTTATCAAAGTCGTCCTTATCTTGTTTCCTGTTTCGTGCACTTCACACATTAAGCAATCGGTTTCTTTATCGGATTTGGATTCTAGTATCTGTAAGGAAATTTGTTCCCTTATCAGAGTGTGTTTCAAGGTGCCTTGTTTGAGTAAGATTCTTCTTCTGCATGCTTTGAATCGTGATTGCTTTGAACTTAAAATCTTTCACATGTCGCTTAGCCGATCAGCTACCTGTTTCGACCAGGTGTCGTCACCCTTGATTGGCTACTTGGTCCCGACCGGGTATCTTGTCTCGATCGATCTAGTTACCTAGATTAGGCTACCTTCATTTGGCCCGACCTCTTGCTTACCCTGACCAGGTTATTCTGACCCGATCGTTTAGGTAAACCTAACCAAGTTTTTCAAGTTCATTTATTGGTCATCTAGGTCTAGTATTTTATCATTGTCATTGACGACATGTCACCCTCTGATTCCCCTTCTTTTTCGGTAATCATGCTGACTTGGCAGTCCTCCAATTTCTACTAGTAACAGTTGTTATCTCTTCTTTGAGTGTTTGTGACTAAGTGGATTAGTGCACAAGAAAGTTGGTCTAGGATCAGTATTAAAGGCCCACCAAGTAGAGTGGAAGGGTTAGTGACTAAGGATGGTTTGATTTTATTGAAATTCCCTTAAACAATAGTGTGTAATATACCTAGAGAGGGGGGGGGGGGGGGGGTGTGGGTGGGGGATGAATAGGCCCAATTTCTTCTAAATTCAAATTTTGCGGAATACAAGAATTAAAAGCACACTTGATAAGTTTTAACAATTGAATTGATTTAATCAACACATGTGAAAATCAATATACAAGAGATGTGCAATTAATACAAAAATATGGAAGATAAATAAATATAAAACGAAACTTGACACCATAGTTTTTACGTGGTAAAACCTCAACGAGGAAACATCCACGGGTTGATACCATAACCATCGGTAAAGCAAATCCACTATCATGAAAAGGACTTACACACTCAAGGCTATCAACACATGATATCCATCTTAAGCTATCAACTCCTAGTCTACCCTCAGGCCTAGTGAACCACCTAGCTTACTCCCTATCCAAGGTGTGTCCTACACTTCTAGAGAGCGACTTCCTATCCAAGACTCACAAGTCTCTAGGAAGGTTTCATGCTTAGCTATCTGGATCATAAAGATCCTAGTCAAGCTTTCCTAGCTCAACCATCCGGAGTACCACACTCCTAGCTAAGTCTTTTGCTTGGCTATCCAGAATACTTTCCTAGCCAAGACTCCTTGCTCAAATCAAGGCTTCACACACCTTGACAAGAAACTCCAACCTTTCACAAGGCAAATATCTAAGTGATGCACATGGATGCAAACACAATCAAATAGAACAAGATGATCAATCAAGCTCTATGAACATGTTCAATGATAATCTACAATATGCTTTCAACAAACAATCACAAATGTATCTAGAAATCAAGACATGTGAATCAATAAGAACAAGATTAAAATATTCAATATTTCACACAAAAAATCTTAGTTCTTAGATGTAAGATCCTAGATCTTTGTTGGCTTGATTCCATTGCAAAACTCTCTTTATTTGTATTGATTAATTGCTTAGGTGTTTCTTGGAGAGAAGAAGCTTCAAAGGTTAAAAGCAATGTATCTTGCAAATATCGTCTTCAAGAGGAACATCGCTTACTTGGATGCTAAGGTATCAAGATACTTCTTCCTCTTACAAGGCGTAAGAGCACACACACACAATTCATACACATGTGTCCCTACATCGTAGTTCAAACATTTGGTATAACACATTCACACACTTCTTAGTATGCTCATGCATTGGTCTCTTATAGACAAACATTGTAGAGTTGCATGCTTTGTGACTATCTCTTTGATATGGCATGCTTGTGTGAATTTGTGTTTGTTTTTTTGTGTGTTTTGTATTTTGGACTTGAACATGTTCTTATTTGATTCCTTATTGAGTCCCGGTCATTTCGGTTACTCATTCATAAGGTTTCGAGTCCAAACGATGTAGCTATGCTATTTTGCATTCTCATTCGTTGAGTTGACTTCATCGTCATTTTCTGAGATGATTTCTCAACCATTTTTCAAATTTTTGTAGTCATAGTCATGTGTGAGGAAGTCACGGTTTGTAATCCGAAAACGAATTTGAAATCAGAGTTCGGATGCCCAAGATACGGCTGAAGAACGTGAGGGAGCGCGCGAGAGGCAAGCATGGCCAAAGGCCATGCATTGGCCACCACGTGTGGAGGCCGTGAGACCCATGGCCAGAGCACCCCTCTGGTCCCGTGTGGCCCACGCGCCCCACACGGGGTGCTGACATGGCAGCCTCTAATTGGCTCACGTCATCCTCTCTCTTCTCCATCTCTTTTCCCTCCATTTATATTCGAAATCCCGTACAGAATTCTTTACAACTTTTGATTTCTTATTTTGATCATATCTTTCTCATTTCAACTCCAAATTGAGTGATTCAAAAGCCAAAATTATTGGTCTTGAAGAGCGCTACAAACCCCAAGCATTTTTAGAGTCATTTGAGTTCATGATTTTTTGCAGTGAGCTGATTTCAGTTCGTGACTCAACTTTTGTATGTGAAACTTCTTCTTCTCACTTCATCTTTTGATCATCTCTTTTAATCTTCCTAATTGATATATGATATGTGTTTAGAATGTTGTTAGATCATATTCTAGAGGTGGTTGATCTATTAATTGTTAAGTTTTAGCCATTTGATTTCAATTGAACATATATTACTAAACTTGACCTAGCTTGAAATTGATTCTAGAAATGTTGTATATGATGTGCCTCATGTTATTTTCTAGGTTTAATTTCATCGTCTAAGAACTAAGATTTTTGTGTGATATATTGAATATTCATATCTTGTTCTTATTGATTCACATGCTTTGATTTCTAGATACATTTGTGATTGTTTATTGAAAGCATATTCTAGATTATCACTAAGCATGTTCATAGAGCTTGATTGATCATTTTGCTTTATTTGATTGTGTTTGCATCATTTGCATCACCTAGATCATTGCCTTGTAATAGGTGTAAGTCTCTTGCAAAGTGAGTGAAGCTTTGTCTTGAGCAAGAAGTCTTGGCTAGGAAAGTGTTCCGGATAGCCAAGCAAGAAGTCTCGATTAGAGTCGGGAGGACTCGGATAGTCAAGCAAGAAATCTTCCTAGAGACGTGGGCGTCTTGGATAGGAATTTGCTTTCTATAGGTGTAGGACACATCTCGGATAGGAAGTAGGCTTGGTAGTTCACTTGCCCAAGGGTAGATTAAGAGGTGATAACTTGAGCAGATATCATGTGTTGATAGCTTGAGTGTGTAAGTCCTTTTCATATAGTGGATTGCTTTGCCGGTGGTTGTGGTATCAACCCGTGGATGTTTCCTCTTTGAGGTTTTACCACGTAAAAATACTTGTGTCAAGTTTTGTTTTATGTTTCTTTATCTTCCATATGTTTGTATTGATTGCATTACTTATATATTGATTTTCACATGTGTTGGTTAAATCAATTCAATTGTTAAGATTCATCAAGTGTGCTTTCAATTGTTGTATTCCACATATTTTTTGTATATTGGAAGAATTTGGGCCTATACCTATTCACCACCTCTCTAGGTATATATTACACTATATTGCTTAAAAGAATTTCAATTGGTATCAAAGCAGGTGTCTAGAAGTAATTAGATAGATCCATATTATAATGTTTGTGTTTTGTTTTGTTGTGTTTTTTTTTTTTTTTTTGTGTTTGTTCATTTTTATAGCTATGGGTGATTCAATGCCAGGAAGGTGCTTCTAGTGGTAGACCTCCACTATTTAATAGTGGTAACTACTCCTTTTGGAAAATTAGGATGAGAGCCTACATTAGATCCATTAATGAGAAAGCATGGATGAGTGTTGAGGAAGGTTATGAGTTACCTACCAAAAGGATTGAAGATGGCACTATGATTGCGAAGCCTAGAGCCGAATGGATGGCCATTGATTTTGATAATGCTAAATGGCATCATCGGGCGATGAATGCTATTTTTGGAGGTGTAGATTGTACTCAATTTATCTACATCCAAAACCTTGAATCGGCAAAGGAAGCATGGGATACTTTGCAAACTACCAATGAGGGTACGTTAGCGGTTCGAAGGTCTAGAGTACAAATGTTTACTTCTCAATTTGAAAGTCTTGTTATGAATGAGGATGAGAAGTTAGTAGACTTCCAAACTAGACTCTTGAATATCACCAACCAAAGTCAAACTTTGGGAGAGCTATATCCACAAGAGAGAATTAATTAGAAGATCTTGAGATCCTTGCCTAAGAGATTTAATGCAAAGGTGACCGCAATTGAAGAAAGCAAGAATGTCGATCTTATGAGAGTTGATGAGCTTCTTGGGTCTCTACAAACTTATGAGCTTGGGTTCAAGCCGAAGATTGAGGGTAAGGGAATAGCACTCAAGGTAACCAATGAAGAGAGTGAAGATGATGTGGCTAGTATGGTGAGAACTTTCAAGAAATTTTTAAAGAACATATGTTCTAAGAGAGAGGAAGTCAAGAAGAAGATCACTTCAAAAGAAGTGGTAGATTGCAAGGATAAATCTATGAAGAAGTTAATTCGATGCCATGAATGCAAAGGGATTGGATTTATCTCTACCAAGCGTGCTAATGAGAAAAGAGAGTCTAAGAAAGGCTTAGCAATGGCGGCTTCTTGGAGTGATGTGAGTGTGAGTGATAAAGAAGAGGAAGAGGAGTCCTCGAATGAACGAGAATATACTAGCAATTATATTGCTCACCCAGCTATATATGAAGGAAGATTTGAGGGTAGTAGTGAAGACTCCTCAAGTAATGAGGAAAGTGAATACTCTTCGAGTAGTGAAGATAGTGAAATCTCCTCCAATCATGAAGAGTTTGAAGCCTCCTCAAATCAAGATTTTATAAGCTTCAATGACAAGATCCTTCAACAAAAGAATGAAGAGAACATCAAGTTGAAGTTGATCAATGCCAATTTAGTGGTGATTTTTAAAGCTCTTATCAATGAAAAGAAGATGTCTTTGGAGAAGATGAGCAAGCAAAGTAAAGTCATCAAGGAGCATGAAAAGACCATTGAAAAGTATGTCTCTAAGGTGGAGGAAAGTGCTCAAGGGCTAGATGATCTAAAAGAAGACTTTACTATGAAGTTGTTTGCCATGGAAGGAGAGATTAAGCAAAAAGAGAACACTTTGAGTATCATGAAGATAAATGAGTGTGAGCTTAAAGATGAAGTCAAAGCTCTCAAAGAGTCTATTAATGGCATGAAAATTGGAGCCATTAAGCTTGATGATGTGATAAAACTTGGAAAGCATCATGGAGATAAAAGTGGCTTGGGTTATGTAGAAAAAGTTAAGAAGACTCCTACAACCAAGAACAAATCAAGAAAGTCCAAGAAGAAGAAAGACTCAATTACTATTCCTTCCAAAGTCAAAGTCAAAGACAAAGGCAAGAAGAGCTATGGAACTTCTCAATCGACTTCTCAACCAAAGCATGCACACCCAAAAGTTAACTTTTCTAAATTCATTCCGGTTTGTCATTATTGTAATGTGGTTGGTCACATTAGGCCTAAGTGTTATGAATATGCTAGGCAATGTAAACTAGGAAATGTGGAACATGATGAAAAGAATACTCGGTGTGTTTTCTTTATAAAGCTAGAGTGGGGGTGAATAGATTTTATCTAATTATTACCCAATTTTCGCGTGTATGTCAATTTTACGAAAATACCCCTAGCAAGTCAAAAATACATACAAGTGTAATAAGATGCCAAAATTAAATAACACTTGATGTTTACGTGGAAACCCTCATGGGAAAAACCACGGGCTGTTTAGTGCGCCACACTCGGACCTCGAAATCCACTAATTGAAATGGAGTTTACAACCTATGTAGACCTCGTCTAACACTCCGGTCAATAACCTCTCACTTCTACAACTCGAGCCTTTAAAAGTGGCTCTAGTCCAATTGCTTATGTGACCAACTATTCCCGGTGTCCGACCTAATCCCGGTCAATCACACAAGACTTAAATCTCTCAAAAGAGATGCACAACCCTAAGTGAATATGCAATGATATCCAAATATGCAATAAGTGCTAGGGTACACTAAATGCTTATCTAGGATTATATGATGACAATAAAATCAATCCTAGATATCAAATATAGCTATATGACATGGCATACAACTTTAGCTAAGTAAAGGATAACCAATCCTAAATACAATAGCTATCACAAAACAACACTCAATCAATTCATCACAATTAATTCTCTTTTCTTGTATTTAGCATATGATCTAAAACATACAAGTAATTTAAAAGAGATGGCTTGGTAGTAAAAATACTAAAATAAGATGAAGTTAATCAAAATCTTTCCAAACAAGTTGTGATGATGCAAACCCATACATGGATGCACTCTATATAGACATAAAAGATGCAATATGAAATTTGATGCAAAAAGGATTTGATTTGAGTGGTTAAAGGTGAGTTCTTGATTTGATTTTCTCTCAAATATCTCTCTTTTAAGTTTAGGGTTCTAAGGAGTCAAAGAACTTTTGAAGAGAATGAGAAAGAGTGATATTTATAGACATCAAGAACAGGGTAACAGGGCAAGTGAAAAGACAAAATTGCCCCTGAAATCGCACGATCGACAGTTTCAATCGGCGGTCGGGACCGCCGAATGGTTCCCGAGAGGATCAGGAAACATCGGCGACTTCGTTTGGCGGTTTCGTAACTGCCGATCAGAACCGCTGTTTGGACCCGAGAAGATATTTTCAATCAAGTCTCGATCGGCGGCCAGGCCACCGAACGGAACCGCCGTTTCACCAAAAATGGTGAAACCAAAGGAGAAGCCAAAGGCATCTCCACCGGCGATCATCGCGTAAAACAAAGCACACCAACGTGCACGCGCGGACGTTTCCGAACATCTTTCGGGAAACGAATTACTCCACACTAAAAGCTAACAAACATGAAGTGCAAGTGTGGGTATTGAATGCATCCTAATGCCTATCATGTCATGGCATTTCATAGAACAAGATGCAATCAATTTAATGCAAGAAGAGATATTGAATAATCAATAAAGCACAATGCATATAAAATATAAACACAACATTCAAGAATAAGAGTTATGCATGGTGTGTGTGTGTGCAACTATATCTCTTCAAGGCAAAGTAAGCACTAGATATATACATTTGGTGCTTGTCCTCTTAAGGTCTTGGAAAGGGTCTTTGATCTTCAACCTTAATCACCTAGACTACCCTTACAACCAAACCCCAACATGTGGTTTGTTCACGAAATAAGCCAATCAATTAATGGGAATCCTTACACATGATAAAAATGTGAAAAAGTTACCTAATCATTCTCCTAAGTATGAGTTTAAGTCTAGTGCTAGACATAACATCTCTAAGTTTATCCCGGTTTGTCATTTTTGCAATGTTGTAGGGCATATCAAACCTAAATGCTACAAGTATATTAGACAATGCGAACTAGGGAATGAGATGCATGCTAGTGAGATGAAAAGACTTCCTTTGGTTGTTTCTAAACATGTTAGGGCATTAGAGACTATGCATGATGAACATGTTAATGAAAAGAAATCAACAAGGAAAGTTTGGGTTAAGAAAAATAATGTGCATTCTTGTGAAATGGATAAATCTTCTTTGAAAGTTTCTAAACATGACAATAGCTTTGATGCTTTTAGAAATGTGCATATTGATCATATTCATGTGAAGAAACCTACCAAGAAAATTTGGATTGAAAAGAATGACATGCATGTTAATAGTAATCATGTTAAGAAATATGTTGAGAAGAAGTTGATTAAGAAGAGTGTTAACCATGATCATTTGAAGAGTCTTGATGAAAAATTTGTGCGTGGCAAAAATGATGACTTTAATATAAGTGATGTTTTTATGAAGAAGATAGTTGATGATTTATCTTCTAGATTTCATATTACCATGCGTAATGATCATGATGTTGTTTGTGTTGGTTCACCTAAGACCAATATGGTCAAAGGTGAGTGCTCTCATACTTGATTGAGTAGCACATATGATAATATTTTTGTTTTTGTTTGATAAAAGTTCTAAATTTGATGTTTGACTAAGCTATTTGTAATGTGCTAGGTCTAGTATTCAAACTTGGTGTCTCTAATCAATTCATGAACTTAATATTCTCATACTCACTATGATAGTCAAAATTTGTTGATTAACTTTAAAGAAGTTGAATTTTGAAATCTATTTGGTGAAATTTTTTGTTAAGTCTTTTAAAGAAAGTCATTTTCATGTGTTTGTTTGAGTTGAAAGTGTTCGGTCTTTATTTTCTTGGGATGACACACCAACAACTTGTTGTCATGAGGACAAACAAGCCAAGAAAGCTCATAAAAATAGCGGAGATCTTTCATTGGTGAAAAAGTTTGCTAAGGTAATTCTCTACTCTAAAAGCTTGCTTTCTATTTCATCTTTTCAACTCTATGTTTGCATGATATCATTGCACATAGATATTATGCATCATTTCATTAGAGAACATGTTGAACATTTTATTGTTTCTCTAGAGCATATGCCTACTAAAAATCAACTTGCGCCTTTAGACAAAGAGAGGTTTAAAACTCTTAGAATGTCCATTGGCATGATTTGTGTTGATTATTGTCTATGTGTGATTGTGAGTGGCTTGATGAGCAAAACTTTATTTGAATATCAATATCTTTGAGAGCTACTCACTTGAGAAGTAATGATCTTAAATAAATAACTCTTATTGTTTCTAGATCATGCACTTGAGCTTGAAAATCTTATTTTTGAAAAGTGCACTAATGCTTTTCTTATATGTTTTAGTTTTGAGTATATGTGGTTGAAAATGTGTAGATAATGGATGCATCTAGAAGTTTATTGCTAAGTACATGATAGATGACCTATGGTATGTATCCATTTTGTTTCGGCACTACATAGTAATCAACGAGCACCCTCATGGAAAGGGCTACACACCTTGGTTGTGCAGCCGCCCAATGTAGGAAAGGGCTACACCATTGTGATAAGTGAAAGCCGCCATGAGGTGTATATGTTTTTGTTAGAAAAATCAAAGAAGTGTTGAAAAGAATCATTAAAAAAAAAAAAAAAAATCTTTGATTCTTAGCCTAAAAGAAATGAAAAATAAAAGGCTTAATGGTGTATAGTTGAAAATTGTGAAAACCTCGAGTTGACAAATAGAAACGGGTAAACGAGCCACATGCACACACACGCTCATATGTTGATATCTATTCCTTTTAAAAGCAAAAATCCGGATGAATATCGGTTTGACCTATTTTTGGAAATGCTTTAGATGGATAGGTGTGGATAGAGTTTGCATGTTGATATCACAATTACTCCTTTTATATATGTGAGAAGCATTTACACACACACATATTTTGCTTATGTGCTTGATTCATTAGCAATGTGAGAATATTTTTGAGAGATTAATGAAAATCTATGATTCTCTCTTGGACTTTGAAAAGTAATGAAATATTTTTTCTTATTACTTGGTTGTGTAAATGTGTGATGCCCCTTGTGAACAAATCTATTTGGTGATAATATATGGAGCATATGTTAAGGGGGAGCTTTAGTTTATTCAACTTAGCTTTCTATACGATTTGTTTGCTTAATATCTCATTCTTTATCTCTTGTGTCCTTTGTCTATTCCTTGACAAAAAGGAGGAGAAATGTATACCTCACCATGTTTGATATGGGGGAATCCATGTTTAATATATGGGAGAAAAATGTATACCTCTCACCTTGTGTGGAAAAACGTTCCAAATGTGTGGGAAATTCCTCTTTGTGCTTTTTTGGAGACTTTGTCTTAAGGGGAAGAATTTTGTCTTAAGGGGGAGAAAAGAATTCTTGCCTAATTGTGTTAAGGATCTTAGGGAGAGTTTTAATGTGAAAACATTCATACACTTGAGATAATGTATTTTTGTTTGAGATAAGGGAAGTTTTGTTATTTGTTTATGTGATGATATCTCACCATTCTTCTTTGGAGAAGATCTCTTGTTTGGTTTGCTATTTTTCTCATAGGTACCTTGAAGATCAAAGAAGGGATTCTTGAAGACTCAAGAAGACTTGAAGACCTTTTAGTCTAGGGATCTCTTTGTAATGTGAGGATGAGAGAATGCTATCAACATTGAGTTTATTGGAGTGAAACAATGTATGGTGAGGATGAGGTTTTGCCATGGAATAGCCAAAGGGGGAGATTGTAAGATCCTAGATCTTTGTTGGCTTGATTCCATTGCAAAACTCTCTTTATTTGTATTGATTAGTTGCTTAGGTGTTTCTTGGAGAGAAGAAGCTTTAAAGGTTAAAAGCAACGTATCTTGCAAATATTGTCTTCAAGAGGAACATCGCATACTTGGATGCTAAGGTATCAAGATACTTCTTCCTCTTGCAAGGCATAAGAGCACACACACACAATTCATACACGTGTGTCCCTGAATCGTAGTTCAAACATTTGGTATAACACATTCACACACTTCTTAGTATGCTCATGCATTGGTCTCTTATAGACAAACATTGTAGAATTGCATGATTTGTGACTATCTCTTTGATATGGCATGCTTGTGTGAATTTGTGTTTGTTTTTTTGTGTGTTTTGTATTTTGGACTTGAACATGTTCTTATTGGATTCCTTATTGAGTCCCGGTTGTTTCGGTTACTCATTCATAAGGTTTCGAGTCCAAACGATGTAGCTACGCTACTTTGCATTCTTATTCGTTGAGTTGACTTCATCGTTATTTTCTGAAATGATTTCTCAACCATTTTTTAAATTTTTGTAGTCGTAGTCATGTGTGAGGAAGTCACAGTTCGTAATCCAAAAACGGATTCGAAATCGGAGTTCGGATGCCCAAGATATGGCTGAAGAACATGAGGGAGTGCGCGAGAGGCAAGCATGGCCAAAGGCCATGCATTGGCCACCACGTGTGGAGGCCGTGGGACCCACGGCTAGAGCACCCCTCTGGTCCCATGTGGCCCACGCACCCCACACGGGGTGCTGACGTGGCAGCCTCTGATTGGCTCACGTCATGCTCTCTCTTCTCCATCTCTTTTCCCTCCATTTATATTCGAAATCCCGTGCAGGATTCTTTACAACTTTTGATTTCTTATTTTGATCACATCTCTCTCATTTCAACTCCGAATTGAGTGATTCAAAAGCCAAAAATTGTTGGTCTTGAAGAGAGCTACAAACCCCAAGCATTTTTAGAGTCATTTGAGTTCGTGATTTGTCGTAGTGAGCTGATTTCAGTTCGTGACTCAACTTTTGTATGTGAAACTTCTTCTTCTCACTTCATCTTTTGATCATCTCTTTTAATCTTCCTAACTGATAGATGATATGTGTTTAGAATGTTGTTAGATCATATTCTAGAGGTGGTTGATCTATTGATTGTTAAGTTTTAGCCATTTGATTTCAATTGAACATATATTACTAAACTTGACCTAGCTTGAAATTGATTCTAGAAATGTTGTATATGATGTGCCTCATGTTATTTTCTAGGTTTAATTTCATCGTCTAAGAACTAAGATTTTTGTGTGATATATTAAATATTCATATCTTGTTCTTATTGATTCACATGCTTTGATTTCTAGATACATTTGTGATTGTTTGTTGAAAGCATATTCTAGATTATCACTAAGCATGTTCATAGAGCTTGATTGATCATTTTGCTTTATTTGATTGTGTTTGCATTATTTGCATCACCTAGATCATTGCCTTGTAATAGGTGGAAGTCTCTTGCAAAGTGAGTGAAGCTTTGTCTTGAGCAAGAAGTCTTGGCTAGGAAAGTGTTCCGGATAGCCAAGCAAGAAGTCTTGATTAGAGTCGGGAGGACTCGGATAGTCAGGCAAGAAATCTTCCTAGAGACGTGAGCCACTTGGATAGGAAGTTGCTTTCTATAGGTGTAGGACACATCTCGGATAGGAAGTAGGCTTGGTAGTTCACTTGCCCAAGGGTAGATTAGGAGGTGATAACTTGAGCGGATATCATGTGTTGATAGCTTAAGTGTGTAAGTCCTTTTCATATAGTGGATTGCTTTGCCGGTGGTTGTGGTATCAACCCGTGGATGTTTCCTCTTTAAGGTTTTACCACGTAAAAATACTTGTGTCAAGTTTTGTTTTATGTTTCTTTATCTTCCATATGTTTGTATTGATTGCATTATTTGTATATTGATTTTCACATGTGTTGGTTAAATCAATTCAATTGTTAAGATTCATCAAGTGTGCTTTCAATTGTTGTATTCCGTATATTTTTTGTATATTAGAAGAATTTGGGCCTATACCTATTCACCCCCCTCTTGGTATATATTACACTATATTGCTTAAGAGAATTTCATTAAATCATGAAATTAAACCTAGAAATCATCATGAAGCACATCATACAAGATATTTCTAGAATCAATTTCAAGTGAATCAAGTTTAGCTAAAATATGTTCAAATGAGATCACAAAGCTAAAACTCAACAATCAATTGATCAAACAAGCCTAGAGTATGAATTAACATCATTCTTAACACATTTCATCAATCAAATAGGAAGATTAAATGAGATGATCAAAAAAGAAAGTAAGAAGAAGATGTTTCACCTACAAATGATGAGACTCGGACTGAAATCTGCTTGCTGCAAAAAATCACGAACTCAAATGACTCTGCAAATGCTTAGGGTTTGTAGCTCTCTTCAAGACCAACATTTTTGGCTTTTGAATCACTCAATTTTGAGTTGAAATGAGAGAGTTATGATCAAAACAAGAAATCAAAAATCATGAAAAAAATCTGCACTCTATCTTTTTCAATTTTTCTTCTTAGAAAGAATGGGAGGGAAAATGAGTTTTTAAAAGAGATGAAAGAGAGGGAGAGAAGAGGCCAATCACATGCTACCACCTCAGCACCCCGTGAGGGGCGCATGAGGTACACGGGGGTAGAGGAGGTGCCTGGCCGTGAGCCTCATGGCCTCATCACGCGCCCTCCTTTGCTTGGTCGTTGGCCAAGCAAACCTCCCTCGCACTCCTCTGGCATTCTTCGGCCGTATCCAGGCCTTCGAACTTTGATTTCGAATCCATCTTCGGATTACGAATCATGACCCCCTTACGCACAATGAAGACTATGAAACTTTGATAGAAGGTTGAGAATTCATCTCGGAATACGATGACGAAGACAACTCAACGAATGAGAATGAAAAGTAGCGATGTAACCTAATGAATGAGTAACCGAAATGACCGGGACTCAATAAGGAATCATATAATATCATGTTCAAGTCCAAAAACAATAAACACAATATCACACAAGTTGCCATTTCCTAGAAATAGTCATAGAATATGTAAATCTACAATGTTTGTCAATATGAGATTAATGCATGTGCATACTCCAATAAGTGTGTGAATGTGTTATATCAAATGTAGCACAACGATGCAGGGACACACATGAATGAATTGTGTGTGTGTGCGCTTTCGCTTTGCAAGAGGAAAAAGAATCTTGATACCTTAGCATCCAAGTATGCGTTTTTCCTCTTGAAGACGATATTTGCATAAGAAGTTGCTTTTCTCCTTTGAAGCTTCTTTTCACCAAGAACCACCTAAGCAACTAACCATTACAAATAAAGAGAGTTTTGCAATGGAATCAAGCCAACAAAGATCTAGGATTTTACAGTTGTTAACTTTCATTCAAATAGTGGATTTGAGGATTGTGTATGGCTAGCACAATAGCCATGAGTTTTGCCTAGTTTGAGGGTTTCTCATGTAAATCAATTGACATGTCATTTATTGTTTTCCGCCTTTAAATTTTCAATTGATTGCTTGTTGTTTTTGGTTAATATTGAATATTGACTAATCAAGAAAAGTTGGTAATTAACTTGATTAAAACCTATTCACCCCCCTCTAGGTTAGTTTAGACACACACACACACACACACACACACACATATATATATATATATTCAACTTCCTCCCGTAGGAAATAACCCGCAGAACGAACCCGCCAAGCCCCCATCAGCTATGAAATCATGATATTTTCAGGGGCATTTCGGTCATTTCACACCCTATTCGTGCCCTAAACTTGCCCAGTCTATAAATGCACCTCTTTGCCTCTCTTTTAAGGTACCTACCACAACCCAATACCTAGATCTTAGATCTTACACCACAAAAGAGAGAGAGAAGCCTTCAACCTCCATGGAAAGCTCACCACCATCACCTCTACACTTCTTCCACCCGTCTTTAGAGAGGATTCGAAGGAGAAGGAGGTCTTCAATGGTTTATTCTATCACTCTTCTCTTTGTATTTACTTTATTTGATGTGTAACCCTATGTGGGATTATTTGTAAACCAACACTTATGCTAATATATGTTTGTATTGTTCTTTGACTTGATTTGAGTTATGTTCTATTCATTGTCATGTTAATGGTACTTATATCTCTTGTTATGATATTCTTGTGTATGGAGAGTTATATATTGATATGTATGTATGGATGAGATTAGGAGTAGATTAACCTAATGATATATGAGTAGTTGTAATCAAATATCTCGTTTGTGTATATATGTTGGTAGATGATTCAATATGTATGTGTTTGGAATTATTAGAGTGATTGAGCGCTAGGTTTGTGCTTGGATAACCATTCCGGGTATGAGCTTGGCTATTAGCTTTATTGAGTGGGAGAAGCTTATGCATAACCTTGCTAGGATAACTTTGGTTCATTGTTCTTGTTCTTAATGGGTCTATACCTAGACATTATTGCTCATTCTATACCCTTGGTTGAGTAATGAATTGATTCCGGGGTAATTCCCTAATCAAGAGAACGAACCATTTACTTGAATTAAATGGTATTCACATGATCTACAATCTACATGATTTGCATCTTATGTTTGGTAAACCAAATTCCCATGTGTGACTCATTATCTTGCATCTCTCCAATCCACCATTATTTTCGTAACTTAGTGTGCTACCTTTAGGAGTAGAATAACTTAATTAGGAGTAGACTAATTAGAAAGGCCGACACCTGGTTACATTGCTATCCTTAGTTTTAAGTCATTTAGTTAGTTTGCATCTTACCTCTCACACACCGCATTATGCTTACATTTCACACACATCATTCTCACCACATCCGCATTCAATTTACATTGCTTTCATAAACACTAGAGCTAGAGACAGTTGACAGATTCCACCTCTCTATGGGAACGACCATTGCTTACTTACTATACTAGTATTTTTGACTCGTTGCATTTGCGAGGTAATTAGAATAGATAAATATCTTTTTGGTATACACCAATGACGTGTATCGAAGACCATCTAAAAGGACTAGGATTAAAGGATATGTCTCATTTACTTTAGGGCGAGTGGAGATTGTTGGGGAAAATGCCTTAAGAACAAATGTTGTCAATCTTTTTGCTGAATTAATAAAAAGATTTACATTTTATTTTATATTTGTGTGCATTAGATGTTATTAATATTGTATTAATGACATAAAATTCCAGATTATTAAATGTGTTAACCGGAAAAATAGGCAATTAATTCAAGGAAGAGCTTTCCCCATTAAAGAGCCCTCATCACTCCCTGGTACCCACCGCGGAGAGGTCCTTCGACCACTTTAAAGCGCCTAATGAGAAGAAAGGCCCGGTCTATCACGTACCGCGCCTTCCTTTCCCTTAACACACCGGGTCAAAACGCGGCTCATCAAGGAACTAGGCTCCCCCAAGAACGCCTATTGAGAAGGGGGACTTGTCCACCAAGGACCCCACCTCCCAGACGCGGTCCTCTTAGGACCCGGCTCCCCTAAAAGTGCCTAATAAAAGAAAGGACCTGGTCCAATAGAGGACCCGCTCCCAACCAGCAACCCGGCTAAGAGCCGTCGTAAGCAGCACCTACCCAATCATGCATAACCCAATCCCACAACTAGAATGACCCGCTAGAGAAGACCTCCTTAGAACGTTCTAACAACCCTCCGCTCCAAAGGGCTGACGCCGTTCATAGTAACCAACTAGCTATGACCCTTCCAAGGGTTGACGCCAGCCCTCATCCTAGCTCACATGGGATAAAAGAGGGACTGGGGACAACCTGCAAAGCTCCAACACCAGTCCATTAATGCGAGGCAGCAAGCACAAGTAGGGAAAGACAAGCAACCTACGGTCGAGATCGTCTACTGGCTACATTGCATCAACGGTTGAACCTCCCTCCATCTCAGCCTTAGTTAGAGGTCAACTATCTTATACATGAGAGGGGATTCTGTGATTCCCCAGTAAAATATTCACAAGAACTCAGCAAGCACGAAGAAGGAAATGGTGGAGGAGAGTGCTTGACAGTGTGCAGCGGAACAAGCGCTGACACTGTCCCCTACCAGGCCAGATTTTGATAACGACCCCCCACTGCTGCAACGACCCCGTCCAACCAATCAAAACCTATAAAAACACCACTTATTCACAATATCAACCCTACAAAAGTGCCTATGTGTGCCTAAGGCTTAGGTGTAACGATCGAGGCCCTCTAAGGCGTGTGACCACCACGGCCCTGCTCAAAAGTAGAGGTTAAGATCAGCCCCGCCAATTTCGCCCTAAGAACTAGGGCTCCCTCCTACCAAAACCAGGCCCTCAACAGAGGAAAAACATGGTGGCGCGATCCTAACCCTTGATTCTGTACCATCGTGATTGCTAGCAAGAGGGAACGGTGGAGATGGAATCGGGGATTCCCGCCTAAATGAGATGCTTCCACCTACCCCCCCACTAGAGACATTATAAATACCCCTACATTCCAAGAATAAGGGGTTGGCACCGGAAAACCTAGACTTCTACTTGGCTACTACCTCGCCTAAATCAAGCTCTTACGAGACCATCCTACTTGGCTACTACCCCGCCTAAACTAAGCTCCTACGAGACCATCCTACTTGGCTACTATCTGGCCTAACCCAAGCTCCTATGTGTGATCTACTTGGCTACTACCCCGCAAGCTTCATTACGCTACTCCACCCATCGATAAGTTACTCTTAGCTCGATCTCCCCTAAATGATAATGTACTGGATAGTCATGCTCTTTCCATTTGTTGTAATCGCTCACCGTAGCTGGTGAAGCGGTTTGTAATGTACCCCATCACTCAATAATAATAAAAAACTCTCTCATTTACTGTAGCGAGCTACCCCTGTCATACTCCCCATATAACCTAAATATATTATCTCAACCTCATTCCTCCTAGCAGGACCAGTCCTATCATACTAGTATCGGTCCCTGGCAACCGGATCAAGGGCCCTTTCCAGTATCGACCCCGGGAGGCATGAAGCCACCCCCTACCTGGTCCCGACCAGCCGCGGTGCACCCGTACGTCGCGGTCCAGGTTGTCCCGTGAAAATCCTGACGGATTTTTAAGGATAACAAAATGTAATATTAAACATAGTATATAAGATTTTACATACATGAGAATTATGTTTAAATATAATAACCTTAATTGTTCGTAATTAATAAGTTGGGATCTTTAATTAATTAAAATTACTAGTACAGTTCATTTCCATTAACAATGGAATAGTCCTATCCGAATTGTTGATGTGGTGACATTAGAATGAAGGTACTTTGTATAATGAGATTATACAAGACGTGGATATGATAAATTGGAATCTTTAATAATCTCCATTTTAAATATTCTCATTTATCATATCAGATAGTCATATATGGAACGATTTTAATTCTAAGTATTTAACAGACTCTTACTTATAAAGTTGTGTCTTTTGACTTACTCGGTATGATTTGTTCATAATGTCAAACCTAAACTTTGTATCTTGGAGACATAATGATATATTTTGTTGGGAATGATAATATACAAAATAGAATCCATTCATTCTTAAATGAAGTTAGACAAATAGTTCTCTTGAGTAAATGATTTGGGTCTTGAACAATAGAGCGCCCAATTTATGATAAGATCATAAATAATTATTCATTACAGAATCACTGGGACTCAAGGATAAAGATGTAATTGAGTAGTCAACAGATTTGAACCTAGCTCATATTACGAATTGTTAATGGAGGATTGATCTATATGTAATGATTATATCAGTGGACTGTTCGATTCCTATTCGAGTAATTAATTCTATAATGACAATAGTGCAGTTCCAGTTTTTTTAGTGGAATAATTTTGGAATTAATAAATCAGATATTTAATTAAAGAGTTTAATTAATTATTAAAGATTTATTGGAGTTTGAAATTATAGGTCCATGTGTCCCCATTCCATCTCCATAACACTGTATTGAACATTAAAGTATAATGAGGTTTAGTGATTAATTTGGAATTAATCATCTATATATAAAGTAGTTTATGTATTGTTTAATTAACTGTGAATTTATTAATTATTAACGTATTTATTTAATTAGTTATAAATTAATTAATTGTTATTTAAATAATGTGATTATTTAAATATTTAATTGGATGACACAATGTGGTGGGACCACACTGTCATTTTTTAAAACAGTCAATATACAATTTCGAAAATAGCAGTTTAGATTTATCTGTTAAATTATTTACTTAGTTACCTAAATGATTAGATTAATTTAAATAAAATAATTATTTAATTGGATTATTATATATTTAAATTTTGAATTTAAATTAAGCAGATAAAGATGAAAAGCGCAAGTATATTTCCCCTGTGTTGACCAAATTTGTTGATGGATTTATCCACCAGCAATTTGGAAATTTGTCCATTATTATAATAATTAAATAATTGTTATTTAATTATTTTTATTAGAATATTCGAAATTGCTATTTTAAATATTTAAATAAATTTTTTATTTTAATATTTAATTAGTATTATAATCCAATTAGGTTTCTGTCACAAAAGGGCTATGAATACCCCTTTATAGAAGACAGAAAGGCGTGAGATTTTATTTTTTTATTTTTTTATTTTTTTATTATTTTTTTTTAAGTTCCAGCCTCCAGAGAATATTGTGAGAAAGTCTCTCAATACTTTTCTTGTTGTCTCATGTGCTGAGTACACAACAAGAATATAAATTCGAGGGTCGATATTTTTCAGTTCAATGCTGAGATGCCCCTCGTTGATTCTTTAGTGTTGGAGATTCGGTGTGGAAGAACTTGGTTCGAGGGAATCACGAAGATTCTACAAGGGTAACTATTTCATTCTTTACTTCTTTTGAATTAAATATTAGAAGCAATATGATTACAACGATCCAGTAAAACAGTTTTGTTATTTTAGAAAAATTTTATTCGGGATCACTATTCCTTTGCGCCTTTGTTTTCAAAACCAACATTTTGGCGCAGTGAAGGTTGCACCAAGGCACCCTTTGTTGCTCTAAATCTGCCAATGGTCGATTTCGACCAAAACGCGGATCTAGTTGTCCCGTGACTCGAAAATTGAATTTGGTTTTTGACTAAGACTTAGAATATCCTAACGTCCCGGAAAACTTCCAAAACACCCATGAATTTCCCAAAACACCTCTGAATCCCTTAAGGGAACCCGAAAAGTCTCGGAAACATCCAAAAATACATAGACAATTTTCAGAACCGCTTAGAATTCACCTAGGGACAAATACACACATGGTTGGACCCGAAATCAATGAAAAATCTAGAAAATGTCATTTTCACAATGAGATTACCAACTACAAAATAAAATCAAACAAAAACATAAAATCAAACAAACGTATAAAGTCAAACAAATATGCACAACACATTCAAGAATGCATTTTTCTAAAATTAAAGCCTACAACAATTTCAATAAGGAATTTAAATCAATTACAAACAAATATAGCACAATGATGCATGGACACAAATGCATGATATGTGTGTGTGTGCGCATCCTATGCCTTGCAAGAGATAAGGTCTCAATACTCGAATATTCGATAAAGATGCAATCTCTTGAAGACATGCTTGCTCGGAAAGTTGTCATTCCCCTTGAAGCTCAAAACTGCACGAACCACCTAGGCAATTAAACTAATACAAGTAAAGAGCGTTTTGATACAGAATCAAGCCAACACAAATATAAACCTAACATGGTGGGTTCAAGTAGTAAATACATTGTAATTGCAATTTTACAAAAGTCATTTAATAATCCATGATCTAGTACAAGTTTAATAATCATGTAATATTTATGTTATCTTAAAAAATCCGTCGGGAGTTTCCCGGGACAACCTAGACCACGGCGTACGGATGCGTCGCAGTTGGTCTGGACCGGGTAGGGGACGACTCCTAACTTCCTGGGGTAGGTACCGAGGAGGCCCTTTGTTCGGTTGCCAGGGACCGGTACAATGCAGTAGGATCGGTCCTGCAAGCGGGGATGAGGTTGAGTTTGGTGTATATAGGGGCGTAACAAATGCAATTTTACTACTAGAAAGGAGGGATCTTTCATTTCTTAACGATGGGGTACAATATGAGCCATTACATGAACTATGATTACAATGAAGGCAAATTGGACAGAGGTAAGATGCTCTAGCTAAATGGGAGTCAGCTCGCCAGGGCTTTAGCTAAGCTTGGTGATAACCACATAGGTCATGTCTAGGAGCTTGGGTCTAGGCGAAGTAGTAACCAAGTAGGATACACATAGGAGCTTTGTTTAGGCGGGGTAGTAGCCAAGTAGGATACGCATAAGAGCTTTGTTTAGGCGGGGTAGTAGCCGAGTAGGATCTCTCGGTTTTTTCGGGCCAACACTTATTCTTGGAACGTAGGGGTATTTATAGTGCCTCCTCTTGAGGGGTAGGTGGAAGCAGCTTATTTAGGCGGGAACTCCCGATTCCATCTCCATCGTCCCTCTTTGTTAACAATCGTGATGGTACAGAACCAAGGGCTAGGATCACTCCCCCTTGTTTTTCCCTTGTTGAAGGCTTGGTTTTGGTAGGTGGGGGCCCTAGTCCTTAGGGCGTAATTGGCGGGCATGATCCTAGCCCCTAGTTTTGAGCGGGACTGTGGCCGTTACACTCCTTGAAGGGTTTTGATTGTTCCACCTAGGCCCTAGGCCTATATAGGTGTTTCTCTGGAGCTGATATGGCGTACATGTGGTGTTTCCAGGGGTTTTGATTGGCTGGATGGGTCGTCGTTGCAGGATAAAGTCGTTGTCAAAATCTGGCTTAGAGGGAGACAGTGTCAGCGCCTGTCCCGCTACACACTGTCAGGCTCTTTCTTCCACCATTTCCTTCTTCATGCTTGTTGTGTTTCTGCGAGTGTTTTGCCAGAGAAACAAAGCATCCCCTTTCATGTATGGGATAGTTGACTTCCATTAGGGCTGAGATGGAGGGTGGTTCCACCGTTGATGTAGCGTGGCCAGCGGATGATCTCGACCGTAGGTTCCTGTCTTCCCTCATTCGTGATTGCTGTCTCACATTAATGGACTGGTGCTGTGGCTTTGCAGGTGCTCCCAGTCCCTTCTCCATCCTGTGTGAGCTGGTATAAGGGCTGGCGTCAGTCCTTACGGAGCAGGGGTCGCTAGAGAGTTCCAAGGAGTCCTTCTAGAGGGCGGTCGCCCTGGTCGTAGGAGGGTGTTATGGGGGACTGGGTAGGCATCATTTAGGATGGCTTCTAGCCGAGTTGCTAGCTGGGAGCGGGTCCTATACTGGAAAATGTAGTTACTCTCAAGGGGCGTTCGAGAGGAGCCGGGTCAAGGATGGACCGCGTCTTGGAGGCGGGATCTTGGTTGGGCTGAGCCTCCCTTCCCACTGGGAACTTTAGAGGGGGCATCCCGGATCTCAGTCTAAACCGTGCTCTGGCCCGGTGGTTCTAGAGAAGGCACAGAACCTAGAGGACCGGGTTTTTCTTCCCATCAGGCGCTTTAGCATGACCGGGGATGCTTCCAAAGGGGGGTGCTATGGAATGGTAAGGTCCTTTAGGTGGAATAGCTCTTCCTTGAATTAATTGCCCATTTTCCCGGTTAACAGAAGTCCCTCCCGCCTTCAATGTTAATGGTATCGCTGAACGTTGGAGGCGGGGAACCTGGTTGCATGAAGAGTTTTTCTTGCTTGGATTTTCTCTTTTACCTCCCCTGGGTTTATTAGAATCTACCTTATCAGCCCAGATTTTCCCGCATTAAATGTAGTAATGATGGCCCTCTGAATTTGGCACGTTTCTCGAGACATAGGCATCAGCGAGGGGACGTTTTGCTGCGCCTTCGTCCACGTGGCACGCGCAGAACGGTCGGCACGTCCCATCTACTTTTCTGTCTTCCTTCCCCAGCCGTTCGATCACTTGGAGGGTTGAGATCTTCTCGTTCAAAATTTAAACCGTCTCTCTCTCTCTCTCTCTCTCTCTCTCTCTCTCTCTCTATTTAATGTTGGTTTGACTTGAATCTCTCCATTTTCTCCCGCTTCTTAGCTCTCACTTCTTCCTCTTCTCTACTTCTTACCTCTCTCGAAAAGATGGCATCAGAGGATTCTATTATGGAGAAAGATTAAGATTACGATTACGGTGGAGGAGATAGTTCTCCGGAGAGGTCTGGGCTCTCTCTGAAGAGGCGGTGCCCTAGCGGCGATTCCGCTGCTGGGGGTAGCAGGGCTTGTCCCCAACCCCGCTGCTCCGGGTGACATTCCTCCGTCGGGACCAGGTTCACCAACTCCCCTTCTTCCCCGGTACAGGTTTCTGATGGGGGAGAGGCAACCAGCCAAGGGGCGCTCTCAGGAGAAGGGGACCGGGATCTGGAGCATGTGGACATGGGGGAATTAGGCCATCATATGCAAGTGGAGGGAGGGGACCCTCCTGTGGCTTTTGCGTGCGTTCCTCCCTCTGTGTGTACCGTGAGTGTGCTGTCTCGCTTAAGGCGTGAATTCAACATCCCTAATGACGTGGAGCTCTCTCTTTCTACTGAAGATTACGATGCTTATGCGCCTCCTCCCGGTCACCTTCCCATTCATGTGGCGGCATTTGATGGCGAGGTGCGTCTCCCATTCCATCCTACGCTGAGACGGGCCCTGTGTGCTTTCAGGTTGGCTCTCATGCAGTTAGTGCCGGACTTCTGGAGGAACCTAGTGGGTTTCCTCATGCTGTGGCGGGAGGTCGCTAGTTCTCGACCTAACTTGGGGGAGCCGGGTTACAGGGAGCTACGCTATGTTTTCCAGTTATCGCCCTTGACCCAGCAGCCCGCCGATCAATATTATCTTCGTTGTGTCAATGCTGTCGACTTCCTGGTTCCTAGCACCCGGAGGAAGGACCCTGAATGGAAGAAGGAATGGATCGTGGTCAAGGGCAATTGGGGAGCCACTGTGCGCTACGACCGGCGGGAACAACCAGTCCCTACTTCTTTTGGGCCGCAGCCGGAGTGGGCAAAAGAGGAAGACAATGAGGCAGTTATGAGCTTTTTGGCTTCGATCAAGCAGGCGGGTTACAGTTATGTTAGTCTTGATGGCTTTCCTTGGGAGCGGGCTAGGGTAGAGCGCTCCCTTTTGGCAATCGACACAGTCCCAGATGACTTATCCTTTTGCTTGTGTCCTTTCTTTTTCTTTTTTCTTTTTTGTTATTCTATTTAGCATTTGTGAGCTATCACTACCACTGTGGCTATTGTGGAAAGAGTGGCACGGATTCTGATGGTCCCTTAATGGGTAGTTTCCTTCGCAGGTGTCCAACAAAAGAAGGCCCCTCTCAGCGAATCAAGCGCGACTCAGGCATTGGTGGGCTCCATCGTTGGTAAGGAGGCTTCTTCACGCACCCCGCTCAAGCAGGCGACACTATTGAAAATCAAGAAGAAGAAGAAGAAGAAGAAGGGGGGTGCTTCAGGCTTAGCTTCTCCTCCCCCGTTAAAGGTGCTCTCTCCTTCCTCCAGGTTAGAGGAGCTGGAGGCTCGCCTGGGTCGGAGCCGTGGTTTGCCTAGTTCTTCTGCTTCCAAACTTCCCTCGGTGGTTTCTTTCGGTTCTTCCACTTCTACTCCTTCCAAGTCGTCTGCGCCTCCTCCTCGGCCTTCCTCCGTCAAAGGGAAGGGTGTGTTGATTGCGGAGAAGGCACCCCCCGTTCCTCCTAAAGCAAGGAAAGACTCCCCTTCTGGCTCCGATAATATTCTCTGTGTGTTCAGAGAGGCATGCTCCCAGGCGGACTCTTCCCAACTTGCTGTGCTTTCGGCAAGCGAACTGGCCTCCAAGGGTTCCGTGCTTGCAACTAAGGCAAATTCAACTACTTCCTTGTTTTATTGTTTGATTTGGGTGGGTATGCTGAGTGCTAGGCCTGTACTTTTTATGGTCCTCTCCTCATTTTGCCTTGCAAGTTTTCCGGTACATCTTGGCTCTGGAGGAGCAGGCTGTTTCGCTCTAGGAGGAACATCGTATGGTAGAGGAGGGTCATGTTAAGGCAGACAAGCTCAGGGTGGAGGCAGAGAAGACCATCATCATGCTTGTAAGGGAGAGGAAGGAATTTGATGCCAAGGCTTCCTAAGTGAAGAAGGACCTCGAGGGGGTACAGAAGGAATTGGAGGCGGAGGTCACCCGGTCCACTCGCCAGGCTCTGGAGCGAAACGAAAGATTGAGCTGGCTGCAGCAGAGAACCGTGCCGTGGCTGTAATTGCCAGGGCGGCGACGGAGGCGGAGGCGGAGGCGGAGGCAGAGGCGGAGGCGGAAGCTGGGGCTGATAAATCCTTCGGGGAGGGTTATTTTCTTGCCCAACTGCACGTGGCTCAACACACTCCTCCTGACTTCAATCTTCATCAAATTCGTGGCTAGAACAGGGAGGAGATCATGGCAGGGGCTGATGGTGTTCCTAAGGTGCTGCCAAAACAATTGGTGCCTCCTGGAGGTGGAGATGCAGCAAGCAGCAGTGACCCGCCTAGGAGTGACAAAAGGGAGCCTGACGCAACCGGGAGTATGCTAGCGTCACTGCCTATGGAGTCGGGGAAGTTACCAACAGAGGCCCAAGAGGAGCGCCGCCAAGAGGACGTAGCCCGGGATCCCCTACTGAGCTAGAAGCCAATTGAGTCTGCCTTGCTATTGATGAGTCCACCAGCCCCATGCAAGAATAGTGAACAATCTCTCTCTTATCACCGTTTAGTTTGCACATGCTTGTGCTCTTTTGCTGCTATCTATTTTTTACTTTGATAATTTGGGGAGGACCAGGCCAGCTGTGCCTTGGTCCTCCTTTGGTATGTAATTCTGAACTAATGCCTATGCATCCTTGGATTTTTCTTTACTCTGGTATTTTTCTATTTGTGGGGAGGTTGGGCCTTCTGAGTTCCAATCCTCATCGTGGTATATAATGATGAACTGGTGCTCCTTGCACTTCACTGCCTACTCTTTTTTTATATTTTGTATTTGCCTATTTAGCTTAAGTGGCCTGGCTAGGTGTCATGGTCCTTTATGGTTCCTTTGTGACTTTTGTTGATGAAGTAAAGATCCTCGTTTTCCATCCTTGCTTTGTCTTGATATTATTCTGTGTACCTCACATATGCACGTAACTTTATCGTAAAAACTGGCTTTGATCTCATATAAATAAGAGTAACATGCTTGGGGTTCTTCCCGCGCTGCCACTAGGGGTAGAACCTCTTCAAGTGATCGGCGTTCCAAGTGTGTCCAATAGGGTCTCCATCGAGGCCCATCAGCTTATACCCTCTCTGGCTCACCTTCGCCTTGATAAGGTAGAGGCCTTCCCAGTTAGGAACGAGGACACCATCAGAACGGCGACGAGTATTCTGTGTGACTTTCCTTAGTACTAGGTTGCCCTCTTTGAAGCTCCGGATCTTGACACCCTTGTTGAAACAGCGGGCAATCTTCTGCTGGTAGGCTGCCATCCTCTGGGCCACTCCGGCCTGCTTCTCTTCTATTAGATCTAGGCATGCCTTGAGCTTATCCTCATTGTCTTCCAGATTATAGAGTTGCATGCGGTAGCTGGGAAGCTTTAGCTCGACTGGTAGGACAGCTTCGACCCCAAAGGCTAGCGAGTAGGGGGTTTCTCCTGTGGCGGTCCTTTTAGTGGTTCGGTAGGCCCATAAGACATTTGGGAGCTGGTCCACCCAGGCTCCATTTTCCTCCTGCAAGTTTTTCTTCAACAACTTCTTGATTGTTTTGTTCGTTGATTTAACCAAGCCATTTGTCTAGGGGTGGGCTACTGAGGCAAAACGACACTCAATCCTCAAATCCTCACAGTAGTCCCTGAAGCTATAGTTGTCGAACTGCTTGCCTAAGTCGGTGATTTGCCACGGGGACCCCAACCTACATACCACATTTTTCTTGATGAACGCGGTCGTATTTGCCTCTGTTATATTGGTGAGCGGCTCCGCTTCTACCCACCGGGTGAAATAGTCTATGGCGACCACTGCATACTTGGCTTGCTTTGTCCCGGCAGGCAGTGGGCCAATGAGGTTTGCTCCCCACACTGCAAAGGGACAGGGGGAGGAGATGGTGGATAGCCTTTCTGAAGGTTGGTGCATAAGGTTGGCCACTTTCTGGCATGGTACACAAGCGCGGACATACAAACGAGCATCCTCATGGAGGGTGGGCCAGAAGTACCCCATCCTTAAGACTCGGTGTGCCAGGGCATCTCCCCCTGAATGATCTCTATAGTCATTTGAGTGAACCTCCTTCAACGCCCACTTGGCATCGTCCGGGTGTAGGCACCTAAGGAGAGGCAAGGACTTCCCTTTCCGATATAGGTGTCCCTACACTAGGCAGTACCGGGCCGACTTTCTTTTTATCACTCTAGCCTCCGTTGGGTCGTCTGGGAGTTTCTGGCTGTGGAGGTAATCTGCGATGGGGTCCATCCAGCATGGGAAGCTGTCCACCGGATGGACCTCAGCAGTTTTGGCGATGCTTGACCTGCTTAGAAGTTGTAAGCGGACTCCCTTAGGAGGGGTTTGCCCTCCTCCAGTTGCGATCTTGGCGAGGACATCGGCCCGGTGGTTAGCCCCCCTAGGGATCTGCTCAATCTTGACCATCTGAAACACCTTGGTTGCTTGTTTCACTTTTTCTAGGTAGGCGGACATGTTGTCGCCTTTGGCCTGATAAGATCCAGCTACTTGGTTCACAATTAATTGTGAATCACTCTTGATGGCAAGGAACTGGACTCCCAACTCCCGGGCGGCATTCAGACCAGCCAGTAGTGCCTCATACTCTGCTTCATTGTTGGTGGCCCTAAACTCGAATCTTAAGCAGTGGGAGGATTCGACCCCTTCCGGGTCAATCAACACGATTCCCGTCCCGCAGCCATGTTCATTGGAGGCTTCATCCATGAAAAGTATCCAAATGTTTGACTGGGAGGGCCATTCTTCTCCGGGAATTGGGACATTGTTGTCTGTCTGGGTAGCGGGCTCTCCCTCAGGATTGAAGTTAGGGTTCCTACTGAACTCCGCTACGAAATCTGCTAGTGCTTGTCCTTTGATTGCGGTACGGGGCTTGTAAGTAATATCATATTGGGTAAGTTCAAGGGCCCATAGGACAAGCTTGCCCGACACATCAGGCCGCTGCATGAATTACCGTTGAGGGAGGTTTGTGAGTACTGCTATCGAGTGGGCCTGGAAATAAGGGTGCAGCTTGCACGCTGCTACCACCAAGGCGAAGGCGAGTTTTTCCAGTTGGTTGTAATTTCTTTCGGCCTTGCTGAGGGAGCGGCTTACATAGTAGATGGGTCTTTGGATTCCCCCCTCACATTCTTTCACCAAAGCCGCGCTTGTCGCCGTTTCTGATACTGCGAGGTAAAGTTGCAGCACATCTCCCGGCAGGGGTTTGACAAGCAATGGGGGGTTGGAAAGGTAACTCTAGAGCTCTCTGAAGGCGTGCTCGCTCTCCTCATCCCATTTCATCCCTCTTCCCTTCTTGATGGCTTGGAAAAATGGGAGACACTTGTCGGTGGACTGTGATATGAATCTGTTGAGAGCAGCGAGGTGGCCAGTCAATCCTTGGACCTGCTTTAAAGTAGTGGGGGACTGGAGCTCTATGATGGCTTTGATTTTCTCTAGGTTCGCTTCGATCCCCCTTTCATGAACCATGAACCCCAAAAATTTCCCGGTCGAAACCCCAAACGCACATTTGTCCGGGTTCAACCGCATTTGGTTCTCTCAAAGCACCTCAAAGGTCTCTCTGAGGTGGTCAGGATGCTGCTCTACCTGCTGTGATTTGGTTATCATGTCATCCACGTAAACTTCCATGGTTCATCCGATCTGCTCTTTGAACAGCTTGTTAACCAACCTCTAGTAGGTGGCCCCGGCATTCTTCAGCCCGAAAGGCATCATTTTGTAGCAGTACAATCCTTGGTTTGTGATGAAACTGGTATTCTCTTGATCTGAGTGGTGCATGGTGATCTGATTGTAGCTGGAGAAGGCGTCCATGAAAGCATCCATGAAACTTAGGGTCTTATTTCCCGCTGTCGAGTCAACGAGCTGGTCGATCTTAGGGAGGGGGAAACTGTCCTTTAGGCAGGCGCGGTTGAGGTCAGTGTAGTCTACGCACATCCGTCACTTCCCATTAGACTTTGGGACCATGACCACATTAGCAATCCACTCCGGGTATCGCACCTCTCTGATGAAACCGACGCGAAGGAGTTTGTCCACCTCCTCTTGTACCGCGGCGTTTCTGTTTGGGTTGAAGTATCTCCTTTTCTGCTTTATAGGTTTGCAAGTAGGGTCCATGTTGAGGCGATACGCTGCCAGGTTAGAGAGGATGCCGGGCATCTCTTCATGGGACCAGGCAAATACATCATTATAGTCCCGGAGGACCTTTTATAGCGCTGCCTTATGCTCTGGAGCTAAGGTGGATCATATCTTCACCGTTCTTGGAGGGCTTTCCTCTCTTACCACAACTTCTTCCAAATTTTTAGCCGATCCTCCTCTCTCTTCCTCCTCCGGCGTCTCATCTTCAAATGCTTCTTCTTTAACTTCCGGGTGCTCCATCGTGCTTCCCATGTGTTCCCATTCCGCGTCATGTGATTGCGCACTGGTTGGGAGGTTCATTTCCCGCGGAACACCTTGGGCGCCCGGTCCTCCCTGATCGCTTTCTGTGGTTTTGGGAGCACTGCTTGATCAGGGCAGAGGGATTTGACAAGACGGCATAACACTTGCGCGCCATTTGTTGGTTTCCCCTTAGGATCCTGACTTCCTCGCCCACTGGGAATTTCAAGACATTGTGGTAGATGGATAGGACTCCCCTAATTTTTGAGAGGAAGGGTCGTCCTAGAATCATGTTGTAGGCGCTTGGGATATCTACCACCACGAAGTCGATCATGTTGTTCACCTGCCGGGGAGCTTCTCCAATGGCCACTGGGAGTATTATGGAACCTGCTGGCATCAAAGAGTCCCCGGTAAAACCATACAGGGGGGTGGTGCAACTATAGAAGCACGGTTGGCGGAGTTGGCAGCGATCCAGCGTGTCCTTGAAGATTATATCCACGCTACTTCCTATGTCGATCATTACCCGGGCTACCCGGTTGTTTGCTACCTGGACAGTGACGACCATAGGGTCATCATGGGGCTAGACCGTGTTGTAGGCGTCATCCTCCGTGAATATGATTTGAGTGGAGTTGGGATGATCTAATGTGCCTCCGCTGACTTTTAGCACCTGGCTCCCCGTATCGCGTTAGGGTATTTTCCTGGCGTGATTCTTCCTGGAGTTGTTGTATGTATCAGCGAGGGTGGGCCCTCCGCTGATAGTGTTGGCAATCTGGATTTATTCCATCAGATCTCTCCCTTGGTCTTTTCTCCTTTCCTCTGGTTCTTTCATCTCTTTCTGGACTGCTTCCCCATCTTAATCCCGTCCCTCACTTATTGGAGGAATTCCACTAGCAGACCGCCCCTCACCAGGCCTTCGATTTGGTTGCGTAAGCTGTAGCACTCTGAAGTGTTGTCCTATGTCCTAGTGGAAATCGCAAGTACTTGTACTTGTTCCTCCTATCTGCTGGGAGCTTCATGGGGTCAAGCTTCTTCAGAAGTCCCTTGTCTCGGATTGCTAGGTAGATTGTCTCCCTCGGGGTATTGAGGGGCGTGTAATTGGTGTACTCTTCTTCCTCCGATTGGGTAATCCTTGCAACCTCTCTTACAGGCGAGGGCGTCCTTCGAATCTTTCTTGGTGGGGATATCCTCCTGAAGGGGCGCGCCCTGCTTGGGGGAAGCGAGGGTAGGTGATAAGTGGACCGGTTCGGAGGATTGCTCTTAAACTTGGGAACCGGTTCCTTCTCCTTTCTTTGATTGTTGTTGTCCCCCTTTTGTCGCTTGCTCGAGCGCGACTCATCATGCTCTATCTTGATATGGTATTGCTTATCTAGCTGCACTTGCTCCAGAGCGCGGCTGTATGCCTCCTGGTATGTTTCATGTTTGTCCTTATTGAAGGAGCACCACAGTTTTCCTACCCAGAGGTTCTTTCGGAAATTGGTGAGAGTTTCCTTCTCAACGAACACCCCCATCTGGATGACTTCCTTGTGGAAGCGCTCCACGTAGGATTTGAGTTTTTCTCCTAGCTCATGGACCACATATTGTAGCAGGATCGGGTCCTTAGGCAGTGGCTTGACGCCCTAGAATTGAGGGGAGAGCATCTTTAGTGGTTGGGGGGAGACCGAGCCTGAAGCAACCCCTTTCTCCTTTTTCACCTTCATCAATGTTGCTTGCTTGAGGGGGGTGCGCAAAGTAGCCTCTCCACCAGTGGGAGAACCCAACCTTGTCTGTGCCACGCCTGAATCGCTGAGAGGGGCCTCCTCCTGTTGAGCGCCTGCAAAAGAAACTACCAATGGAGCATCTATTAGAATCTACGCCAGCCTCTCCGCAGTATCTAGAACAAATAAAAAGACCAAAGAGGGACGAAGAATAAATCACCTGGGATTGCGTCTATCGCCAGGAGGGAATGCTCCACCCTAGCACGCTCCCAAGGAAAGCCCTCCATCCCAGCATGCTGGTAACCTGCCTATTTGATTGAAGCCAAAAAACTCATGACTGCAGCATCGTCCTCCTCCTTCGCTCACTATGGTTGTGGCCCGAAAGAGATAGGGACTGTATGTTCTCGATGACCATAGCATACAGAAACGCCCCAGTTGCCTTTAACCACGATCCACTCCGTCTTCCACCCGGGATCCTTCCTCCGGGTACCAAGGACCACGAAATCAATTGTATTCACACAGCGAAGATAATACTGGCCAGCAGGCTGCTGAGTCAAGGGCGACAGTTAGAAGACAGAGCGAAGCTCTCTACACCCTGGGTCCCTTAAGTTAGGACGAGATATAGCAGCCTCCCGCCACAGCACAAGGAAGCCCACCAAATTCCTCCAGAAACCAGGCACTAGTTGCATAGGAGCTAACTCGAAAGCACAAAGGGCCCGCCGAAATGTGGGATGGAGGGGAAGACGAACCCCTCCCTCGAAGGCAGCCACATGTATGGGAAGATGACCAGAAGGAGGAGCATAAACATTATAATCCCCGGGTGGAAGGGTGAGTTCTATGTCAGCAGGGATGTTGAAGTCACGCCTCAAGCGAGACAGGTCAGCCGCGGTACAGGCCGATGGAGGAATGCACTCGAAAACCCCAGCCGCACCACCTCCCTCCGCCTGTGCACGATGGCCCAACTCCTCCATGTCCACATGCTCCAGGTCTTGATCCCCGTCGTCGGAAAGAGCCCCTTGACTCACCCCCTCTCCCTCCTCGGAGATATGCACCGGGGAAGAAGGGGTGTTAGCAAACCCTGTCCCGATAGAGGAATGACACCCAGAGCGGCGAGGTTGAGGACGTCCCCTGCTTCCCCCGGCGGCGGAGTCACCACCAGCCCTTCGCCTCTTGTGGGAGAGCCCTGACTTATCGGGAGAGCTCTCCTCGTCGCCAGAGCCATAGTCCCTCTCCGCGTTTGAGTCTTCAGAAGCCATTGTCAGATAGCAGTAGTTAGCAAGGAAGTAGAAGAAGTGAGAAAAAAAAAAACTGGTGCAATGGAGAAGATGAAGAGACTCCGGTCAAGCTGCTTTTTAAATGGGAAAAAGGTGGCAGTTTCAAATTCAAACCAAAGGATCTCATCCCTCCAATGGATCCAACGGCTAGGGCAGCTAGGGAAAAAGCGGACATGACCAGTCCACTACCCCACGAACGCCACGTGGAACCTCGCGCAGCAAAACCTCCCGTCATTGATGCCACGCCCCGAGAAATGTGCCTAATACCTAAAACTATTATTCCCGCATTTAATGCAGCAAGCGTTGGCCCCAGAAGCGAATTTCGATAAATTCAAGGGGTGGAAAACAGGAAAAGCCAAGTGGGAAAAGGCCCTTCATGCGACCAGGTACCCCGCCTCCAACGTTCAGCAATGTTAAGAACATTCAAGGCGGGAAGGACTTCTGTTAACCGAAAATTTAGACAATTAATTCAAGGAAGAGCTTTTCCCACTAAAGGACCGAACCGCTTCATTACCTACCACGGTGGCACTCCTAATCAGTCCAGCCCGCTTGTTAGGAACAAGGGCCCGGCCCTCTTTTAACCGCGCCTACTCACAGGCACGCTAGGATTAAGCATTGCTCGACCCAGAACCGGCCTTCCTCCCAGAGAACGCTTGCGAAGAAAAGATACCTGACCCGGTGGGGAGCCTGCCTCCAAAGACACGACACGTCTGGGATCTGGCCCCCGCTCCATCTCCCAATAAGAAGGACCGCTTCTTCCAGCAGCGGATCCGCTCCCGTGGCCATACTCGTCACAGAGATCACTATCTCACCCCCCACAGCGCCCTCTTACTAATCGGGCAGTCCTTTCTAGAAGAACCCATCGGAGTTCACTAGCGCCTCCTGCTCCGTAAGGGCTGACGCCAGCCCTTACCTCCAGCTCACATGGGATAAAAAGGGTGCTGGGAACACCTGCAAGGCACCAATGTCGCCTCATTAATAAGGAAGCAGTAAGCATGACTGATGAAAGACAGCAGTCGACGGTCGAGATCGCCTGCTAGCCACGCTACATCAACGGCTGGATGACGTTCCATCTCAGCCCTAATTAAAGGTCAACTATCCCTTACATGCAAGAGGATGCTGATTTCCCCAGCAAAATACTTGCAGAAATACAGCAAGCATGAAGAAGGAAATGGTGGAAGGAAGCGCCTGACAGGGTGCAGCGGGATAGGCGCTGACACTGTCCCCTGCCAGGCCAGAACCTTGATAACGACTTCCCACCGCCATGAAGACTCCTTGCGACCAATCAAAACTCGTAGAAACGCCACATTTTCACCACCTCAGCCCTACAGAAGCGCTGATATGGACCTGAAGCCTAGGTGGAGCGATCGGAGCCCTCCGAGGCGTGTGGTAACCCCGATCCTACCCTATATCAGTGGCTGGGATCAGTCCCGCCGATTACGCCCTGGGAACTAGGGCCCCCACCTACCAAAACTGATGCTCCCGCCAAGGCAAAGCCAGCAGGGCGCAATCCTCATCCTTGATTCCTGGTGATCGCCATTGTGGATAGAAGGGGACGGTGGAGATTTAGCCAGGGATTCCCGCCTAAACGAAGACCTTCCATCTACCCCTCCTACTAGAGACACTATAAATGCCCCTACATCCCACAGAGGATGGGGTTGACCCTTGAAAACAAAAACATCCTACTTGGCCTAATCAAAGCTCTTATGTGTGTGTTCTACTTGGCTACTACCCTGCCTAGTCAAAGCTCCTATGTGTCTGTTCTACTTGGCTACTACCCCGCCTAGTTAAAGCTCTTATGTGTATGTTCTATTTGGCTACTACCTCGCCTAGACGAAGCTCCCATGTGCAACCCGCCTAGCAATTCCCCTGCCTCGATTAGACCCATGCATGTTGAATTCCCGTCCCGCTAGTAGACCCTTTTGTAATAGTCGGATGTAGCGTGTGAATTGATGTATGATGTACTCTGTTTTTAAGTAATAAGAGGCCCGCCTTTTTACCCCTCTGAAAGTGTACTAGTCGCACTCCACACACTAGCATACCATCTCAACCTCTGCTCCACTGTGTAGGGCCGGTCCTAGAGCATATCACCGGTCCCTGGTAACCGGACCTAGGGCTTCCCTCGACCCCCACCGCGTTGGGAAGAGGGGGATCCACCCTACCCGGTCCAGACCAGCTGCGGTGCACCCCGTACACCGCGGTCCAGGTTATCCCGGGAAAACCCCCGACGGATTTTCAGGATAACAAATTTATTCTGAGACTAATATGTTTTGAATGTGATTTAGCATTTAAAATGACTCAAATAACCCATGGAATTTTATTATAGCTTGTTTAGGCGAGACACAACCCTTTTGAAAATCTATTGGATAAGTATATAGCCTTTAAAAAATCTGAAAGAGTTTGCATTTTTTTATTTTTAAAATTGTGTTTTCAATTTTAAATTATTTATGAGACGAAGTATAGAACTAGTTATGAGATCAGTTTTTACTATAAAGTATAAACATGTGTGTTTCACTGTTCAGTCAAGAAGAAACCTCTAAACTTGGACGTGTATATATTTACTATTTAGGTTCATCTTGCTTGTTAGCTACTCATTTGAGCTGATAAGTTTGATCATTTGAATTCAAACCAACCCATCATTTGAATTATTTCAAGGTCCGTATTTTTTAATCACCTTAATAAGGGTACCGAGAGGGATTTTCCTAGAGGTCAAGAGAGCAATTTCAACATCTATTGAGGCCCTAAGGTTGAAAAAAAAAACCATATATATAATATTTTTCTTTAAAAAATTAACAAAAACTAATTTTTCATGCTTTTTGAGATGTAATATTTTTAATTGAACTTTTGTTTTCAAGATTTTTTATGAACCCCTTTTCAATTGATAAAAGAATACATTTATGATCTTAAATAAGTTTTTATTAATTTTAATTTTAAAAAACTTCTTTCAGTTGAAGCAACTGTTACATGTATTTTTAATAATATTTCATAAAATGTTTCAATGCGGGTTGTATTTAAAATAATATCAGAACAACTATCATGTTTTAAAACACATTCAAGATTAAGACAATACCTTTTAAAATTATCATCATCAAATCAGTTTAATTTTTTAATATCAAAAAAAAAAAAAAAACCTAAAAATCTTTCTAAATTGTTGAAATTGCTCAAATCTACTGTAAATAGAGCCAGTCAAACATCAACAATTAGTAAATAGTAACCATATCAAAATTAACCACTTGATTCATCAAACAATTAGATAAAAAAATAATAATTAAAAACTAAATTCTTAAATTTGAATTTACATACCTCAATCGCTTCTTAAGGATAATATAAATAACAAATTTAAAGAATATTGTAGATCGGGGAAATGTAACTTGTAAGTTGTAAGAACAAAAAATTATAACAAAATTATAACAAAAGAGAGTTGTAGACTTTTATTGTTGTAGATAAAAAAGCATTATTATTATTTTGTTATATAGATAATTTTAAAGTAAAATAGAAGTAAAAGTTTAAGAGTTTTTTTTTTAATGATAATGATTCTTAAAAAGTGGATACTTTTTTTAAACTGAAAAGTCGAAACTCAATAATTATTTAATATTATTAATATAATCCTATTTTCTAGATATGAGGCCCTATAATTAAGTAACCCAAAAAAAAAAAAAAAAAAAAAAAACTTTTAGTATATTTTTATCATTAAGACAATAATTTTTTTAATAATATCTTTAAAGTTTATAAATAAATGAGGCCCCTATTTTTTTACCCTTTTTTTGAGACCCTAAGCATATGCTTTGTTTTTTTTGGTGCAAAGGGGGGCTAAAAGCCCAGAACATAAGCAAAAGGAAACTAAGGGCTAGAACATAATCTAGCAAAAGTGACACCATTAAAATCATCCTTCAGGCTCTCTAAAGCCAGAGGAGGGGGAGATTTAAAAATAGTAGTACCGAAACCAAGCGAGTGCCTAAGAAACGCCATCCTATCCGCCACTCTATTACTTTCCCTGAAAGCATGCTGAATGTGGCAACTCCAATCTTTATCCATAAGAGACTTGCAAGCCTGAATGATGCTAAATAGCAAGTGACAAGGCGAGGGAGCCTTACAAAGAATATCCACCGCCGATTTCGAATCAGTTTCAATAATAACCTTCCTAAACCCATGATTCCAAACCAGCTTTAGACCCTCCAAAATACCCCTCCAAAATACCCCATAGCTCTGCTTCGAGAACGCTACTCGAGCCTTTATTCAGCGCAAAACCAATCACCCACATCTTTAGGTGATCCCTAACCACACCACCACCAGCAATAACATTCGTCTTAGAAATCATACTGCCATCAACGTTGAGTTTAACCCACTTAAAGGTAGGCGGACACCACGAGATGGAACAGCTCTTCCTAGCAGCAGAATTATCATCCGCAACATTAGCCTTCAACCAATCCTCCACATACTTCCAAATGAGCTGACGAGGGTAGGAAAGAGGATTGAAACCAAGGGTGAAGACACAGTTGCATCTCTATTTCCATAAGAACCAAGAGGAGGTAATTAGGAACTCTTCCCAGCACCAGAATATTGCACTTGAGATTGCTATACAGCCACTCATACCAAGCAACATGAAAATCACCAGACTTCATGCAGCCTTTGCTGATATACTCCCAGATACGAATGGACCCAGCACAACCTCTGAAGACATGATTTGCATCCTCATCATTCACATTGCATCTCAAACACGTAACATCAGAAGTTATACCCCTAGTAGCATGTTGGCAATTAGTCAAAAGCTTCCCATATAGAAGAGTCCAAATAAAGTAAAGAACTCTAGGAGGCAACTTAAGTTTCTAGATGAAATCTCATTTCTAATTAACAAGATCAGCATCGGTAAACAATCCCTCGTAAGCACTTTTCACTGAAAACTCACCATTCTTAGATAAACCCCACACAGTAGTATCCTCATTGTCTAAGTTACTGTCAACATGAATACTGATAATACGAGAGACCACCTGCCAAGGAAGCACTGCCTACAGTTTTTGCACATCCCAAATGTTGTTAACCAAATAATCGCACACCTTCTCCTGGACCATAGCAGTCGAAAAGAGGGAAGAAAAGTGTCTATAAAGCTTACCAAAGTTAGGAACCAATCATCATACCAAAAATTAATTCTTCTCCCATTACCAACTCTCCAATTCATACCACCAAGAAGGAGTTTTGCCCAAAAGAGAACACCTCTCCACATGCTAGAGCAATTCTTGCCCCAAGGAGCTTTGTTTCCTTTGCCCTATAGACAGCAGAGTCTATATGCTCATTCCATTTGGCCTTCATGGTTATGTTCTCTTGGGAAAATTAATTCTCCACCTAATTGAGAGATATGTGCTCTATCATTCCAATCTATAACCATATTGTTTCCTAGTTTTCTTTGTTGATTATTCTTTTAAATTCTCTTTTTTATTGTTCAAGAGTGAAGGATCCCTAGTAGATTGATATATGATCAAAATTGTCATGTTCAACTATACCATCCTATGTTTTGTTATTATATTTGGTTGTCATTATTACCCTCATATCCATAAATCCAAAAAATACAGACCAAGAGAAAACAACCATTGATCCAATATGAACTAAAGTTGACGATAAGGAATAAGTCATTGATCGATTTGAGAGCAATGACTTGTTTTCAACCTATAAAGGTTGGTAAAACTTTAAAAAGCAAAAGAGTGGCTTTATTGACATCTACAAAATATCTTCCTATATCCAATTTTCTTCATATACTCATATTAAAAAATTAAAGATATTAATTTTACCCCACACACCCTTTAAAATATCAAAATTATCCTTTATATATATATATATATATATATATATATATATATATATTAATTTTAAACATATATTTTTTTCATTACACCTATTTTTCTTATTACACCCAAAGTTTCAAAATTTGTAAGTACAAGTTTCAGATTTTGTACAATGTTTTTACGGTTATTCTGATTTAACATTATTTTAAACATTTAATTCAACATTAAAAAAAAAAAAATCATATAATCAAACGATGAAAAAAAAGGTGCCTTTAATTTTTAAGATAATTTGAGAGACCTTGTAAGTTGTTAGTTGTAGAAGCAATATAATAATTCAAACTCCACACTATAACATAACAAACTAGCAAATAAAAAGTTACCAAAATAAAATTTTTATAATTACATCAAAAAATATATCATTTAAACCTTACTCGTCACATATTTTTAGCAGCAAACGTACTAATTAAGATTACATAAAAAAAATAAAATAAAATAAAATAAAATAAGGGTTTTCGAAAAGAAGAAGAAGAAGAAGAAGAAGTGTATTGATTTAATTACCTTCGAAACAACAAACTTCTGCATTTTTGTATCAAGAGAGCTTTGAGTTTTTTTTTTTTTTTTTTTTTGTTGAGAGATATAAAAGAGTATTATTTGTGATAAACACGAATGTTGTTAAGATTCAACCTACCACCACCCTTATCCAATGTTGTTGTAAGAATGATAAATAGGTTTCCATTGGTGGGCCTTTTTATAAAAAAAATTATGTGTATGGTTGGTCATTTTAAAAGTCATTTATGCATAGGGTTTTCATTGATGAGCCATTTTTAAAGTTATTTATGAGCCTGTTTTGTTTAAAATCTTATACGGCCTATATTTTAAAATCATTTTTTTTAACTACAATTTAGAGACCCTTTACAATCGGGAGCCCTAGACGGTTACATCACTGGACTGCCCCTAGGGTCGGCCCTGCCACACGGTATAGGTGTGATGGTCAGACCACTGAACCAGCCTCTCATTGTCACCATCATGCCACATTGTGCTGTGATATCATCTCGACTGTATTTTTCTGTCTTTGATGGATCATGTGACCTAAAAACAAATGGTCAAATTTGATGAATTTATGAATCTTGGATTTATCTACTTTACACAAACTTACGGGTGTAATATAAGAAAGATGGATAAAGAAAAGTGACATTTGTTCCCAAATATGAATAATGGATGAGGAATCTTTGATGAGTTGTAACTTGTAAGTAGTGCTATAGTTGAAAACTCGAAAGTAATAATAAAATAAAAAGAGAAAGGGAAAGAGGAAGAAAGTAGAAAGAAAGAAAGAAGACAGAAAGGTACTTACAAGTTTTACTCTCTGTTATTCCCAAAGCCGATTCCCTCTAGTCTCTACCCAGTTGAGAATCATTTCTAGGCTTTTATCAGAAAAACCAAAAAAACCCTAGAGAAGACCTTAAAAAGCCAAAGGCCATGGCAGCACCCACCTCGTTCTGGTCCTGGTTCTGTCTGTGTTTTACTCTAACAACCACCCTTGTAATTTCTCAGGTGTATGCCAACTCTGAAGGTGACGCTTTGTACACCTTGAGAAGAAGTTTATCGGATCCGGATAACGTGCTCCAGAGCTGGGATCCGACCCTTGTCAATCCCTGCACTTGGTTCCACATCACCTGCAACCAGGATAATCGTGTAACTCGACTGTATGTATATACTCTTTTACTCTTTAGATTTGCTGTGATTACTTCCATTATTTGATGTCAATTATTCTCTTTTGATTTATAGCATTCATATTGATTTTTAGTATAAAATTATCCCTTTTGTTACTTTCCTTAAGAAAATTAGAAATTATCTAAGTTGTGGATTACTTATGAGTATTGCTTGCAATTGTCATCTTTGCTGTTTTGTGAAGTTGGTTAACTGGTTTATTAATTTTGTTAATACTATTTTATTTTTAAAATGAATCTTCAACTGCCTAATGATTTTCTTACTTGGCCTCCTTCCTTCCTGTACCCAAAAATTTTAGACCAATCACCCATACCCTTTTTTTTTCTTTTTCTTTTCTTAATCTATACCAGTATGCATCAAATAGGTGACTTAAGATCGTATTAGATGCGATATATAATGATTATTGGCATATTAATTGATAATCAGTTTCGTGTGTTATTTTTCCTTTTCTTTCTTATAGAAACTTTCAAGTTTAATTCTTTTCTATTTTTTTCTTTTCAAGATAAGTTATTAATTTTATCACAGTACTCGTCCGATTATGATATCTTATGCAGGGATTTAGGTAATTCAAATCTATCTGGACATCTCGTGCCTGAACTTGGGAAGCTAGAACATTTGCAATATCTGTAGGTTTCTTGTCTAATTCCTCCACCCTCGTTTGATTTCTAATTTTGCATAGCTTAAAAGGCTACTGCAGCTTGCCATTGATGTTTAGAATTTTTTTACTAACTCCAAACCACTTTACTGTCTTGATCTAGGGAGCTTTATAAAAACAGCATTCAAGGAAGTATCCCTACTGAGCTTGGTAACTTGAAGAGCCTCATCAGCTTGGACTTGTATAACAACAACATCTCTGGGACCATCCCTCTTTCTTTGGGAAAATTGAAGTCTCTTGTGTTTTTGTAAGTTTTCTCACAAACATTAATTTTTTTCATGCATGGGTATGAATGATCAGCCTATGCCTAGGATTTCTTTTTATTGACCTACTTTCATAGTTTGGAGGTTATTTTCTTCCTAACTTGGCTAGCTTGGAGGGATAAACAAATATTCAATGATAAAGCTTAATATTATTGTTAGAGCTCTTACCTACAAGATTAAGTTATTGAACATGGTATCGGAATTGGTTTTATCATGATGTTCTTGGTTCAAGACACTCCACTTGATTTTTCATTTGTATGTGAGCTTGGTTCAAGACACCTGCAAATGAGGGGTGTGTTAAAACTTAATACTATTGTTCGATCCTTGACCTTAAAGCTTAAACTTTTGGGTTGAGTGATGACCTATATCAGATTACTGATTCACCGGAGGCTTAATTGTCTTATAGTTTTAGTGTCTCTATCTGTTTTTTCTGTAAGTTTGAGTGTTCTAATTTTTTATTTTTTATTTTTATTATTCATTGTTTGTTATTTGTTGGTTCAAGCATTTTCTTTTCTGGTTGGAGACCAACTCATAGGGGCTTGAATGGAATCCACTCAAAGCTTTGCAAATTTATGTAATATCTAATTTGTTTCCCAACCCAAGAAGTAAATTTCCAAAAGAATCTGTGTTCTTGGGATATGCATGTTTCTTCTTTAGATTTAAGGACATATAACCTTGTCTATCCATGTGATTAGGCTCTGGCGTAATAAATGGATCCACTTGTCTTCTCTCCCTTTTTTCTTTTGTTATTTTGTCATGTATAATGGTTAGATTAGCACCTACCTTTCTCTAATCATTCTTTGCTTCTGCAGACGGCTTAATGACAATCGATTAACTGGACAAATTCCTAGGGAACTTGTTGGAATTTCAAGCCTCAAAGTTGTGTAAGTAACATGCTTTTGTATGATCTTATTATTATTAATTGTTATTGGAGGAAGGGGGCGGGGCTTAGATGTGACTTTTGGGCATTATCTTATATAGTAATGAACTTATAATTTTGTCATTTTTTTCATTTTTTTAGGGATGTCTCTAACAATGATCTGTGTGGAACAATTCCTACCAGTGGACCATTTGAACACATCGCACTCAACAAGTAGGTTTTAATTTTTAAATATCTTGTCACTTTTCTCCCTTTTATTGTTAACATAGCTACCATGTAAGGACATTGATTCTTTTAATTATTTCATTTGTCAATTCCCCATCCATTACTTCTTATCATCTATGTGTGTGTCCTTGCATTGCATTGGGGTCCTCTTGTATTGCTATCTGTGTATGATAGATTTTAACTGAAGTAAATTATACTAACTACCCTTAGGCTGGATACAAATTTTTAAATTATTAACTTTCACCTTTTGTACTGTTAGCAGTGCTCTGCTAAGACTGATGGCGATGTTTGATTATAAAATATATGAAGTGGTCCCTTACAAAACAATTGATCTGTGTTATCTAACCTTGAAAACACAAACAAAAGGTTTAAAAATGTAAAAATAAATTGCTAAAATTATTATTAAAAATATATCAAACCAACAAAAATAGAAATTTCAATAAACTGATAAAGACATTAAAAAATTGTTGGCCAAATCTTCTTTGACATGGAGGAGATGCCCTTCGTGTATGAGTGGAGTTTCCTCCAAGATCGTGAGGTGGATATAGCTTCCTCCATGTTAAAGGAGGCCACAGTGGGGCGATAGTTTAGATGGCTATCTGTAAATAATATGTTTTTGTGCTCAAAACCAAGTAGTAAAGATTGAGAGAAAATAATAAAGAAGAAAATGAGTGTTTCTTAAATGTATATATAAGTAACTTTTTGGGGGCCAAATTAGTAATTAAAAAAACGGGTGCTTTACTCAGTTTTTAGAGTGGCAACAATGCCACCCTTTATTTATTTTTTTAACTTTCCTCTGTAAAATGGAAAAAGTACCCTTAAATTGTTTTCACTAGCAGCAGGAGAGGTAAGTGTCGATAAGCTAAAACTTTGTACTTGCCTCTAAATTGTCTAGCCTATGAAGTAGTTAGTGTATGTTACCCTTTTGACTGTGTATTTGTTTTTATTACACAAACTTCAGAGAGAATTTTAATCTGCCATTACAATGTTAGGCTTCATTTAGCATTTGGTTATTGTTTCTTACTAGTTAGCTTAATCTCACACGCTTTCCCCCATCCCACACCTTGGCCTTACACGTGAGATTCGATATCTAATTTCGTTTTGTGAGTGGTTATTTTGTTAGTCTTAAGCAGTAGAATTTACTTGTTCTGTCAGTTACATTTCCCATACATAGAAATTAAAGGCAGTATGTGTCATCCTCAGGAAGAGTAGGATTTTCAATATTCATGTTATTGTATATTATTAAATAGAGAGGGTATCCATTGGCCTATACATGCTATTGCATATTGCATATAATTTGAGTGACTAAGTTCATTTAATTATTAGATAAAGAAGGTATCCATTGGTCACTCTAGTAGACTACATCATGTTATGTGTTTCAATGCAACTCCTTATTATCAAAGAGAGAGTTGGGGACTGTCTAATTTTATTTATTCCTTACATTACAAATTCAGATTTTTAAATAGTCAATTTTATGTTGATTCAATGCACTGTGTGCTGTGGCCTGTGACTTTAGATGATAACTTCAGAGGTTAGGAGTATCTTGTGCATGCTTTGCTAGTGATTTTTGCATCTCCATTTAACCAATATTGCATTGATGCAAATATAAAGATTGCAAAAATCAACAATATTACAATATTGGTGACTTATGAATTTGCATTTTCTTCTAGTGGCAATTAAATGTGTTGTATATTGTTCTAGCATCTAGTATGATGGGGAAGATATTCCGCTTTCCTCCTTTGTGCTTTTACTTCTTCAGTCTTTAAAGATGAGCATTTCTTTTTCATTCAGCACAACTGGGAGTCTGGATTTGCTTGACAGCGAATAGATTGTTTAGAGTTTTTTTAGTCTTGTAATGAATGTCTTTTGTGTATTCTTCTGTAAGATTCTTTGGGAACTGTCTAGCTGGAGATAATCTCCTTTTGTCCATTTAAATTTATTTTTACCTGAGATAGGTTTTTTGGATGGCTTTTCTACCTTTTGTATCTCCCTCTTCTTTTTTCTTAACAATATTTTCTGTTCCTGAGAAAAAAAAAGTACAAAAATGATAAAAATAAAAATAAAAATTGGTGAAAAGCCATGTTTATATGATCCGCTAAAACTTCGTGGTTTGCTCTATTAATATGCTACTTAGTATTTTGAATGAGAATTCAATTAGCATACTGTTGATCTTTGAATTAGCAGAAATCTGCACATCTTTATAGCAGTGATTAATGTAAAAAGTTGTCCTATCACCAATAATTAATGTAAAAAGTTTGTGAATGTTGACTCCATCTGTGGTGAGGGAATCGTCTGTCTCAAATATGAAGGGAGATGGTCTCAAACCATTGAGGATGTGTTAAAGTTGCATGCTATATTAATTTGCAAGTTCTTTATGCCACATTGACTCCAATTGACGTGATCAGCTTGAAGTGGTATATTTTCACTCTTTTTGTGCACAAATGGAAAGCACTCTCTCTGTTTGAATGAAATTCTTATTGAGAAAGTGCTCGTCCCTTTTAAAAACAATGGAAAACATAAAAACTCATTATGAATGGTGATGATGATTATTGCCCCCAATGACTTGTAAATTTTGCATATTCAGTATAATAACTTGTGCGGCAAATATGTATTTGAGTGCTGTAGTTCCCCATCAGGAAAAAAAGAATGTGATTGGGTGAAACTGTCATTCATTTTCTGAAAGTATAATGATTAACAGAATAAATGCCCATCTGAGACCTCTGCAAGCTTGTAGCTATCAGTCCATTGAAGAGCACTATATCATAACTTATTCTGTTGCCCAAAAGCATCAATGTTGGAGCCTGTTGCATCTATATTAGCAGATTCCGGACTTCTAGACATCGTAACCATCTGAGTATCATTTATTTTGGTTTCAGAATGAGTACATGATTAGATGGCTTGCTTTGTAATTGATCGCTTTAGAAGGATCTGGTTCGCAGGCCTTGATTGATCATCTCTCTCATTACCACATTTGTTTCATACTCATTTCTTATTTATTTATTAATTTTTGTGCAAGATTTTCATGATGGAGGTCATAATTAAAAGAATTTAAAACATTGACGGATAAACAGTTTTGTTATTCTTTCCAAACCTTTCGGTATCAGAGGTTGGATTGCTTATGCTAGTGTATTTGGAAATGTCAAAATTTATCAAGTTGAATTAGTTGATTGAGTTTTTAAAAAAAAATGATGGTTCCATGAGACACTTTCTGGTGCTAAAGCTTATACTGTTTTTTTAGCTTAACTGAATTTTTTTGGCTACTTGAAAGTAGGTGGGACATGAACATGATGATTAACATGGTTTAAATGCCTGTAGTGTTTTCATTTGCTTTTGACTAGAAAGCATTGAATAGAATCTGTGGAAGAAACACTTTTGCTTTTTATTATTTAACTATTATCTGCTAGAAATCATAAAAAGAACTCGATGCTTGTTAGTTAGTTTTCCTTGACATCTGTCTTATCTTGTTCTTCACCAAAAAATCTGTTTAGTCTGTGTATCCAATGAAGCATTGCATGTATCTTCTCCCCTAATTGGTTCTGTTTCTAGTTAATATAGTTCGTCTTTTCTGTTGAGCAAAGTAAATCAACATTTTTTTGTGTGTGTTTGTGAATGTGTAGCTTTGAGAATAACCCTCGACTAGAAGGTCCGGAGTTGCTGGGACTAGCGAGTTATGATACGAACTGCTCATGAATGATTGGCAGCTGCTGCAAACTCTACTCAGAATCTGATTAGGTATCTATCTAAAAGTTAAAAGTGTATTACCTCAAAGTGGTGATTGAAAATCTCATCTGTAAATTTTACTATACTATACTGCTTGAATGTATTTGTAATAGCATTGTTGTGCTCTTTCAGAGTGTTCAAGACAAAAAATGTATTGATGTAATACTAACGACACGCACCGTTTCATGCTTCTTTCGATCTTTCTATTGTGATGTAATACTAATGAAGATTTCAAAGGCCTAAGTTTTCTTGTACTAAACTATCAAACTGTATATTTGTTTATTTTATATTCCTTCTCAAACACTTTTCTGCTCCATTTCTTTCACCTTTATCTGCAATTCTGTCTCTCTCTCTCTCTCTCTGCCACTACCAGTTTTGTGTTTGCTTGTTCAAATCCTTTGAAAATTTCAGCATCATTTTTATTTTTATTTTTTTTCAAACAAGAATTGGAGAGTGAAGTGAGATAGTAGAAGACATTAATCACATATTAAAATTGCATTTAAACCTTCTGCGAATTTAAATGGTATTTTCCTCTAATTCTAAACTGATATTAAAAAAAAAAAAAAAAAAAAAAAAAAAAAAAAAAAAAGGAGTCATCTGTCATAATATATTTGGGCCGTGATTGCCACCCAACATATATTTATTTTATTGCAACTACAATAAGGAAAATCACACTTCCATCACCAAGTATTTTACTAAAATACAGTTGGAGAAGTCTGCATACTTCATAGTGTATTTTTTTTTTTTTTTTTTTTTTTTAAAGTATTATTACATAAATTCGGGGTTTTTTTGGAAGGGGAAGGACTTGAACCTGTAACCTCGTGGTGCAGGTGTGAAGGGTTTATTACCGGACCAGCCTCATCTTGTATGCATATGTCATGCTCACTCATGCCCTGTTGTAAACATCGCGATGGAGATTCAAGAGGTGTGATCTCCTTCATCGTGGAGATCACAACGTGAGTTCGCCAACTTTCGTTCGTGTAGAAGACCGGCCGGCAACCTCGTTGACCCTTGAATATGAGGCCAGGCAGTCTCCACCGTGGAGGCTGTTTGGCCTCAGGTATTTTCCAAAAAAAAAAAAAAAGAACACTGTAAAACTTCGAATTAACGTGCATGAGTCTGGAGTAGGAGCAAAAGTGTGGCAGTTCAAGCCGGGTCAAGACTCACACATGTGTTGTAGTGTAGATGTGGATCTCAGCAGCTGTGTGCTGGAATTCCATGTAGTGTAGATGGGGCTGTGCCCTATGTGAATTGGGGCTGGTGCCCAATGTGGTGTGGAGATTGGGCTGTGCCCAATGAGTTCCCATTGATTGAGGATCGTCGTCGAATCGTCACATGTGTAAATCACGGCCCAGCCCACTGTTCATGTTCAGCCAACTTAATGCCCCACTCGGTTACAGGCCAACGTGACTTGGCCCGGCGATTATTGAATGTTCAAACTCTATTTATATTCAATCTTTTAAAGCTTTATTCCTTCGATGTGGGATGTAGAAACTTCTCCCAACTCTTTTAAGTTTGCTTGTACTAAACTATCAGACTGTATTTCTTTATTTTATATTTCCTTATCAAACACTTTTCTGCTCCATTTCTTTATCTTTTAATCTGTATAGGCTGTGATTTGAGGAAAGTGGAAGAAAAGTTTTAATATGTCACTTCACTTGTTGCATTACTGGTGGTGGTGGCCTTTCAAGTTTCACCTGTTTTATTATTCAACTTGTACAAATTTATCCACTTCCAACACTTATGAAAAAAAACCTTGTGCCACTTCACTTGTTGCAATAATGATGTTCATGGAATGAGAATTTTTCTCCTTCATCTCTAATTCTCTTCCTCTGCCACTCCCAAAATTTCTCCCAGTTTGTGTTTGTTTGTTGAAATCCTTTGAAAATTTCAACATCAAATCCTTTGTTTGTCTAATACATGTGTGGGCTAAGTAAATCAATGGATAGTTTTAGTCCCGATAAAATAAAAACACTAGTATAAGCAAGGGCCCGATTAGAAATGATAAACTTAAAATTATTTATAAAAAAAAAAAAAAATGATAAAGATAAAAACATTCACAATTTGGGTGACAGTGACAGTACTAGTTATAGAGATGTTCATTATTTAGATAGCATTAGGGACATTCAGAATTTCATTTCTGATGACACCTTTTTTTGTTAGGGATAGTAATAGAGACAATTATTCCATATATTTTTATATTAGAAATCAAATTTTAGAGATTAACAATGATCATTCTTTTCTGAATGAATTAGAAATGTCTTTTTATGGCTTTCGTAATTATTATTATAGGAATAATATATATATAAGTGATGATCCCGACTATGATCCTTTCATCTATTATACTAAATCGAGCTGGAATAATCACATTAATAATTTCGTCGACTCTTATTTTCAGTCTCAAAACTATATTAAGTCACATTTTAAGTAGAAGTAACAATTACAATGATAGTTGCATTTTTAATTCCATTTGTGGTGAGAGTTGAAAAAGTAGTGAAAGAGAAAGTTCCATTATAAAAACTTGTACAAATGGTAGTGGGTTCAATTTGAAAATTCGAACGATCTCGATGTAAATAAAAAATACATGCATTTGTGGGTTCAATGTGAAAATTGTTATAGATTAAATTATAAGAAAACTTTGAAGTCAAAAATGAATATTTGTTAACAATGTAAATATTATTTGAAAATAAGTAGTTCAGATAGATATGGACTTTCGGTTGATCCAGGTACTTGGAATCCGATGGATGATGTCATGATATCTCTGGATCCCATTGAACTTCATTCAAAACAGGAATCTTATAAAGATTGTGTTGATTTTTTTATTTTTATTTTTTTAAGATCAACAGCAATTGGGGTTATTGATTTTCAATGTATGGGGCCATAGTATCGGATCCGTAGTAGGTGAGAAAATCACCTGTTTGATTGAGTATGCTACCAACAAGCTTTTTTATCTTCAGGTTAAAAAATAAAAATATTTTTTAAATCCGATGTGGACAATACATCTAGGGTTTTTTTTTTTTTTTTTTTTTTTTTTTTTTTTCAACACTTAGATGTGTTTGGTATAGCTTTTCAAGTAGAGCTTCTGGGTATATATTTTAACAGAGAGCATCTAATAAATAGAACTTTTAACAAAAAGTTATATGTTGTTTGATATTCAATTAAAAAATGATTTTAAGTTAGTAGATTGTTTGGCAGTATGTCTTTAAAAGAGCTTTTGGTTGTGATAAATTAAAAATAGTATTTGTAAATTATCAGTATACAAATCAAGGCAAGAAAAGCTTATAAAATAATAATACCGGAACTTCATTTTAAACTTGATGCATAAAACAGGTTTAATTCACATGGAACTCTTAGATGTTAGATATTTAGAATTTGAAGGTGATGATGCGTAACCAAACTATCACATAATAACAAACTTTAAATTAGCAAATTCTCGTCACCTAAATATGAACAATAGAATCAAACAATTCAATGATACCCAAAAAAAATTATCAGTACCAATTATGTCAATAATAAATAAAAGATTAAGCAAATTAATATCATTCTTCTAGACATTTCATCAAACACATGGAACACAACTTCTTTCTAAAACTAAAAAAATGGAAATTTTAATTCGATAACTAAAATTCACCAAATACCCATATTTGAATTTTCAAGGAACACTTGAAACTCAACACAAATACTTAAAAAAAAGACAAAAAATAAAATAAAAAATAATCATCAATGCATTTGGAAGGAAATGCAAGTGATAGGGAACATTTAAGTGGTGTACTTTTTAATACTTTTAGAACAGGGTTTGACTATAGTACTCATGAAAAAAGTATTGGTATGATATCGATCACTTTTTGGAAACAACTCTATGGTTCACTCCAACAAAAAAGAGGTTTTTAAATATTGAAGTTGTTCCCAAAATTAAGCCAGAACTAACCTTGAGTTGTTCCCAAAACTTGTTACTATCATACCCATGTGGGTACCATAGCCAAGCCCGTTAGAACAAAAGACATGGAAAGGTAAAGAGATAGAGAGATGGAGAGGAAGTGTTACCGCGACAGATTTGATTTGTCACTTTTTCAAGAGTTTGTGAGTTTCAGTTCATGATCCAGAGACTAATAGAAAAAAAGAAAAAAAAAAATTGAAATGTAAAAGAAATTTTTTTATTTTTACTTTTAGAATCTTAATTTATTTATCCGTGGTTCATTCATGGACTGGAATTGTATTTCATATGATATAATTAGTTTCAATTTTGAATGCCAATGATGTTCTAGGGACAAAAATAGAATGCGATAAGTATTCAAATAAATTAGTGTTTTGTAATAGGAGGTGTATATTATGGAATATTTAAAATTCATAGAGGGTAATATTGACGATGCATCTTTATTATAAAAAAAAAAAAAAAAAAAAAAAAAGCTTGAAAAGAGCTTTTTGGGAGAATTTGAGCTTCTTCTAATACAAAATAGCTTTTTTAAGATTAAAAAAAGGTTTTATTGAAATTTGTCAAAAAAAAAAAAAAAAAAAAAAAAAAAAAAAAAAAAAAAAACCTTAAAACAGCTTCTAACATTAAAAATGTACTTTTGGCCCCCTGCAAAAACTATACCAAACACACATTTAGGGTATGTTTGGTGCATGAGATGGTATAGGATATAGCTAATTCTAGTCTCATCTACCATGTTTGTTGGTTGCATGGGATGAGTCTCAATAAACCCATGCAATCAACTTATCCCACACTGGTGGGACTAATTAGTCCCACCACTTTATAATTTTTTTTTTTTTTTTTTTCTCTTTTCAACTTATTTTATTTTTTATGTAATTTAAATATAAATATATTTTAATAATTAATAAAATAATTCAATATTAACAAATAATATTATTTTGTTTAAAAGTGGTTTTAAATATTTAAATTATTTTTAAATGAATAGTTTAAATATTTTAATTTTTTTCAAACTTTAATTTAAACAATTTTTAACAAAGCTGTTTTATGTCTATTTGGAGAAGCTCACATTTTAGGCTTTTCCAAATAGATCTTTTTGAGCTTTTCTAATAACACTAAAATGTCTAATATAATCATATTATTTAAACTAGTTTTTAAATATTTTGGTAATCCTACCATTTAAAAAAGTTTTTTCTAATTGACAACCAAACGATCAACATCTTTCCATTAAAAGCTCTACTTTAAAAGATCTATTTGAAGAAGCTCTTCCAAAGAGATTCTTAAAAGTGAGGCAGTTCAAGTCGGGTCGAGACTCCCACATGTGTTTGTGCTGTTGATGGATGGATCTCAACACAGCTGTGTGCTGGATTTCCAGATAGGGTGTAGGTGTAGATATGGGGCTGTGTCCAATACGAATCCTGAGATTCTTCCGGTGCCCAATATTGATTGGGAATCGTCGTCGAATAGTGACATGTGGAAATCTTTCGGCCCGGCCCACTGTTCATGTTCTGCCAACTTAATGCCCCACTTGACGTGACTTGGCCCGGCGATGGAGAGCTGTTCTAAATCCTTTTATAATCAGTGAAGCCTGTTTCTTTCAAAGTGGGATGTATAAACTTCTCCTAACTTTAAGTGCAACAGAACTTGGTGAATAGATTTGGCTAATTGGCTATGTATGTTAATTGTTAAACCAACATTTTCTTAATTTTATTTATTCAAGTACTGTTAAATGTAACATCTCTTTTTTTAATTTTTGGTCACTTCACAGATTTTCAGCTCCATTGTTTGAACACCTGTATTATTATTGAACTTTTACAAGTTTATCAACTTCCACACTTTATGAACAACTTCTGTTGCATTTACATAAAACTCTTTTGTTGGATGATGAAAATCCAAAAGGGCTACTTATTTATTTATCAGCTATACTCATACATCTATCATATGTATATGCATATATACAACTATTTTGTGTATATAAAGGTATTTTTGTAATCAATTTTGTATAAATTTGATTTTATTCTTAATTATAAAAAAGTTAGTAAACACGGTAATAAAATTTGTAACTTAATTCTGATTCTCTTCCATTCCTCTTTCCAATGGAACTTGATTCCGATTCCACTCATTCCCGATTGGTAAACGCGCGTCCTAAAGGAAATCACACTAAAAAAAAACCCGAACATTTGACTAAAATACAGTTTGAGAAGTTTGCATATTTGATAGTATTCGTTAGGAAAACACTGACAAAATACATACATATTACTATAACACATTGAACCGTGGACTAGCCAAATTACGCACACCTTATTTATCATACAATTTCTTGTTATTTTTATCTTTATACTTTTAACATCTGCTCTCGCCATATCTTCAAATTTAAGTTTTCATTTTTTATTAAACATTAATTTTTTTTTTTTTTTTTAAAGTTTTCGTTTTGTATTAAACATGAATATATACATATATATACAGTCTTTCTATTATCAGTTCTTTGCATGTGGGCCATTGGATTTAAAAGATGATTTAACAAGTGCATACAGTCAAGTCAAAGTATTTAAATCCAATTGCCCATATATAAGAAACTGATATATCTTTTGTTAGTTCGAACTGATAATAGAAAAAATGTATATATATATTTTTAAATATTACAACTAATACAATAAGATTGTCGGGACCTACCAAGATCATACAATACATGTAGGGCCCGAATATCTACTCATACAAATCGGGAGAAAAAATCGCTACCAAGATTATACAATACATGTAGGGCCCGAATATTTACTTCCACAAATCGGAAGAAAAAATCGAGAGAAAACTCTTCATACATGCATTCTAAAATACGTATGGTGGGACTTGAACCAATAACCACCAATGTGGATGAGAGATGCACAACCACTTGATCTAAGAGGTGATGTGTTTTATTAAACATAAAATTTTGGATAAAAACTTAGAATTTATAAAATCCAAAAGTATGGCGGTTCAAGCCGGGCCAAGACTTCCACATGTGTTTTGTGCTATTGACGGATTCCGGAAGTCCTTTACTTCCGTGCTTTTACTGGAGGTCAACAAACGAGGATGGGCTCTCATTCATGGCCCATCAGCCAAACTGGGCTCTCCTTAGAGTCGGCCCACAAACTCTCACCAGGACTCTGGGTTTTGAGATTCACAGCCACCATTCATTATTCTGGTGGGTACTGGCTCCCCTTCACTTGGGGCTCTCCTCCATGTCACATGTGTAAGCCACGGCCCAGCCCATAAACATGTTCTGCCAACTTAATGCCCCACTCGGTTACAGGCCAACGTGACTTGGCCCGGCGAGAATTAAATGTTCAAACTCCACTTATAATCAATCTTTAAAACCTTTAATCCTTCGATGTGGGATGTAGAAACTTCTCCTATCTGCTTCATTTCTTTATCTTCAATCTGTATAGGCTGTGATTTGATGAAAGTGGAAGAAAAGTTTTACTGTAATATGTCACTTCACTTGTTGCATTATTGGTGGTGGTGGCCTTTCACGTTTCACCTGTTTTATTATTCAACTTGTACAAATTTATCAACTTCCTACACTTTATGAAAAAAAAAAAAAAAAAAAAAAACTTGTGTTTGTTTGTTCAAATCCTTTGAAAATTTCAACATCACTTTTTTTTTTTTTTTTTTTTTTTTTTTCCAAACAAGAATGAAAGACAAATACATACTATAAAAAGAGGATTCATATGTCATGCTCTATTGTAAACATCCGAATTGTTGTTAAAATATGAACATCAAAACATTAGATAAGTTTTATTTTATAAAAATATTGTTTTACGAAGAGCATTAATTCGTTAAAATATACAAGTTCCATGGAGTCGTAACTTCTAATAAATGGAATTTTTAAGAAGCAACTATTAAATTCTAGATATGGCATATCTAAAATTGGTTAAAGAGTTGACGATATGAGGTTGATCCGGTGGTAAACTCCTCACACCTGCATTATGAGGTTACGGGTTCGAGTCCTCCAACTTCCAACAAAAATCCTGTAAGTTTTCTTGTAAAATTTGAAAGGCCTATTCTTCAGTCTTCACAGATTCACTACCCCCGCCAGAGTAAACACTTTTCAGTTCCATTTCTTTCTCTTTCAATCTGATTTCATAAAACTGGAACAAAAGTTTTAATATCTCACTTCTAATTCTCTCTTTACCGCTCCAAAATTTTCTCCTACTTTTGTGTTTGCTTCTTCAACAATCCTTTGAAAATTTCAAATTCACTTTATTATTGTTATTTTTATTTTCCAAAAGAAGAATTGAAGACATTAATCACTTATTAAAATAACATTTATACCCACGACCACACTTTGACAATTATACCCTGATTATTATTAATTGCTATGTATTTTAATTTGATATAATATAAATTGAACAATTAAATAAAAATAATTTTACAAATCCTAAACCATTTTATGTAAAAATTGATTATATATTATGCATGGTCAATATATGATAAATAATGATAACAATCAAATTCCCCGATAAAACGCAATGGTTTTGATTTTTACAAAATAAAAAAATTGAAGGCTCAATAATAGGGTCGGAAGTGACAATGCAATTAAGGTTTGTTTTTTATTATTTTTTTATTTTTTAGTTATTTATCATTTGAATAAGAGTAATGCTACTTTGTCCAAATGATGTGGCGTCACTATAATGTATTCATTTAAATCATGCAAATATAATACAATTTAAATAAATGGATAATATTGATGTCACATCATTTGAGTACCAAATTTAGACAAAATAGTATTATTGTTAGTATAATATGTGAAAAGAAAGAAATTTGTATAATATAAATTCATGGTAATATTGGAAATAAGTTATCCTTGGAAGGATAATCTTGGATGAAAATATTTTAAATGCAATCCAATGATTTGGAATTAAGTGAAAAGTCAGGATTTCTTACTTTTTATTTTCAGTTGTTTTTGAGTAATTTTAAGTTGTTTGACCACTTAAAAAAAAAAAAACCAACAAAACAACTAAATTAGTTATGTTTAGACCCATTAAGTGTTAAGTGAAAAAAACAAACAGTCCATCAGTGTTAAATAAAAATATTGACTTTAACATTTTTGGTAAAAATACGTTAATATCCTTAATTTTATCTTAATTTATTTGAGTAAGAATGATGTTATTGACAATCCACTAAAAATCTATCTACACTCAATTTTTATTTGAGAGCTTCTTTTGACAATCCAATTTTTTCTTTTTACACTTCTTTTCTAAAAACACTCCATTCTCAAAATTTAAATTTTAAAAAATTCTAAAGACACTTCATTTTGTTACAAGATTATCATTTTTATCTTTTTTGAATTAAATTATTAAAAAAGGAAATTATCTCTCCTAAATCATTAGATTAATTATTACATATTAAATACTCACTTTTAAATTTTTAATTACCATATTAAACTCTCTCTCCTTCAATACATATCTCTAATTTCCTATCTTCATTCTTTGTCAAATAAGACTAACAGTTAAGAAAATAAAAAAATAAAAAATTTACTAATAAGCTTGATTTTTAGGAACCATATGTATGTATATACTATAAAAAAAAAATAAAAAATAAAAAATAAAAGTACCTTGTTTTAAAAAAAAAAAAAAAAAAAAAAAAAAAAAAAAAAAAAAAAAAAAAACTGAAATATGAAAATGCTTCTTGTTACTCTTGTAGGTATGTGATTGTCTAGAGAACTTTAATTCTTTTATTAGTCTTAAAATTTTTAAGTTTAATCAAATCTAGTTAAAACAATTCAAGCTTTTATATATATATTTTGAAAATTGACTTTTAAATACATACATACATATATATAAATATATATATACATATTTTTTATTATCAGTTCATCCTGACGATAAATATATTAGAACGAAGGATGTGGACCACTAGATTTACATACTTTGACTCAAAGTGTATGCACTTGTCTAAACTTCTTCATTATCTGTGGTCCACATTCTTCGTCATGATATATTTATTGTCAGGACGAACTAATAATAAAAAGACTGTATATATATATATATTTATATGTATTATTTTTAGTAAAAAACTAAAATATTCATAAGTTTTTTTTTTTTTAATCATAGATTGATCGGAAAGTATAGAAATATGATTAATTTTTATTTTATTTTTGAAAAATGGAGAGAGATTAATTAGGAGAGAGTGTTTAATATGGTAATAGATTTAGGAGAGAGAGTTTAATACATAATATTTAATCTAATGATTTAGGAGACATAATTTTTTTTATAAAAAAAAATAATTTAATTAGTTTGGAGTGTCTTTAAATCTTTTTTGTCTTGTTTAGTAATTTTAATTTAAGTTAAAATTGTCATTAATAAAAAAAATTAAATTGAAGTGTGAATAGATAATCTGTGGATTGTAAGGAGAAGCTCTTTTTTATTTATTTATTATTATATGACAATCTTATCCTAATTAAAATTACTAAAAAGGATTTAAAAAAATTCTAAATCCCGATATTACTTTTTTTCTCTTCTTATATACATATATTTTTTTTTATCAAACAAAATGAAAATATATATAAAAGAAAATGAAAAAAAAAAAAAAAAAAACCGTAACAAATGGAGGCCACTGGAAATTTCCATGGCTCTTGTATTTTTCATGGAGCCTAAACTACTTTTTAAGTTTTATTTGATTTCAAAGTTATGAGAATGATTTACAATCAGAAACAAACAATTTTTTTAAAGGGTTGATTTTTACAGATTATTTTTTACGTAAACTAAAAATAATAAAAAAAAAAAGTTTACTTAAAAAAATCGCATTTTTTTTTAATTAAACTCTTAAATTTATTTGAAAAAAGAGTTAAATGAAGTAATTTTTTTTATAAAAAAAATGGTCAATTTTAGTATTCAATGAATTTTTTTTTTTTATAAATAAAATGTTTAATTTTTTTTTAATAATAATAGGATTTTATGATGAGATGTTTTTAAATGAGTGTTCAAAGATAAAAGAGATACTTTTAGAATAAAATGAAGTGTCTTTAATTTTTTTTTAAAATTTAAGTTGTTAGACCATCTCCAATGCATATGCCAATGTCAATACTAAATTTGGCACGAAATATAGTAAAATGTTATATTTGGCACATCATTTTAGTATTGTACTCTAATGCAAAATTCTATTTAATATGCTATTTTTTATTTTTTAATTATTTAAAATTATAAAAGTCAACAAATACAACAAATGCATTGAATATTATTTTAGAATTATTTTAATCTCAATTTTCCCTATCAAGTTTGTTAAATTTTTATTATTTAAAATTAAAAAGTTAACAAATACGGCTGCATTTATTTCTGTGCCAAATTTGACATATGCTATACACTGTACCAAATTTGGCATAGTTTATAGCATATGTCAAATTTAGCACAGCTTTTAGCATTGAATTGGAGCATGCTTTTTTCACTTTGTGCTAAATTATAGCATTGACACATTGATTTAGCATTGTATTGGAGATGCTCTTAGATCGAAGAGTATTTAGAAACAGGATGTGAAATGATAAAATTGGATCGTATAGAGAAAAATCTCTTTTGAGTAAAATTAATTTTTATCTTTTATGTATATGTACTTTTTTGCCCTCAATTTACCAATATAATTACAATAAAATCAGAAAATATTATTATAACAAAATGTCAATTTTACCCTCTATAACTAAAAAATTACAAACATAACTTAATAAAAAAAAAAAAGATTTTTAATTAGAATAGTTAAAGGGTCATGGCCAACTTTGATAATACCAATGTCATGATATTTGGGCCGCGATCGCCACCCAACATGTCCTTTATTTAATTGCAACTACGATAAGGGAAATCGCACTTACATCACCAAGCATTTCATTAAAAGTTTCCTAGTAAAACATCGACGAAATACATACTAGACAAGTATTACTATAAAAGAGGATTTATATGACATGCTCTATTTTAAGCATACGAACTGTTGTTAAAATATTGACATCAATTTCTCTAGTGCATCCAAAACATGAGAAATGTTTTATTTTTAAATTGATTTTTTTTTTATAAAAATATTGTTTTACAAAGAGCATTAAAAAATGTGCCATATGCCCATATCTGAATGGATAGTATTTGGGTGTTGACCGATCTGCACCTAAAATATTGACCCAATTGAATTGTAACATATGTCCTTCTTTCTTTTACCCATTCCAAACAATTAAACCGATCCTCTTCACCCGTTCAAACAGAGAAGCTGAACAGTTTGGCAAGTATTCAAACCCAAAGGACATGTGTTACAATTTAATTGGACCACATCACTGGGTCAGTATTTTGGGTGCTGACTGGTCAGTACCCATGTATTATCCTATATAATTTTCGTTATAATATACAAGTTCCAATAAGTTCAATAATAAATGCAATTTTTTAGAAGCAACTATAAATAAGTCCTTGAGTATTCTACTAATTCCAATTTTTTGTTTATATTTATAGGTTAAGACCAATTCACCCTTTGATTGTTAAGTTGATTGATAGAAATTTGATCTTAGGAACTAATTTGATATTTCTTAAAAAAATGGGATCAATTTGATAAAAGAAAATGAAAAATTCGTGAAAAACTTGGAATTAAGTGAATAATACATAACTTATTTGGTTTTTTTTTTTTTTTTTTCGAAATAGAGGAGAGGAGAAATCGAAGATAAAACAGTATAAAAGTAGAATTAAGATTAATGAGAGTTGGCAATTGTAAGAAACCAAATTCCATAAATAAATGCATTCCTTCTAAGTTCTAACAAGGGTTAAGGGTAGTGTAACTGGTCACTGGTCACTGGTCAGCAAGATACGTTGCGTGTCTTTTAAGAGTTAATTGTACAAACACCCTTAACTTTAAGTGAAATTATATTTTCATATAACCTTTCATTTTATTACAAAATATATCTTGGAAAATGTTGATCAAACAGTTGACTAATGGATAATTTAATGGTCAGGGGTAAAAACATCTTTTTATAGACAAAAAAATAATTTTAATCAAAGGAAACTCTTAAACAATTCCAAATGTTTATATAATTATAAACCTACCAAATAATAACAATAACAATAACAATAGCGATAACACAACCTTAAAAGTTTACAAAATAAAAAGTATGTAACAACCCACTTCTTTCATCTCTTTCCTCCACTTTATTGTGGAGGAGGCCAAAATGGTGGGAGTAAGCATCCCGGCCTCTTCATTTTAGGATGGGTTTTTCTGCCTCTATGGAAGGAGGAGGCTTAGATGCCTCCTTTTATATTAATATAAAACTCTCACTGTTAGGGTATTTTTGTATTTTCATCCATTCCATCTGGTCAATCGTTACTAGGTTGTCAATGTTTTCTAAATGATGTTTACATAATAAAATAAAAAGTAAGAGTGCAATTTCACCTAACGTAAAGGGAGTTACTATAATTAACTCTAGCTTTAACTTTCCCAACTTGGATTAGATTAACCTTACATTTATTAATAATGTTACACGACTCAAAAAATTAGCTTGAAAATTCGTTACTATATGATGCAGGTGTGAGAGGTCTACCACTGAACCAACCTCATCTCGTCATATATGATGTGACCAATGATTTGCCTTTATCATATAATTTACGAGGTGATGTGATGATTAATATGGTAATAACAAATCATTTTCCATATCATTTGAGTTGATATTTGAGCTAATTTTTTAGGTTGTGTGGCAATAACAGATATTGTTAATACATACTTCAAGAGTTCAAAATTTAATTAAATAAATCATATTCAAATATATAAATTCATAATCTATTGTATTTCAAAATGGCAAATATAATCTATTGTTAAATTCATTTTTTGTAATCGTACATATATGAGAATTTTATATGAAATTTCACAACAACCCCTATATTTAGTAGGTCACGATCAAGAGTTGACGATGAAGGGTAAAATGGTCTATTTCTTTAGTGTCAAGTTTAAATGACATGCAATATTTTTTTATTTCTTATTTTTTTTAACTGTATTGGATAGGTTAAGGGATCTTTTAAAATAATAAAACATATTAAGGTCAAGAGCCCTTCATCTGTTGTTGAGGTGGTCTCCCCCTCGCCATTGACTAAGAAGGAGGCTATAGCCTCTCTTATCTACCCCTTTCATATGTATATGGTGGTGAGAAGATGATGTGGAGTTTATGGTATTCCGGGTGATGAAGATGAATATGAAGTTAGGTGATGAATTGAAGATGATGAGGTTGGATGATTAATTCAGATGCAGATGAAATTGGGTGACGATGATATTCATCTTAGCAAAAGAAAAAATGAAAAAAAATAAAATGATAGATGAGATCTAATCTCCCTCCATCAAATGAATGAGAGAAGATGAAGTTGGGTGATAAGGATTTTCCTTTCATCAAAATAAAAAATCCGACATTGGAAATATATATATTTTGTAATAGTTAAATTTTTTTTAATGACATTTTAAATTAATTAAAATAATAATTAGGGACATTTAAGATTTTTTATGGGGACACGATGGTGGAAGGTTAAATTAATCGTTGACGGCTAACGGTAGGGATGGTTTTGTAATGTTAGACAAATATTCCATATACGTTAAATTATACTAAATATACGAGATATTAGTGCAATCGACCCAAAATGATATATTCCGTCGTTGTTATGAGCTATTGCGCTGTCCCACCATCCACTCCCACATTCACCTCCACAACTACTACTACTAGTCTAGTTGCTTGTATATATCCTCAGAAAAAAAAAAAAAAAAAAAATCTGTGTTGCAATATTGACTTTTCAGCTTCTGCTACAAACAGCACCCATCTCTTCCTTTTTCCTGGTATTACTTTCTTATATTGTTCTCTCTTCTTCTCTATTATTTTTTGTTTCGTTTTCTTATTGTAAATCATTTCATATTTTTGATTTCTTGATTGAGGTTTACTGCTAGTTACAATCGTCATATCGGTTTTGTAGATTGGATGATAAAATAATTTTAGTTTGTAATTGCATCAGATCCGATCAGATTGAGATTTTTTTTTTTTTTTCTTTTTTGTTTTATCTTCCTTTTTTTTTTTTTTTTTTTTTTCTTTCTTTCTTTCCAATGATTTTCTCGGGAAAGTTGAACTGTGAGGGGATCTCCTTCGTTATATGGTAAGATCTGACCTCCAATTGTTGATGCTTGGATGCCAGAGTCTGAATTTTCTAATTTATATTTGCTTTTTTATTGACTAGTGTTTCTGGTAATTAATTTCTTAGCAGTGGTTTAGTTTTTTGTTTCCAATTAAGTTGAGTTATGTTAAACTATGGAGTACACATCTGATTCTGATATGCAATCTTTAACTCTTTTTTTCTTATCAGCAGAATATATTATGTTAATCAATGAGTTTTTTCCATGATCAGATAATTAATAATTGGTGTTTCATGTTTCATTTCCCTGATCAGATAATTAATAATTGGTGTTTTCATGTTTCATCTTTGTTATATAAGTAGCAAGTGAAAAATGACATATTAGGCTATTATTGTTATTTAAATGATTAGATGAGCCTCTTTAGAATCTTATATGGTTGTAATTTAAGGCTGCTAGTGGCGTTTTAATTAGTAGATGTGCCTATGTAATTAAAGAATCTATGTCATTCTTAATGTGCTGTTGACATATTTCATGATGTTTTGTGTTTACAGGTGAAAAGGCCACGAGTTTAGAAAATTTAGTGTTTCTTAATGGTAAAGTGTGTAAGCTAGTTTGAGAGCTTCAGATTTGTTGGTCAGAATCCCTTAAGAGAGACGCAAGACACACACAAATTTGGAATTTTTTTGGGGGTTAACGTTCAAACGATGATAATGTTTGATGAGTTGGGGCTTTGCGGTGACATGAATTTCTTCTCTGTTTCTATGGGAGAATCAGATGTGGCTGCCCCTCAAACTGAACCGGAGGCCACTGTGGAGGATGATTATACTGATGAAGAGATTGATGTTGATGAGCTTGAAAGGAGGATGTGGAGGGACAAAATGCGTCTCAAAAGGCTTAAAGAACAAACCAAGGGCAAGGAGGGAGTTGATCTAGTTAAGCAGCGCCAGTCGCAAGAACAGGCTAGGAGGAAGAAGATGTCCAGGGCTCAAGATGGGATCTTGAAATACATGTTGAAGATGATGGAAGTTTGTAAAGCACAAGGTTTTGTTTATGGGATTATCCCAGAGAAGGGAAAGCCTGTGACTGGAGCATCTGACAATCTCCGAGAATGGTGGAAGGATAAAGTCAGATTTGATCGTAATGGTCCTGCTGCTATAGCTAAGTACCAAGCTGATAATTCAATCCCTGGAAGTAACGAGGGTTGTAATTCCATTGGTCCAACCCCACACACCTTGCAAGAGCTTCAAGACACCACCCTTGGTTCACTCCTGTCAGCACTCATGCAGCATTGTGATCCTCCTCAGAGGCGATTTCCGTTAGAGAAAGGTGTTTCCCCACCATGGTGGCCGGATGGAAAAGAGGAATGGTGGCCTCAATTGGGTTTGCCCAAGGAACAAGGCCCTCCGCCTTACAAGAAGCCTCATGACTTGAAGAAAGCATGGAAAGTGGGTGTTCTCACGGCAGTGATTAAGCATATGTCCCCAGATATTGCGAAGATTCGCAAGCTTGTCAGGCAGTCGAAATGTTTGCAGGACAAGATGACAGCTAAGGAGAGTGCTACATGGCTTGCGATCATCAACCAGGAGGAGACCTTGGCTCGAGAGCTTTTTCCTGAATCCTGTCTGCCTTTGTCATCTGCTGGCGGAACTGGGTCTTTGGTCATCAATGATTGCAATGAGTATGACGTTGAAGGGGCTGAAGATGAACCAAATTTTGATGTGCAAGAGTGCAAGCCTGAGAATCTCATTTCGTCAAATTTGGGGATGGAGAGATTTAGGGAAAGGCTTCAAGTTCAACAACAGCCCTATCCAATTAAGGGAGAAGTTGTCACCAACTTGGATTTTGTTCGGAAGAGGAAGCCATCCAATGATCTCAACATGACAATGGATCACAGTATCTATACATGTGAGTTCCTTCAATGTCCTTACAGTGATCCTCGCTCGGGATATCATGACAGAACTTCCAGGGACAATCACCAGTTGACTTGTCCGTACAGAAGCAGTTCTCCAGATTTTGGAGGGTCTAACTATCATGTCAATGAAGTAAAACCAGTCATCTTCCCACAAAACTTTGGCCAGTCGAAGCCAGCACCAGCAGGCCCATCTTTTAACCCGGTTCAACCATCCTTCGATATATCTGGACTTGGGGTTCCAGAAGATGGGCAGAAAATGATAAGCGAGCTCATGTCAATCTATGATAACAACATCCTAGGCAATAGGAATGCAAATCCTGGTAACAATGCTGTAATGATTGAAGGTTCGAATCCTCTGCAGCCGAAAGTTCAGCATCAACAAGATGAGTACTTCCAGAGTCAAGCAGTTGTGATGGATGGAAACCTGTTCGAAGGATCCAACATGTCTGATAACCATCAGCAGATCTACACGCGAGAGGAAGATCAATTCGATCGTTTCAAAGCTATGAATTCTCCATTCGAGACCAACCCGAACAACAGTAGCTTCCAGCTGATGTTCGGGTCACCGTTCCCGTTCGATTATAAAGACGATGTACAAGTAGTAGGAGGCATGGATACTCTGCCAAAGCAGGATACATCAATCTGGTTCTAGTTACAATACTGGTATTTCCTGGCCTTGGATCTTTTTCTTTGATTGCTAATATGTTGTTGTTAGTTTGTATTTTGTCCTCTCATGTAGCTTTAGAATTTAGCTAGTAAGGAGTCTCTTGCCATATGAACTAATAAAGAAAAAAAAAAATGGTGAGTCCCTCAATTACTGCCCTGTCTTGCTGTTAATTATATCAATGAAATGTGAAATAAATAATTTAGGTGGTGTTTTTTTTTTTTTTTTTTTTTGATGGAACAGAAGAGAGAGAGAGAGAGAGAGAGAGAGAGAGAGAGGAATATGGTATTGTAAATGTGTTGTCATGTTGTAATGGGTAATGGGGTGTTGAATGAAAGCGTTGTCGTTTAGAGGGGAGTTGTTGATATTTTGATAAAATGGCATGTGATGTAAACAGTTAAAGGAGAAGAAGATGCCAAGTTGAGCTGAGTTGAGTTGACCAGTATCTTTTATTATCGTCAACTTGTGACTTTGGTAGGGTATTCAATTCAAGCACGGCTCTAGAGTCTAGACTCATCTCTGCAAGCTGGCAATCTTTCGAACTTATCCCAATACTATTTAATTAATTCACGAGCAACGTCGGATATGCTCTAATACCTAACACACTATCTATTAAAACTTAAAAAGTTAAAACTAAAATTATAATAAAAATCATTACAGAAGAAAGTCAAATCAGATCTCTACCAGAAGAAACTGTTTCTGATTCCCATTTTGTAACCATTTTTCCTTGTCTCTTTTCAAATAATGGAATTTCTAAATTACATAATTTAATCCTTGTATGAAAAATTAAAAATTTAAGTGTTTTTATTTTTAATATTTTTTTTTTAAAAAATTGTTAATTACCAACTAAAAAAAGGAAAGGGGAATTTTTCACTGACTTTATTTCCTTGCCCAAAAGCAAAGAAAGGAATAATTTTTAAATAACCCTTGATTTTTTTATTGAAATATTAAATTAAATCTTCTGTTTGAAAAGTAAAAATAATAATAAAAAAAAACTGCCATTACTCATTGTTTCAAAATTATATAACATGGCACATGCAAATAAATTAAACAAGGCCCTGGCTATGATACATGTTATGTATCATACAAAGTTTGCCCAAAGTTGGTGATTGGGTGAGGTGAATCGCACACTGTTTTTATTTTTATTTTTTGGTTGTTATTTTAAATATATTATATTTTAATATTGTATTATATGTTGTTGGAAATTTATTTGTATTTCCAAGTGAACCAAACGAACTCAACCGATGTGAAAGTGGTCAAAACGAGGTTCCATTGATGTGAATCATGCATCGTTGGAAGGATGAACTCGAGTGGAAGACAATGCCTAAAATGGTGTCGAAATTGGCAGAAGGTAGTCGGTTGACGGGCGCGTGTGGTACACAAACCATAGTTGTGTGGATGCGTGGAGCATTTCTTTATGGCACGTTAAGTAGAGCCGACAATATGGGTCACAACTCATAGACCCAAGATAAATAAATAGATTCAAAATGGTAATCGAGTCAACTTATTTGACCTGTTTAAATAAACGGGTTGTGTTAGGTTACATTATAAAAAACGGAATGGTAGTTGACTTGTATAACCCATTAACTTGTTTATGAAAGGGTAAAATTGTTATTTTAAAATACTTATGGGATATAATTGGAATTTTACTCATGATATATTGATATATAATAGAATTCGTGGAACTGTAAACAACTGAATATCTTTTTCCCGATCTAAAACACTTCAAGATAATATTATGCATTTAAAGATAATAAAAGTGAAATAAATAAAAGAAATAAATCTAGCAATTGATTACACATGGTAGTAGATCTATTTATGTCAGTAAAAAGATCAGATCAGTAAAGAATCTAAATTCATATATTAAACACCCGACCCCTTTATTGAACATGTTGTTGGTTAACCCATGTGATTTATTTAACTAATCGTGTCGGGTTTAATGGGATTGACCCGTTTAATTAAATATATTGTGTCAGGTTTAACATAAGGGGGCACGAACCTATAACGTGTACTTGCGTAATTGAGAGATTAGGCGGGTCGAATACTTAATTAGAAGGGTGAGGTAGATTATAAATTCTAGCATTCTTTCATCGTATTATCACTACCGTTCTTGTGTGTGATTTATTTTATTCTGTTGATTACATTGCTTATATTTAGCTTTAGAAGATTGTTTGATATTATAATATATATGTTGTTCTTTTAGAGATTCCATGCTTAATAGAAACAAAGCCTATGTGAACGTGTGATCCTCCACTAAAATGTGAAACATATATAGAAACTATGGTCATTGAGTTTAATGTTTTGCTTTTTCTTGCTTTGATCAGTTTTCTTGCCATTTTTGATTTTGTTCATTTTTTTTTTTTCTTGTTTGGTAGGATGTATAGGATTAAAAGTTTCTATAAAAAAGCCTTAATGATAGATTTTGAACGAGTTCAATGGCTTTGCCACATTGAACTTAGATTGTCACTAGTACCAAGATCCTCGTAGCTAGCATGTCTGCAGAGGTCCGAATTATTTCCGGAGTTGATGTCTTAGGCAATAAGGGAATTGATGAGTTGTTTTGTGAAACTAACTTGTATTTTATCTAACATGCATGTTCATGATAACAGTCTCTCTGCCATATACATGGGATATCCTTACCTATCGAGGAAGGTCATGCGTTTAAAGGCAATGAAGGCGAAGGAAGAAGGGCAGAAAATTGTGTTCCAACGAGACAGTGCTTTTTCAACTCTCTCAAAATGGAATCTATTCCAAACATATATGCCATGGTTCCTTAATTTACGGGTTAAGGGGTTGTTGTTAAGCGACCTAAAATTGGAAAAAAAAAAAAAAGAGTCAAATTCTTATGGAAATTGAAATCGAATAAAAAGATAATTATGATATAAAGGTATCCATTAACCATAGTCTAACAAAATAGATTGATCAGTTGATTCATTTTAAATCATAGATTGAATCCGGTAAAAATATCAGAAAAAGGGTAGGAGTGCCGTCGCCGTCTTTGCAAACAAGATATATCTTTATTATTATTGTTTTTAGAATGAACTCTGTCAATTCAATTAAAGGGGGGTATACAGTGTGCTACCGCTGTAGAGGGGTGTATAAAGCGCCACCGCTGTAAATGGGGGGTGTACAGTGCATTACTCGATCAATTCAGTTATAGGGAGGTGTATAGTGCGCCACCGCTATAGATGTACAGTGTGCCCATCTATCAATTTAGTTAAAGGGGTGTGCATTGTATAAAAGCTAATTATCTGAGCTTGTAATTCTGCTACTATACTATTCACGATTGGTTTGTAGTTCTTCAAGTAAGTTTATCTATTTTCATTTCCAGATCTATCTCTCCCATTTCTGTAAGGATTTTTATATTTTATTTTTGTGAAATGGAGGTCTCAAACCTCTCTTTCATTTTGTTTGTTTGATTTTTGACGATCTATGTCTCTCATTCTCATTTTGCTTCTGATATGTGAGTGGATCCATGTCTCTCATTTGGTCTGATTTTTGATTTTTGTGAATTGGCTTGTTGATATGTTAGTTTCCATGCTTAATCAATGTCAAGATTGTTTGATATTATAATATATATGTTGTTCTTCTTGAGATTCCATGCTTAATCAAAGCAAAGCTTATGTGAACGTGTGATCCTCCATTAAAATGTGAAACATATATAGAAACTTTGGTCATTGAGTTTACTGTTTTGCTTTTTCTTGCTTTGATTAGTTTTCTTGCCATTTTTGATTTTGTTCTTTTTTCTTTTTCTTGTTTGGTAGGATGCATAGGATTAAAGGTTTCTATAAGAAACCTCTCAAGCTCTATGATCACATTGTTAATTCTAATGAATATCTTTCAAAGAAAGCCTGAGTGATAGATTTTGGTAACGAGTTCAATGGTTTTGCCACATTGAACTTAGATTGTCACTAGTACCAAGAGCCTCGCGGTTAGCATGTCTACGGAAGTCCGAATTATTTCCGGAGTTGATGTCTGAGGCAATAAGGGAATTGATGAGTTGTTTTGTGAAACTAACTTGTATTTTATCTAACATGTAGGTTCATGATAACAGTCTCTCTGCCATATACATGGGATATCCTTACCTATCGAAGAAGGTCATGCGTTTAAAGGCAATGAAGGCGAAGGAAGAAGGGCAAAAAATTGTGTTCCAACGAGACGGCGCTTTTTCAAATCTCTCAAAATGGAATATATTCCAAACAAATATGCTATGGTTCCTTGATTTATGGGTTAAGGGGTTGTTGTTAAGCGACCTAAAATTGGAAAAAAAAAAAAAGTCAAATTCTTATGGAAATTGAATTCGAATAAAAAGTTAATTATGATCTAAAGGTATCCATTAACCATGGTATAACAAAATAGATTGATCAGTTGATTCATTTTAATTCATTGATTGAATCCGGTAAAAATATCTGAAAAAGGGTAGGAGCGCCATCACTGTCTTTGCAAACAAGATATATCTTTATTGTTATTGTTTTTAGAATGAACTCTATCAATTTAGTTAGATGGGGGTATACAGTGTGCTACCGCTGTAGAGGGGTGTATAGTGCGCCACCACTATAAAAAGGGGGGGTGGGGTGTACAATGCGCTACTTGATCAATTTAGTTATAGGGAGGTGTATAGTGCGCCACCGATATAGAGGGGGGGTGTACAGTGTGCCCATTTATCAATTTAGTTAAAGGGGTGTGGATTGTATAAAAGCTAATTCTCTGAGCTTGTAATTCTGCTACTATACTATTCACGATTGGTTTATAGTTCTTCAAGTAAGTTTATCTATTTTCATTTCCGGATCTATCTCTCCCATTTCTTTAAGGATTTTTATATTTTATTTTTGTGAAATGGAGGTCTCAGATCTCTCTTTCATTTTGCTTGTTTGATTTTTGACGATTTATGTCTCTCATTTGGTCTAATTTTTTATTTTTGTGAATTGGCTTGTTGATATGTTAGTTTCCATGCTTAATCAATGTCAAGATTGTTTGATATTATAATATATATGTTGTTCTTCTTGAGATTCAATGCTTAATCAAAGCAAAGCCTATGTGAACGTGTGATCCTCCACTAAAATGTGAAACATATATAGAAACTTTGGTCATTGAGTTTACTGTTTTGCCTTTTCTTGCTTTGATTAGTTTTCTTGCCTTTTTTGATTTTGTTCTTTTTTCTTTTTCTTGTTTGGAAGGATGCATAGGATTAAAAGTATATCATAGGTTCGTGTCTCCTTAATTGATCTCTAATCTTTCTTGAGGCTTTAGAAATCACATCCACACATTGCATGGATTCATTAAGTACCGTGGGATACACACACGAGCCCTGTATGCCAACCTAATGATCTCTCAACTTTCTGGTCATATACAATGGTTATTTCGTTGGGCATGTAATGCGTAACCGCGTGGGCCATACTACAACCAATAATTCATCCACAAGACTAACCAAATACGGGATGGCAACCAAGTGAAAGCATTAAGAATACGAGATACCCATATAAGACGTATGTTATATGCTCGTGTCCCCTTAATTAATCTCTTAGAGTTATGATGAAACCAAACCCTTAATCTTTCATAATGATTTACCTAATTTCTCTAAAAATGCTTATGTTGTAATATGGGTATTTTGTTAGCTTAATGCTTTTGCTTGATTGACCATCTTGTAATTGATTTATTGGTTGTGTGAATGAACCGAGAGGTGACGCACTAAACATGCTCATCACAATATCCACTATATAAGTTCAGTAAGGTAAAGATACACGAGGCTAATGTCTTAAAGATTACATCCATGCATAAATTCTTGGATTCATTAAGGATTGTGGGACACACACTCGAACTCTACATGTCAATCTAGTGATCTCTTAACATCTTGGTCAAATGTAGAGGATATCAAGTTGGGCATGTCAATGCGAACCACGCGATATATAACACACAATTTAAATATCATCCACAAGATGGCTAACCAAGTGAAAGCATTAAGTAATGAAATAACCCTATAACTACACAAGCACAAGAGGAATTCAGTTTGTCTTTACTTTAGATTAAGGATTTGATTTTATCAATCTCCCTAGGATGGCTAGACATGGGAAACAAATTTACCTAACACTTATGTGCAAATAGTTGGTTGTTATTACATTAAGGACATTCAATTTAGGTTAAAGGTTCATTCTCTTGATTTGGGAATTCTCCCTAAATCAATTTATTACCCAATCCGGCCAATGATGGATAATTGTGCCTTAATAACAAGACCCATTAAGCATAAGAATATGAACCAAGGCCAAGTTAGCAACTAAATGTCTAAACTAAGCCTTTCCTATTCTTTGGAGCTAAATTCTCTAACACTCCAATTACTCTAAACATGGTATTTTGGTCATCCACCAACATACAAATAATCATGGGAGCTAAATTACACTATTCCTACATCAAATTACTTTACTCCTAATCCCAATCATGCATACATATCAATTTCGGATCTCCACACAGATGGATATTGCAATTAAAGCTAAATTCATGAAATTAACAAAGAGTAAAACAAAACCCTATTGCTACCAATGCCCTACGAACTGTTCGTGAGGCATACCAGAAATGGGTCTCAGATGATGAGAAGGCCCGAACTTATTTGTTAGTGATTGTTACAAAGCACAAGGTAATGACTACAACATTCACAATTATGGAGTCATTGCAGGCTATGTTCAGGCAACCCTCTGAGCAAAAGCGGCATGAAGCTGTTCGTTCCGCAATGCTTGCTTAAATGAAGGAGGGTGCATCTATTCAGGAACATGTGTTAGGATTTTGAATCTAGTTGGCATTATTCTATATCAAAACGTTATTTCCTTTGTATTGATTAGTTTTCTTAGTTGTATGGTTTATCAAGCTTCAAAGAAGATGGATAACGATTCAAGCAAAGTGAAGCCTTCGTGTGAGGAAAAACATTATTGACTACTAAGGTAATAAAACCTCTTTCCTCTTACAAGGCTTAGGCGTACACACACACATTGCATATATTTGTGTCCCTGCATCATAGTGCTAAATTGGTATACACATTCACACACATGTTCTTAGTATGCTCATGCATTAATCTCAAATTGACAAACATTGTAAAAATGCATGTACTAGGACTATTTATAGGAAATTGCATATTTGTGTGGCTATGTGTTTATTTGTTTGTGTATTAGTGATTTGGACTTGAATATGATCTTAAATGATTCCTTGTTGATTTTTGGTCGTTTCGGTTACTCACTCATTAGATTTCGAGTTCAAACTAGAAAGTTACGAAACTTTATGTTCTTTTACAATGCGTTGTCTTCGTCGTCAGGTATCGAATCGAGTTCATATCCATTTGTCAAAGTTTCGTAGTCATCCTCATGTGTTAGTGAGTTATGGTTTGTAATCTGGAAACAAATTCAAATTCCAAGTTCGGCGACCAAAGGATGGTTGAAGAACGTGAGGGGTGCGCGAGGATAGAATAGAAAGGAGAGAAGGCCAACATAGGAGGCTTTCCTGTAGAGGCGCGTGGCCACCATGGAAGGAGGTCTCTCAGTGCCCCCGTGGTGGCCACGTGCCTCCACGGGAAGGCAAAGAGGCCACCTCCCAAATGGGTCCCACTCTCTTTCATTTTTCCCTCCCTTTCTCCTTTAAATGTTCCCTCTATCTCACTTTCACATTTTCAAGAGTAAATTGTGCAGTATTTTCTCTTAGATTTTCCCAACTTCCAAACACCATATCTCTCTCATCTTTCATTTGATTTGAGTGATTTAAGTTGGAGAATCTTCGTATTTGAGTCCTCTACAAACCCTAAGCAACCTTGAGGTCATTTGATCAAGCTTTCATATGGTTCTGCACCAAATTTTGACTGCACCTTCTTGTTCTAGGTAATTGTCAAATCCTTTGTGTTCTTGAGCTTAAATGTTCTTCAATTACCTTGGGCTTTCTTCCTATATATGCGTATGTTCTTGATCATATGTTATTAGGTTTGTAGGCTTCAATTAAAAGCTAATTTGATCTTAATTAGAATCTTGAATGTGAGTTAGGTTTTTCTAAACCTATGTTTCACATACTTGTGAGTTGTATAGTGATTAGCTTTGAATCTAGGATTATTTGTGCATTGATTTTGAATAGTCTAATGATTAATAATTCCTAGTTGTGCTATGTTTCTTTGATTGAACATATTTGAAAATAGTACAAGTTTTTGTATGTTTAGAGCTTTGATTAGATTCACTTGATTGATTTATAAATATATGCTCTAATTGATTTCTAAAGAAGTTTGTAGATCTAATCTCATTTCTCTAGCATTTTAGTGTTTGTTCTAAAGTCTTGAAAATGTGCTTCATGAGCATGTGTTTATCTCAAGCTTTAGTTGCATGAATCAAATTTAGGATTTAAGTATGTTTGGTGATTTGACATATACTAGATTTCGGTTTTTCATATGTTTATGACCTAGACTATTTTTGTTGTGATCTTTGTTGATTAAGTCTAGTTCTACATGAAGTGTACATAATCCATACATTTCATACGTTCATGCATCATCTTGTGTGATTGCATCTTTTGGATTGTAAACTAGAAAATCATACATTGTGTGCTCATTGTTTAATTCTAGTTTCCATAGTTCATATTGATCATATGTCCTATGTTGATTGTGCTTACATCATTTGTATCACCTAGATCACTTACCTTGTAAAAGGTGGAAGTCTTGACAAGGAACTTGAAGTTTCAAATAAGACCAAGCAATGGAAGTCTTGGCAAGGAGTTTAAGGCTTCAAGTAAGACCAAGCAAAGGAAGTCTTGGCTAAGAGCAAGGGGCTCTGATTAGCCAAGCAAGGGAAGTCTTGACAAGGAGCATATGGCTTCAAGTAAGACCAAGTAATTGAGGAAGTCTTGGCAAGTGGCATGTGGCATGTGGCCTCAAGTAAGACCAAGCAAGGATACTTTCTAGAGGCATGCGATTTGTCTCGGTTAGAAAGTAGGCAAGTTTCTCTTCAGTGGGAATAACTAGGAGGGATATTCAATAAATAGTGATACATGTGAGTTTGTCACTTTTGAAGGTGTACTCTTACTAATATCACAAACTACCTTTTTATCCCAAACAAAAGCTAACTCCTTAAAGTTCTTCTTATCCTTCAAGTTGGCATTCTCAGCATCTATATCATCCTTTATATTTTGCAGTTCTGAAATGGAAAGTTCACCACGAAGATATGGAAGTTTCCCCAACTCATTTATGCTTGACCCTTTAGTACAACTGCTCACCACAAAACTTGTAAGGGTTTGAAGATTTTCCAACTTACCAAAAGTAAGTGGCATCCTTTCCAAAGATTCAGTTTTTCTCAAATCAATATAACCTAAATTAATTAGGTTCCCTAGGTCTGTAGGCAACTCGATAAGATTGGTGCAATATGCCAACAGTAATGTCTCCAGGTTAAACAAAAGACATGTTGAGTTAGGCAATGTTCTGATTGGATTGTATGAGAAATCTAAATATCTTAAATGCATCAATATGCCAAAATCATCAGACAACTTTTCAAGTTTAAAATCGAATAGAGATGGCACCCGTAACTTACTTTGTGCCCCAAGAAAGCTTTTAATAGTTGTTTCAGTGACCTGATCGTTTCTGCCAAGTGTGGAAAAGCCCAATCGCAGCACAATCCGCAAACACCTGGCCTTCTACAAATCTTTAAATATGTCATCTGTAGAATCAAAATTCTCCATTACATGTGAAAAACGGTAAGCCATCTGAGAAATGTCTTGTGGGTTGCCAATAAAGCATGACTCCCTAGATACAAATTGAGCTAATTCATTGATAAAGTCATGCATGATGAAATATGGTTTGCCATCGCAACATACTACTTGAAAGAACGACCTTGACACTAACTCCTCAAAATATTCGCTACCCACTTCTTCCATTGTTTTATAACTTTCCAATGCTAAGAAACCTTCCGCCTTCCATAACAAAATCAGCTTCTCTTTTTCAAATACATATGCCTTGGGAAATAGAGAACAATAAGAAAAACATTTTTTCAAACTATAAGGAAGATGGCAATAGCTCTTGCCTAATGAATGAAGTATGTGAGTCTTATCACCGGGAAAATCCCATATTTTGGACTTTAAAATGGCCTCCCATTCACTGGCTTCTACTTTCGAGTATAACAAACTCCCTAGTAGTTTTGTAACTAAAGGGAGACCTTGACAACTCTTCACTATCTTTTCACCAATTAGCTTCAGGTTTGGGTGATTATGGTAGCCGTCATCTTCAAATGCATGAGCTTCAAAAATTGCTTGGCAATGATCATCGGATAATAGTGGTAGGTGATGAATAAAAATAGCATGCGTAGTTGATGCAACGCCTTGATTGCGAGTTGTCACAATGATTCGACTCCCCTCTTGCACCCAATCTTTCAAGATATATTGCAAAGCATCTTAGTAACTGAAATTTTCATTCCAAACATCGTCCAAGACAAGTAGAAGTCTTTTACCATTCAATGCCTTTTGTAACCTGTCTTGGATTAGATCTAAATCTGTGATGTTGCAATCTTGAAAAGTGAGAGAATGAAATATGGTTCTGCACACCTTTAACACATCAAATGTATCTGAAACGTGTACCCACACCCTTTTAGAAAAATGCTTTTCCACTCCTGAGTCGTTGTACAACAACTGAGCAAATGTTGTTTTTCCAACCCCAGCCATACCCCAGATTACGATTACTGGTATCTCACCTACTGCATTACCATTCATCAAAAAACTTCATCACAAGTGATTTATCCAGCTCTCGGTCGTATGTTTTTCATTCATCAACTAGAGATGTCGTTGGCAATCTAGGAGATGTTTTCTCACCAATACCTTTTTTCATTAAATCAAATATGTCTCTATGCTTTACTGTGTTCTCCAACTTCAAAATCATCTTCTCAAATTTGCCATTAAAATCCATAATAGATGTTTTGCACTTCCCCTGATGTTTAGCTACAACTAAATAATTAACTTCATCCACTAGATACCTATGTAAGATAGATTATATCATTAAGCTCATCCATCAACTGTTTCACCAATGGGTTTAAAAATTGCAGCTCATCTGCATTGCTAAGCACAACATAAACCGTAGTTATAGTGTTTTTTAACCTCTGTAACTGTGTGTCATCTACCCCCAGATTCTTGATGTGCTCCAGAAATTGAGAAGCTAATTTATCAAATAACACAGTAAAGAAGGCTGAAAGTGCTGCCCCTCCAACAATTGACATGGTCTCTTATCTGAGGAAAGAAATACACAAAAAGCACATCAACAAAGCAAATTACAATAATAAAAAAGAATACAAATCAATTGCATATTAGAAGTTAGCATAGGGACTTTACATTGCAACCCAAAAATACTTAAAAGAGTTAAATTTTTTCCATAAAAAGGTTTCATTTTTGGCATATCCGAAGTCACTAATAATACTAACAACATCTAACACTGTTTATATATATCTGCTTCATATTATCTCAGTTCAATGAAGATAGGGCTTCAAAAAGTAAGATTAAGATAAATAAACTCATTCTTCATTTAGCCTGTTTTTATTGGGCGGACAATCCCGCTTCTACTTTATTGAATTGCTATGCACTCAACCACAAGTTTTAAAAATTGGAAAGTTGAAGAATATAATGAAATCTAATAGGGAGGAGCAAGTTTCTGTTTAACTAATTGTCAATCCGAAAGTTAGACAACAATGTGAGTAGTTGCAATAGAAGAAGAAACAATCAACTCTATTCTCTATTATTGCCCTCTGGCTTGGTTTCACAGCCTTGTTACACATGGGCTGGAGTGGATTGGGGTAATTTGTTGTATAAACTAAAATTATCCTTTTCTATAATTGTATAATTTATAACCATTAATGGTTCATATTTTATAATACCAATTTTGATGAACTTGGAGATATGAGCATCTCAAGGAATTCAATGAGATTCAAAATAGGTTGTAAAGGAAGAGGCTTTAGGAGTTGACATGCCTATGAATCTATCTATCTATATAATGTATACAATCGAATTGCTTGGAGAATAAGAGATACATCATTGATTTTAGACCAAATTCTTCTGTATTTTAGACCAAAAACTTCAATTTTTTTTAAGAAAAAGTTTCATTCTTTTCATAAAAAAGTTTCATTTTTTCATCTCCAAACTCACTAACAATAAAAGCAACATCTAACATTGTAAACTGAGACGTATGAAAGCAATTACCAGCTACGAAACGGAGACGAACTAATTCCACCTTTCGCTTCCGTTACAACAAGATGTCTTCCCCGACAGCAACTGAAACGTCACGAGCACGTCACCAACAGTGAGCCGAGAAAAACTCCACAAAAGAGAACCCAAAGAAAAGAACCAGAGATCTCGAAGCAAAAAGAAATCGAAACAAAAGAAATAAAGAAAGTTATGGATAAAATGCAAAGAAGTTTTAACAAAAACAAAAGAAAAGAAAGGCTATGGAGAAAATGCAAAGTTTTGCAGAGATAACAGTAGACTGTGCTGCTACTGTACGGTGCTTAACAGGAAACAAGAAAAAAATTGCATTTTTATTTTATTTTATTTTAATTGGTTTGACTTAATGGTCAAACCCATTGTCTTAAGAGAGATTTAGATAACAAAAGTGCAGTCTGTCTATTGTCAGTTCGTGACAATAAATATATCAGGACGAATAATGTGGATTACAGACTATGAAAAAGTTTTGACAAGTGCATACATTTTGAGTCAAAGTATATAAATCTAGTGATCCACATTTTTCGTCTTGATATATTTATTGTCAGGACAAACTGATAATAGAAAATCTGAACAAAAGTGATAGTTAAACACCCCTGCTTATTTGATAAATGTCCATTTTTAAGTTACACCACTAGATTGTTTTTTAAAAAGAGTAGTGCTATTGGCACACCCTCTACTGATCTATTTATACCCCATTTGTTTAAATTTTGATTTAATTAAATAAAGTTAAATGTTTTTATTAATTTATTTTATTTATTTCCAAAACTACCCTTTTACTTATTTTTCAAACTGAATAAACCTCATCTCTTATATCTCTATCTATCTCAGATCTATTTATCTCTGGTCTTGTCTTTCTCTCACCTTCCATGAATGAATTTTTTTTTTTCCTTCTTATTTCTTTTTTAGTGTTTTATTTTATTTTATTTTATTTTAACATCAAGCTTTATAGAAAAGGTCAGGAAGTCACAAGACAATGAACAAGCAAACAGCCCCAAGAAAAGTGCAAAGAACAGAGCAATCTAAAACAAAACATACATAGAGAAAAAAATGAAACAGCCCACAAACAAAACAAAACAAGAAGCAAAGAGCAAGTATTGGTTTTGGTTATTATCATTTCACTCTCAGATTCTAAAAGAGTAATGAGATTAAATAATGATCAATATCTCATTTGTCTAATGCACCCAAAGTGTTTGATTTATTGTTTAAATATGATCAAGTACAAGTATTTTTAGGGTTTAAAAGTTATGAAAATATATATATATATATTTCAAGAAAAAGATTAAAAGAACGTTGGTTTGTTTTTTTTTTTTTTTTTTTTTTTTTTTTTTTTTTTTTTTTTTGTAAAGGAATGTGGGGTTTTATTAGATTTACTTTATAGAATATTTTTTTTCTTAAATTGTATGTCTCTTTTAGTAATTTTGATAAAGGAAAAAAAATAATACTAAATAATTTAAAAAGTGGGGCATAAATAGATCAGTAGGGGGTGTGTCAATAGCACCACTGTTTTAAAAATGGTTTGATTTTCCTAAATGTATTTATGTAAATTACAAAAATGCCCTTCAAGTTCTTACAAAAAAACATTTTTTCTTTCTTTCAATGATTTCTCATTTGCGGACTAAAAAAAGGTTTTACTAGTTTGGTTTAGATTGATCGATCAAAATTCATTTATTTGGTTTTATATCTACACTGATTTAGTGGATAATCGATCGAAAGTCTAAACTGATCAAGCCAATAGAGAATTCCTAAACTTTTGATAATTAAAGCATCTTTCCACTTGGAAAAAAAAAAAAAAAAAAAAAAAGCAAAAAAAAAATATATATAAAATAATAATAATAATAATAATAAATCGTTATTGTAATGCTGATTATTTGAGATGTCAAGAGAGTATATGTAGTTAAACTTCACCAGAGCAATTAAAAAAATGGGGATGGGGGAGTTTTGGGGGGAGGTCTCCCCATCACCATCCCCATTTCCCCCTTTTCTCCGTTTCCCCATTTGACTGAAAATTACAAGTTATACTAAAAAAAAACATTCCATTACAAATGCAACAGAAAATACATTACAAAATAAAATATTTCAATAATTCAAAGTTTGAAACCAAGGCAACTTCACATATAAAGCAACACAAACTTTTTTAAAAAAAAAACACTTCATATAACAGCCAAATGCCAATCCATAGTTAGGTTTTCATATATATATATATATATATATATATATATATATATATATATAATTATTTTTATAATATTTTTGGGGAAACGGGGATGGGAGGTACCCCATCCCCATTTTACTATATTAGTGGGGAAAATGGGGAAATGGGGATGGGGGAGTCTTCCCAGCCCACATTTTTCCCCAAATAGGGATGGGGAAGCGAGGAAACGAGGATCCGGGGGAAAATGTGCAACTCTACTTATGTGCAATGTTCTTGCACTGTATGTACAAAGTTCACCAAGTAATATTAAATGAGTTTTCCTTGTCATTTTGGCATGCATTCATTGGTTAGAATGCCAACCAAAGAGTTAAAATTAAATAAATAAAAGAAAGATAAACACCATGTTCTATTAAATGAAATCTTCATGTTGAATTGTAAGGAATGATCCATATTTTCCACAAACTCTTTTGACACATGCTCGCTTAAAGCTAATCAGTATTTTCTTTTGCTTGATTGGCATTTGAAATTACATCAAAATAAATCTCCTTTTTCTTTTGGTTTCTTAAACAACAGCAAAATCCTCAATCGACATAATTCTTCTACAAAAATATAAAAGCTTAAAATCATTTTAATGGCTGTCATGTCAATCACCAAGGAACTTCCGCTTCTTGGACGTGTTCATGTACGGTCTGATAACCCATTCGACCTGAGCTTCACTCTGATCAACCGTTCCTAACTTTACCTGAATCACGAATACAGAAAAAGAGGACCAATTAGAATAGTCAGTTACTCGAAAATTACACTACTACAATAATGCCAAAGTATTGCTGAAGGATGTGATACCAAATACCCTTGAATCTTCTATAGCAGCTCTCACAAAGCTAAAATACGCTAATACTATATGTCTTCACAGGAATATCCAGCAAAAGGGGAAAACTGAGAGAAGAAAAACAAAAAAGCAGCCTATTATTACCTGATAAAGACGCAATTCAAACCGAGGACCAATCTCCTTCAACTCAATTGATTTAGGACCTCCTGATTTCTCATAGATGTGATGCCTGCATGTTTACAAGTTATTAAAAGGAGACAAGGAGATTTGAATATCTAATATCAATATTCACTTCAATGTATGTACAAAGTTCACCAAGTACAATATAGCCAAGACAAGCATCTTAAATAGATCCAACAATAAACCAACCTGAACGAAATGTAGTCAGACTGATTCGCAAAAGTGATAATTCGTTTAGTATCTGGCTTTGGCACCGGAAATAGATGCTTTAGGATGTTTACCGTCCTTTCACCTAGCTATAAATGATTAAGATAGAAAACTTAATAAAAAGGGAAAACATGTAGAATATATATATAATGATTCTCTTATGCAATTTCCTAAGAATTATTTGTTTGACAATGAACATTATAAAATATTTTATCAAAACAGTGTGTATTGATCATGTCAATATCCTACACAATATTAGGAATCTATTGTGCTTCATGGTTATAACAAATACATTTCCTACACATAATGCTTTCATTTTTAGATAAGTTAACAAGAGTTCCATAAACATATTATAATCCTAGATTAGAAAGTTCTCAGAAAACTTACTTAAAAGGGTATTGATTTACATACCGCTCTACTGTACATAAAAAGTGGTCTACTAATGCACAAAATGTAGAAAATGCTAGAAATATGACTTCTATCTAAATATTAAATATGACCAAATTAGATCTTTTATTCCCTCTCTCTCTCTCTCTCTCTCTAACAAATTTTTCAAGTCAAGTTATACAGACCGAATCCATTGTCAAGTAAGTACATGAATTCGCCAACAGAGATAGGGATACCTTGGTTTTGAAGTTGTTAAGAATCAAATGTGGGTAAGCCTCAGGCATTGTTCCCATTGCCTTTTTATCCTTAATGTCATGTCTGGTAACCTACAGGAAAAAATATAAATTAAAGCCAAGAAAAATCAGTCAAAGCAAAGGTCAATAAAACAAAATACATACTTACCACATTGAGTAAACCAAAATAAGCAGTTGGGCCAAAAGGTAGATGACTTATTATTAAACCATCTGGCACACCCCGATGTTCGTGAACTAACACAACATCTGTAAAATCATGTGCACGACAAGTTTCAATAATTTCAGATATAACCTGCAAAGAGAGAATTTTCAGAAATTGTATTAATCTTCTAAAATATTTATCAAGTAGCTCTGCTTGAAGATTAAATTTAAAATGTTGCTTTATGCTACAAAACAGAGTGTAGTAGTTAATTGTTTTAATTGCTCAAAAATAAAACAAGTTGAGAGAGGCATAAGATGTTTTAACTTGATCCAAGCAAAGACATAAAAAGAGACAGATAAGAAAAGAGGAAAAATAGAGTCCACAATCTATATCATGGAAAAGTTATTAAATTAGACCACAGTTTGAATTTTAGTGGGGGAATTTATAGTAACGTTCTATTACTGAATAAATTCATAAAGGTGGGTAGCATACAATTGGATGTATCTAGATAAATACTGTAATTAAGCATGTATCAGATCAATTGGACATAAAACTTAAAGATGAAGATTTGACAACTACTGTGCACAAGTCTTAAAGGGAGAACCAGAATTATCCAAGGTTAAGCAAACAAAGTCAAGGTGAATAATTCAACAAAAGACTGACCTGGCCACCTCGATTCATTCGTTGTGCATTAGGGAAGACAATCTTCAGTTCCTGCAGAAATAAAACCAATTGAATAAAACTGATGACAGTCAAAACAAACTCACACTCCTATCAGCATAAAAAATAAACAAATATATAGCTAGAATCAGCAGATATAATAGTCAAGAATAACGTGTAATGAGACCAACCTTTACAAATTGTGTAAGAGGAGCACTTGGATTCCGAGATGTAGTCAGCAAAATTTTAGGATCTCTTTCGGTTGCATTAGCATATTCATCATCAATGTGAGTCTTTGGGACTGTTTTTCAGCAATCATAAGAAGCATATTAACAGCAATGCCCAACTATGCAAATCTTATCTCCAAAATAAAAGAAAAGCATACAAAACATTAGCGTAAAGAACCTAACCACAACTATTTCAAGTTAAACCATACAACAATTCATCAGCCTCACAATTTAAAAATCCCTTGAGAGAAAAATAGCTTCTTGCCGAAACCCATCTTGTTTTATATATCATATGTAGAATCAATAACACTTGATACTAAAATTATATATACATTTCCCAACATCTTACATTTTTTAATAGTTTACAACTCCGCAACATTTAAAAATACAACCTTTCATTTAATTGTCAAAAAACAGATGCATCTCTACATCTCTGCCTAACCATGTAAACAGTCTTTTTCATTTAATTGTCAAAAAACAGATGCATCTCTGCATCTCTGCCTAACCATGTAAATACTTGTACATATCAATAGAATGTGCATCAAATCCAATTCAGTCCAATCCAACTAGACAGAGTAACACAATACAATGATTCACAACTGCCAACAAATTGAAAGCAAGCACTACACTCCTAGACTTCAGATTGTAAAATAATACCAAACAACGACGAAAAATACCAGCAGTGTTTTCGTCTTCAAGATCGATTTCTGCACGAAGCGCCGCCTCCTCATTCCTGAGCTCGGTGGGTATCGGTTTTCCCTCTGAAAAACACAAAACCCCATTTTGTTACTCTAAATACATTGAATTGAATTTAAATATTTAAACAACAGCAACAACAATAATAATAATAATAAAGAGCAAACCTTGCAAGGCTTCTTTGATTTTTCGCTTCTTCTCATAAAGCAACCGTTCTTTGCCTTCCAAACTCTTTCTGTACAAGTACTCCCGTCTCAATCGAATGTTGCGACGCAACATCGTTGCCCTAATTAGATAATCAGATGGCAATTCAAATTATTTTGAAATTTTTGCAAAGAATCAGTGAGCAAGCAAGAGTCTTTTGTTGTTGTTGAAGACTTGAAGTGTGAGGAAGAAGAGGAATGCTGGGTTTTTAGGGTTTTGGAGTTTAGACTTAAATTGTTTCGAAAACGACGACGTTCGTTGTTCCGTCTTTCTTACCAAATTTAACGTTTAAACTCACTGTTTAATACATTTTTTATATCAATATATGAAAAAAAAATATATTATTATTATTATTATTATTGTTTATATATAATTATTATAATTTTTTAATAAAATAACTCCACAAATGTAGAAAAAAAAAATGGAGTTTCTTACTTTGAAATCATTTTTTATGTCCATAACTGAACAAGATTATTTCAAATAAACCTAATCTATATAGATTTACCTATTGAATAATATTATTATAATGGGTACCGATATTGACACCCATAAAACTTATTAGTACACCTAGGGGTGGGCATTGATTGGATCGGTTCGTTTTTCCATAGAACCAATAAAAAACCGATAAAGTCCGGTTTTTGAAAAAGTGAACCGATCCAATCACATTGACATTTGTCAACCGATCAAAAACCTTTTTCGGTTTTGGGCCTAATGGGCCAAATTTCTGAACTTATTCAATTACACAGTTTTTTCCATGTATTGGGTCTATTGGGCCGAATTTGACTAAATTAACGTTGTGGATAAACCAGAATCATAATATCAGTTTTGATGCTGTAGATGGATTGTGTAACAGAGATGTTTCCATAAGTGTTATGCAGCAGAAAAACAATGACCAAAAGCTAAAAGCAGTACCATTCAACTACATGAAGCTGAAACATTTGATCAAACACTTGGCGCACATTACACAGAATTGTATCAGTCAAGTATATGGAAGGCAACAAATTCAACTGTTAATTGATGGAAAAAGGGAATTTGTTGATTAATTTTACCTATTAATTGAATGCTGCGAAAATAGTATATGTTACTTGTGTCTCTCATATTTTCCAGGCATCCAAGCAAAGTAATCAAGAAATTTGCACAAAATTAATGTAACAAACAGAAGCAAAATTTGAAGAAGAAATTTCTACTACTTCAAAATGAAAGATATAACATTTGAAATTACACGAAAAACATGAAGCTAATAACAACCTAAGAACACAAATTAGATCTAGAGATGAGATCTATTAACAAACCCAATAACCCTAAAAAAAAAAAACCCTAACCCCCAAAACCATAGAGTGTCCTTCCCTGCCTCTTGAGAGCATAGACGACGTCCTTCGTGATTTTATGACCATGAAAACAACTTGTATTGTGATTTTTGCAAAACGTTTATGATTTGTGAAAATAAATTAATACTCTAAAAAGCTACATAATGTGGATTTGTATATATATTTGGGAGTAAACAAGAAAACAAGAGAAAATGAAAAGGAAGCCAAAAAAAAATGAAATCTATGAGAAAAAAGAACTAGAAAATAGCTGGATTCTTTGACTAAAATCCAATCAAATATCCAAAATTTTAAAGAAGAAAAGTAGCTTGATTTTCGTACAAAAACAAGATTGAACTAAGCAAAGAACAGATAAGTAAGCCTACGCTTCTCAGAAACGGAACCAGCTTAAGAGGTTGAGAGAGGTCAGACGGCGTTGAGAGAGTGAAGAGGATTCTTTCATCATTATTTTATAAAACACATATTCACATACAAATAATTACCGAATTACAGTAATAATTTTCTTCTTCAACTCTGTAATATATAACATAAAATCATTCAAAAGACAAAGAAATACACCCAATCGAGTCTGGATTTAGAAAACAGAAAAATATGAAAACAGAATCAACAAGATTCAATATCGTTGATTTTGTGAAAAAGAAATCATTCAAAAGACAAAGAATGAATACTTAGATTGGCTCAACCCATCGTGCATGATGCTTCATGGAGACTATTACTGAAATTAATACTAATAAAACAAGATTGATTAGATCTTCAACTGTATAATGAAAGACCAAAATAATGAAGAAGACTTCTTCCCAGGCAGTGTCCAGTGGGGTAATTGAATTATGATAGCATTTTTTCCTAAGCAGAGATACAAAGTTATGGACCCATGAAAATGGTGTGGGAAAATGGTATGAGGGCCTTGGAATTCTACCAAAAGGAAAACAGTGTTGTTGACTACCAACATAAACTCAAACATTCCTATACATGACATCTCTTGATCAGTTTCCTATATAAAGTCCCCTCACAACAGCTTGAAATACACATTCTGATTGCGAGCACAAAATCGAAGCCCTACAAACATGCTTAGTTACAGAATCAACAAGATTCAAGACTAAATTTACTAAATTTTCAACACCTATCACGGAATCAACAAGAAAAACAGAACAACAAAAACAGAAAAATATGAAAACACGATTCAATATCGTTAAAAACCAACAAAAAAAAAAGAAAACGAAAAGAAATGGAAACCCATTAATGATTTTGATAAATGGAAACTTACCCACAATGAGAAATCAATCGAAAACTCAAGAAGTAAGTTAACAAGACAAAAAGAAAACGAAAGGAAGACATACCTGTCTGAGATTCGAAAATAGCTTGAGTGGAAACCGGAGAGTGAGATCAGAGAAGTGAGTGGCGTGACTTGTCGACGACGGCGAGATGGTGGAAACCGGAGACGGTGAGAGAAGAGATGAGAGGGGAGAGTTGATGCGCGGCGTGAGAGGTTGATTGAACTCAGAGAAGTGAGCGGCGTGAGAGATCGAGAGAAATCAGAGAAAAGTGAGCCCAAATTTTTTTTAAAAAAAATACGGTTCTTTTGCGGGTCTGGATGGGAACCGGTCCAGAACCATAACCAACCCGTAATTGAGCGGACCTGATCATGTAAAACCCATCTGGTATTTTAACGAACCGGTTCGGGTATAGATCCGACCCGTGACTTACGGATACGGACCGGTTCCTTTTGCCATCCCTAACTAAAATTATAATAAAATAAAAGAAAGTCAAATCAGATCTCTACCGGAAGAAACTGTTTCTGATTCCCATTTTGTAACCATTTTTCCTATCTCTTTTCAAATAATGGAATTTCTAAATTACATAATTTAAGTATTTTTTTTATATTTTATTTTTTTACAAAAATTGATACTTGAGAAGTATAAAAAAAAATGTTGAAAATTGAAAAGAAAAACTAAGGCCTCATTTGATTTTTTGTCTGAAGACTGAACAGTGCTGAATGTTACTGAAGACTGAATAGTGACTGAAAACTGAAAACTAAAAAACATGTTTGTTTTTTTTTTCACTGAAAACTGAATATAAGTGATAAATTGTTTGTTTTTTAAAGTTATAAATATCTGAAAATAAATACTTTTACAACTATACCCTTCTAACTATTATTTGTTATATATTTACAGTTTAATATATTAAGGACAACTCTAACATGTAAATTAAACATAAAATAAATTTATTTAGTAATTAATAATATTTTAAATTTATATTATTCTGGATTGGTTGGTTTATGGACAGGTTGGTTTTTTTTTTTTTTTTTTTTTGTTCTAAATTGAATATCATTATCAATGAATAACAACATGATTAATTTCTCATTGTAATACTAATAATATAATTCACTCAAAAACTCATATAAAAATAAGCAAAATATTTCATCAGTGAAATTAAATACAAGCAAAATCCTTCAAACTATATATATATATATATATATATATATATATATATATATATAACAACGCCTATATAACAATGCATAATTTGAGAATTTTGATGGTCCTATAATTTGCATCAAAAAGGAACAAGCCTGCATCGAGAATTCTATATAACGCCTATATAACAATGCCTAATTTGAGAATTCTGATGGTCCTATAATTTGCATCAAAAAGGAAAAAGCCTGCATCGAGAATTCCGATGCTGTGTATTAGAAAACATGGAGTCTTAAGAACTTGATGCAATCTTAAATTTGAGAACATACCAGTAAATATATATATATATATATATATATATATATATATATATAACAACGCAAACAAATAAAATAACAACATAACAAAATATAGGCAAAATATTATGTCAAATAAACAAATATCAAAAAATATATATATATAAAAACAAGTAGGGCTTTAATAGAAGACAAAATTGGAAATAGATGAAATTAGTGAGGATAATTTTGGAAGTAAAACTTTATATTAAATTCTCCTGGATTTGTGTTAAGTAATCAAAATAAATGGTTTTAGGTGCTTATTAAGTGATTTTACCACTTAAAAAATCAAACAAAATAACTGAATGGAACACATTAAGTGTCATTCAGTGTTAAGTGGAAAAATCAAACATGGCCTAAGTGGGGAATTTTTCACTGACTTTATTTCCTTGCCCGAAAGCAAAGAAAGGAATAATTTTTAAATAACCCTTGATTTTTTTATTGAAATATTAAATTAAATCTTCTGTTTGAAAGTAAAAATAATAATAAAAAAAAACTGCCATTACTCATTGTTTCAAAATTATATAACATGGCACATGCAAATAAATTAAACAAGGCCCTGGCTATGATACATGTTATGTATCATACAAAGTTTGCCCAAAGTGGGTGATTGGGTGAGATGAATCGCACAATGTTTTATTATTATTATTATTATTGTTGTTGTTGTTGTTGGTATTTTAAATATAATATATTTTAATATTATACATATATTATATTATATGTTGTTGGAAATTGATTTGTATTTCTAAGTGAACCAAACGAATTCAACTAATGTGAAAGTGGTCAAAACGACATTTGATTGATGTGAATCATGTATTGTTGGAAGGATGAACTCGAGTGGAAGACAATGCCTAAAATGGTGTCGAATTGGAGGTTGGAAATGCCGCCAGAAGGTAGTTGGTCGGCGGTAAGGATGGCAATGGGGCGGGGTGGCCCTCCCTGCACCTCGCCCCATTTATTTTTTGAAACTCCATCCTCACATAAAACCCTACAATATATGAAGCGGGGCGGGGAGGGGTGGGGTATGCTTTACCCATCCCCACCCATTTACCCCATTTGCCCTATTTAACCCATTTATCAATAAATTAAAAAAAAAAAAAAAAAAAAAAACTCATTTATCAAAATTATTTATTAAAACAATAAATATATAACCTAATGAATATGATATAATATATAAAGTAATTTCAAAAAAAAATATTGAAAATCATCTCATAAACATTAAAAATAAACATAAATCTCACAACTAAACAAATAAATTCAATAATTTTTAAACATAACATTAAAAGAAAAAAAAAACTATATAATAATAAAAAAAACATTATATTTTAAGCGGGGTGGGGCGGGGCGGGGATTATAAAACCCATCCCCACCCATGCCCATTGCGGGTTTTACTATTTATCCTCATCCCCGCCCCATATCCACTAAATTGAAACCCATCCCCACCCCATAAGTGCGGGTCCCCGTGGAGCCCCGTATCCACGGGTTATTTTGTCATCCCTAGTCGACGAGCACGTGTGGTACACGAACCAGAGTTGTGTGGGTGTGTGGAGAACTTCTTTCATGGCACGTTAAGTAGAGTCGACAATATAGGTCAAAACTCACAGACCCAAGATAAATAAATAGATTCGAAATGGTAATCAAATTAGCTTATTTGACCCATTTAAATAAACAGGTTGTGTCCGGTTACATTTAAAATAAAATAAAAACCGGAATAGCAGTTGACTTGTATAACCCATTAACCTGTTTATAAAAGGGTAAAATTGTTATTTTAAAATACTTAGGGGATATAATTGGAATTTTACTCATGATATATTGATATATAATAGAATTTGTGGAACTATGAACCACTAAATATATTAAGGATTTTGATCATCTACTGAAACACTTCAAGATAATATTATGCATTTAAAAATAATAAAAATGAAATAAATAAAAGAAATAAATCTAACAATTGATTACACATAGCAGTAGATCTATTGTCGGCTAACCCATGTAATTTGTTTAACTAATCGTCGGGTTTGTTGGGATTGACCTGTTTAATTAAATATATTGTGTCAAGTTTAACATAAACGAGTTTGTGTCGTATCAAGTTGAGCCATTTTTGTGGTTTCACATTGCTCATAGAAAGAAAAGAAAAGAAAAGAAAAGAAAAAGCCATTTTTGTGGTTTCACATTGCTCATAAAAAAAAAAATTTAAAAAAAAAAAAAAAAAAAAAAGGTGAATCACAAATCCAAGAAAAGAAAGAAAAAAGGCTTTGTAGGGACATTTTGATAATTTTCTTATTATAGACTGAAATAAAATTTTACAATGCGACACTTGGCCTCTTGCCAATGTTGTTGAACGCTCTCTGGGAGTCTTCACTACCACGGTTCAAAGCCATGTGTGTGTGCATATATATTCTTTGTCCCACATTGGCCTTTAAATCCCAAGTGTGGGTTGTCCTCTCCCGGTTCTGAGAGTATTCCTCTCTTCAATTGTGAGAGAAGCTGTATTCCACTTGTATCCTCTCCCCGATAGTGGGAGTAGTATTCCGCGCTGTGCTTGTAGAGTCTATTCTCGCCAGGTCCTGGTAATAGTTATACATCAAAAATAAAAAATAAAATTTTACAATGCAATTACTAATAATCAAACTTCATTCGTGATTAAAACAATTTCATAAAATTTAGGTGTACATATTTAACAATTTTCACTTAAATTAAATTAAATTCGAATTTAATTTACAATGAAAACGACTGAGCTAATGAAAGTGAATACCACCAAAAACCAGTACAGATTACAGCAGAGCACAAGGAATGCATTGAGATTTGAGAAGATTAGTACAAAAAATGGTTGGAGTTGTCAACCAAAAAATGTTGGAAGTCAAAACAAGTGGAGTGACCTTTGTTTGCCCATTTTATATGCAACAAATTAAAATCTGTCCCAATCCCCAATTCTTGAGTTGCTTCCCAGATCATTAACACCATCACCTACCACACTCACTCTCTCACTCACTCTCTCACTCACTCACTCTGCTTCCTGCTTCCTTCTTCCAATATCCACTTTCAACCCACCAAAAAGCTTGAACAGGGTCTTGAATTTGTCATCTCTAAAGCCTCCATTTTGTCAGTTTGTTCTAATTTTACTGCTTTTATCATTCACATGAGCTTCATATTCTTGAAAATGCAACATCTTCGGCATGGCATCCCTATTCTTTCTTGTTTATAATTTAGCTACTACCATTGAGCTGTGAAGTTTGAGTTTAGTAGCTTCATTTATTGTTTTGACTAATTTATTCAATTAGTTTGTGGTAATTGTAATGCATTTTGGGTTTTTATTCAAATTCTTCCACGTTAACCTAAAGTTTGGAGATTGGGATTAACTGGGGAAGAAGGAATGCAGACAGTGGGTTTGATAGTATTATTGTTGTTGTTGATAGTAAATGCATTAGGACAATCAGATTTTGAAGCACTTTTGGTGCTAAAAAAAGGGATTGAGAAGGACCCATCTGGTCAAATTCTTCATTCATGGGACTCTAAGTCCTTAGCATCTGATGGGTGCCCCAAAAACTGGTTTGGGATTACCTGTATTGATGGTCATGTTTCTTCTATTGTTCTTAATGATCTGGGTCTGATAGGAGATTTTAGTTTCCCTGCTGTTGCCGGTCTTAAAATGCTGAGCAACATATCAGTTTCTAACAATCAGTTAATGGGGACTATCACTAGCATTGGCTCAATTCATTCTCTTGAGTTCTTGGACCTTTCGCGCAATAACTTCCACGGGTCGATACCCTCTGGCTTGCTCAGTTTAAAGAATCTAGTGTTTTTGAATCTTTCGGCAAACAATTTTGAAGGCACACTTCCTTCAGGTTTTGACAATCTTGGGAGGTTAAAGTACCTAGATTTGGGGGCTAATGGTTTTCAGGGGGATATTATGAATCTTGTGTCGCAATTTGGTAGCATGGTACATCTTGACCTTAGCAGAAATAAGTTCTCTGGTTCACTAGATTTGGGCCTTGGAAACTCCAGTTTTGTTTCGGCGATTCAATATTTAAATATAAGCTACAATTCTTTAGATGGAAAACTCTTTGCTCACGATGGAATGCCATATTTTGACAGTTTAGAGGTGTTTGATGCTAGTAATAATCAATTAGTGGGTACTATACCTTCCTTCAACTTTGTAGTCTCCCTTCGAATTCTTCGGCTTGGAAGCAATCACTTGTCAGGATCTTTACCAGAAGCTCTTTTGCAAGAAAGCTCAATGATCTTGTCTGAATTGGATCTCAGTCTTAATCAACTGGAAGGTATTTTAATTCTATTAGTACTCTAGTTGCAGCTAATTATATATAATATATGATATTAGTTAATTCCTTTTACTTCCATTGCAAGAGATCTAGCCAACTGGTTGTGCTTCTCTTTTGCCTTTTTAATATGTTTCCAACTGAATTTCCATGTTTATTCAATTTACAAAGGTGTTATACATTGTATCCTGTTTGAGTTACTTGAACATGAATCATTGGATATTCAAATTTAAACAAGTGTTTTACAAAAGTAAGAAAATGAAATCCGTTTAACCATGGCATCGAAGACTGGCTGATAAAATATATCTGTGTAATTTTCGCAGACCTCTTTGAAAGCCACAGTTGCAGATAATGTTAAAAGTTAATTGATCCTATCGTCTTGCTTTGTAAGGCATAGTGAATGAGCTGTTTTATAAATATTTATAAGCTTATTTATCTTAGAAATTAGTTCATGAAGTCATTTTGTGATGTTTTTAATGTGATGGTAACCAATGTACTATTATTTTTTCTCTTCTTCCCTCTCTGTTTTGATTTCATGTTTTTATACATTTTTTGCAGGTCCAGTAGGAAGTATTACCTCTACAACCTTAAAGAAGGTTAATTTATCTTCAAACAAATTTACTGGTTTCTTGCCTGTTAAGGTAGGGCACTGTGGTGTTGTAGATTTGAGTAATAATAGGCTCTCAGGGAATTTGTCGAGGATACAGGGTTGGGGGAATTATGTGGAAGTTATACATTTGAGTTCTAACTCATTAACCGGAACTCTACCAAACCAAACTTCTCAGTTTTTGAGGCTTACTTCATTCAAGGTATCCAACAACTCAATAGAGGGTGCTCTCCCTGCAATTCTAGGAACCTACCCGGAACTAAAAGTGATTGATCTCAGCCTCAACCACCTTATAGGATTCCTCCTCCCAAGCTTCTTCACATCAACAAAATTGACTGATCTTAACCTATCAGGCAACAACTTCACCGGTTCATTCCCTCTTCAAAAAATACAAAATAACCGGTCGTCTACCCAAGATTTGAGCCTGGTGTCTCTTGATTTGTCTTATAACTCATTAAGTGGGCATTTGCCCCCAGAGATCAATCAGCTTCGTAACTTGATGTATCTCAACCTGTCCAACAACAACTTTGAAGGTAGCATACCCGATGGCCTTCCAGATGACCTGAAAGGATTCAATGTGTCTTTTAATAATCTCTCTGGTTCTGTGCCCGAGAATTTAAGGCGGTTTCCTGAGTCGGCGTTCCATCCTGGAAATTCCTTGCTGAGTTTTCCTTATTCGCCATTGTCACCTGGTGTTCCATACTTGACATTGAGGAAGCATGGAAATTATATGAAACCTTCTACTAAGATTGCCCTGATTGTAGGTTTGGTTGGCGGTGCTACTATATTCTCTCTTCTGTTCATAGTGATCTATTACAGGGTTCGCTGGCAGAAACATGGAAGGAACAGTTTGGAAAGAGCCGGGGAAGAGAAATCTGTGGGACAAGGGGATTCTTCTATTTCTCATCCTTCTTCATTTAGTTTCCATCAAAATGTCTTACCATCATCCCAAATGGGGTCAGTGTATGATTCGGGGGACACTTCATCAGTTGTAAAAAGGCCTAAAGATCTATGTAGTCCTGAATCAATTAAAAAAGATGAAGGAATATCTTCCCCCATGTCTCTCTTGTCATCTTCAAACCCATCGCCTTCTAAAAACCAGCTCTCTTCCAAGAACCCTGATGTGCTCAAGGCTAGTTCTCCTGAAAAATTAGCTGGGGATTTACATCTGTTTGATGGGTCCCAGGTTTTCACTGCTGAAGAACTTTCACATGCTCCAGCAGAAGTTATTGGCAGAAGTTGTCATGGAACTTTGTACAAAGCTACACTTGACTCTGGTAATATATTAGCTGTCAAATGGTTAAGAGAGGGTATTGCAAAAGGAAGGAAAGAATTTGCACGGGAAGTAAAGAAACTCGGGAGCATCAAACATCCAAATTTAGTTTCCCTTAAGGGTTACTACTGTGGCCCAAAGGAGCACGAGAAGCTAGTCATATCAAATTATGTCGAAGCACAATCTTTGGCCCTCTATCTTCAAGGTATGTTCCTGTCCCTTGTACTGAAAATAATGCAATTTAGAAATATTTAGAAGTACTAATTTTTTAAAGCTTTCCATGCCTTATGATGCAGAAACCAATCCAAGAAAACTCCCCCATTTGTCTATTAATGAACGGCTCAGAGTTGCTGTAGATGTGGCCCGATGTCTGAACTACCTACATAATGAGAGAGCAATACCTCATGGCAATCTCAAATCCACCAACATTTTGTTAGAAGGTCCCAATGTGAATGCACTTCTCACTGATTACAGTCTCCATCGAATATTGACTTCTGCTGGCACAGCCGAGCAAGTTCTGAATGCAGGTGCCCTTGGCTATCGCCCCCCTGAATTCGCTAGCTCAAGTAAACCATGCCCATCTCTAAAGAGTGACGTTTATGCATTTGGGGTTATCTTGCTGGAGCTCCTGACCGGTAAGATTTCCGGGGAAATTGTTTATGGGGACCCAGGAGTAGTTGATCTGACTGACTGGGTTAAGTTATTGGCTCAAGAAAGCCGTACTCGCGAGTGCTTTGACAGGCTGATTCTGGATAGGCATGGTGAGGAGCAACCACCTAGAGTTCTTGATGATATGCTGCAAGTGGGTTTAAGATGCATCCTACCAGCATCTGAGAGGCCTGACATGATGTCAGTTTACGAAGATCTTTCGACTATAGTGTTAGGACAAGGCCAGCCAAGGTAAATAGAAATTCAAATTATTTCGGCACTAACCCAATTCATTGGTTCGTTCCTTTAATAATTTCGATTCATATTGCTGGATTAGTTTCTCAAATTGCAGAAATTGTCCTTGTGTATAATGTCTTTGGACATGCATTTTAGGAGAATAAGGAACAAAATGAAACTCCTTGTACATGCATGGGGTTAACAATATTCTTTAACTGTTAGTTCAGAAATTTGGATTAGCCACCGTCTTGGATTTGCTATGATTCAAGATCCGATTGGATCAAGAAATTATAATTGCTATGATTCAAGATCCGATTGGACCTGATCCAATCTTAGAGTGGAATTCAATCCTTTGTCATTAATAAAATACAATAGCACCAAAATTTGCTCAATGTTGCTGTAAAAGACAAATAAATTGGCTCAGTATAAATTAAGCCTTATCTCTTGGCGTACCAAGCATATTTACATATGAAAATCCAAGATGATATAATGAATTTTAGTTAGAATATAATATCTAATCCGATCCAATCATGCCATCAAATTTATGTACACCCTTATGAATATTTTCTATTAAATTTTGAACTTTTTGTCACGAAGCACGTGAATTTATTTATTAGGTGTACGGTATACCTAATTGCCGACTATTAAAACAGTTTAAAATATAACTGTATTAACAAGAAACAATAAACTTGCTGACTTCGCGCAACATAAACTTGTTTTTTCATTTAACCAAGAAAGAAACAATACTTCGATGAATAATTAAAAAAATAAATAGATCTCTATTTACTAACTCCTAGGCTATGTTCAGTAAGAGGGAGAGATGGAGGGAGGGAGAGGGGTGGGAGGAGAGCTCCGATTCATTGTTTGGTTGGAGAGATAAAAGAGACAAGATGAGAAGAGGAGGGATCTCAACCCCTTCTGGATCCACCAAAATCAATCCTTACATCATTGGACGGATGAGAAGAGGAGAGATCTCATAGGCGGGAAATGACAACATTACCCTCTCATTTTTATTACTCTCCAATGTATAATAGGGTAATATAGTAAATTTATAGTTATATACAAATCTATCAATTCAACTCTCTTTTCAATACCAAACAACATGAAAGATATATGTCGAGAGCGGGCCCACCTTAAGGTTAGGTGGGGCACGTGCCCTACCTCAATTTTTTTTAAAAAAAATTGATTTTTTTTCATATATATAAATATATATTATACCATTAGCTATATAATATTAACTCACAGCTTAGTTGTCATCTCCTTTATTGATTGTGAGGGGTTCTTCTCTCATCATTTGCATTTTTCAAACATAATAAATATCTTTTTTCTTTAATTCAATTTTATCCTGTAATTTTAATAATTTTGTTTTATGTCTTTTTTATTTTATCATCTTTTCCGATTCCTTTCTCAAATTTTTATCTTCTTCTAAAACAAAACAATTCACTTTCTTTTTTTTCGGTAGTATCAACTTCTTAACTACCTTTAATTTGTGGATACTTAATTTAATTTAATTTTATATTAAATTATCTATTATTATTTTGAACTTTTATAATTTCTAATAATTTTAGTTTGATATACCTTACACGTCCATCTAATCAATAAACCCTAAATCTCAAATTTTAATTTATTGAATTAAAATAGTCCATCTATTATTATGATTCATTTTAGTTTATCCTTAGTATTTTTTTTATTTTATAGTTTTAATGTTTTCGGAATCAATAAATCAATAATTTACCGATAATTAGAAGAATAAAAAAAATTCAAAAACATGTTTAGTAATATTTATTAATCAATTATTTTTGTATAAATTTAAAGTGAATTCATTATAAATACAAAACAAAATTTCTTATTATAAAATTGGATTGTAATTTATTATTTTAAGAATAAATATTTTAATTTTTAATTATTTATGTTGTTTTTCTTGTTATTATTTATTTTTTAATATCATGTTTCTTGTTTTTATTTCTTTTTAAATGTAAGATTATTTAGTTCATCTTGAGTAAGTGTTATATTTTTATTTTATTTTATCTAAACTTCATTATATCATCAATTTTTCTTTATATAAAAACTCATTTATAAAAAAAAATAATAATTATAAAAATAAAATAAAATAAAAAAAAAAACTCATTTTACTACAACCTTAATTTTTAAGTTTTTGTTTTATATAATTATTATTTTGTTCAAGTGCCCCACCTGATTAAAATTCCTAGGTCCGCCACTGTAGATTTCATCCCCTCCATCCCTCCTACTCTCTCCCTCTCCTACCAAACATAGTGTTAAAGAACTGTCGACAAAAATATGGGTTCAAAATTTTTTTGTCACTATTTGGGGCGCTTTTTGTAAGACAAGCACCACATTACTAATTTAAGTTTAAAAGGCACCTATTTAGGTGACCAGACAAAAATACCCTTTTTTGTCACTTTGTGTCTTTTGCAAACGTTGAGAGAAAACCTTTTTGAACATTTTCGTGCATTTTCGAGCCTTTTTACATATTTCGAGCCTTTTAAACAGTTATCCGAGACTTTTTGAACATTTATCGAGCCTTTTTGAAATGTTATCGAGCCTTTTTGAACTTTTGACGAGCCTTTTTATACATAAATCGAGCCTTTTTGTACATGAATCGTGCCTTTTTGTACTGCAATCGAGTCTTTTTGAACCTTTATGAATCGAGCTTTTTTGTACATGAATCGTGCCTTTTTGTACTGTAATCGAGCCTTTTTAACCTTTATGAATCGAGCCTTTTTGTACATGAATCGTGTCTTTTTGTACAGTAATCGTGCCTTTTTGAACCTTTATGAATCATGCCTTTTTATACATGAATCATGCCTTTTTGTACATGAATCGTGCCTTTTTGTACATGAATCGTGCATTTTTGTACATGAATCGTGCCTTTTTGTACTGCAATCGAGCCTTTTTGAACCTTTATGAATCGAGCCTTTTTGAACCTTTATGAATCGAGCCTTTTTGTACATGAATCGTGCTTTTTTGTACTGTAATCGAGCCTTTTTGAACCTTTATGAATTGAGCCTTTTTGTACATGAATCGTGCCTTTTTGTACAGTAATCGTGCCTTTTTGAACCTTTATGAATCATGCCTTTTTGTACATGAATCGAGTCTTTTTGTACATGAATCGTGCCTTTTTGTACAGTAATCATGCCTTTTTGAACCTTTATGAATCGAGCTTTTTTGTACATGAATCGTGCCTTTTTGAACCTTTATGAATCGAGCCTTTTTGTACATGAATCAAGCCTTTTTGTACATGAATCGTGCCTTTTTGTATAGTAATCGTGCCTTTTTGAAAAAAAATTCGAGCCTTTTTGAACTTTTTTCGAGTCTTTTCGTGCATTTTCGAGTCTTTTTACACTAGATTCGAGCCTTTTCAACAGTGTATGAAAATGCTCGAACCAAGTATAAAAAGGCTCGAACCTAGTATCAAAATTCACACAACCATCTTAAGGTTTACAAAAGACTCGGAGAATAACCAGTTTAAGGTTTTAAATTAAAAAAAAAAAGCTCGACCCCCGAATGCGTCTGCGTAGCGCCACTAAATTAATGGAGGTTTGTTTTGATGTTCAATCTCCATTGGAGGTCTGTTAAACAGACCTTTATGAAGAAGATGAAAGAATAAAGTCTCAGAAAAATTCAAAGTAAGAGAATGTGTAAAGTAAGGGCATTTTTGTCCGTTCACCATAATAGGTGTCTTTTAAACTTAAGTTATTAAAGTGGTGACTTTCTTACAACACCAACTTAAAAAAGTGACATTCCTCACCATTTCCACCAAAAATATTGCATAATACAGTAATAGTTTTGTTTTACTGTATAATAATAGTTAATAAGTTTTATATAATACTTCCTCACTAAATATTATATATATATATAAAAGATGTTTTGGGTCTACCATGTCGTATTGTGTCATATCGTACCGTATTATTTTTGCTTTTATACAATTTAATCAAATTTAATTATATGTTATATTAAATTTTCTAAACATTATCTTCTACAAGATTAATGACATTTCGGTGCATATATTTTGTATCATGTTTTTAGCTAGGTCTAGATAATATTCACCATTTTTCCCCTTAAGCATCTCTATTAAATTAAATTCTAAATTATATTATATTTTGTTATAGATATAAATTCTCAATATTTCATGGCCAAAGATATCGTTATCATGAACATTGCTGGTCCTGACGGTGAACAAATTGTAGCATTAAGAACGGCTGGAGATTATATTGCTTGTTCCAAATGCTCCATCGAGGGGTAACAAGATACCTTGTACACAAACTATGGGAACAAACTTTTTTTTTTCTTCAATTGCAATATATCCGGTACAATAGACTTTGTATTTACTTTTCAAAATTCATAAATACATGTTAGGCAACCACATGATGGGCAACAAAATGTGATCATTGTCGATTGGGTTTAAAATGTTTTTGTTTTGGGCATAAGATGATTTGGGCTTATCATACCATATCGTGTCATATTGTGCCGTATTATTTTGCTTTTATAAAATTTATTGAAATTTAATTATATATAATATTAAATTTTCTAAACATTAACATATACAAAATTAATGACATTTCAGTGCATGTATTTTGCATCTTTTTTTTTTTTTTTACCCCTTACACATCTCTATTAAATTAAATTCTAAATTATATTATTTTTTGTTATAGATATAAACTCTCAATATTTCCTAACCAAAGATATTAGCACCATGGACATTGCTGGTCCGGATAGTTAGGGGTGGAACCAGGAGTTTGGAGTTGGGGGGGCCAAATGAAAAATACTTAAAATTTATAGTATTAAAATGTAAAATACATATTTTTTTTTAACCATGAGATTATATTGCTTATTCCTGATGCTCTATGGAGGGGATCATGATACCTTGTAGTCTTGTACACACCCAATGAGAACAAACATTTTTTTTTCTTAAATTGCAATATATCATATACAATAGACTTTGTATTTAGTGATGCCATGGTAATTATTCAAAATTCATATATACATGTTAGGAAACCACGCGATGGGCAATAAAATGTGATGACCGTTGATAGAAGATATAACCATACAATGAATACTGTAATTGTGATCCATAATTGCAGTATTATACCTACGCCTATCATGATACCTTGTAGTCTTGTACACACCCAATGAGAACAAATTTTTTTTTTTTTTCTTAAATTGCAATATATCATATACAATAGAGTTTGTATTTAGTGATGCCGTGGTAATTATTCAAAATTCATATATACATATTAGGAAACCACGCGATGGGCAACAAAATGTGATGACTGTCGATAGAAGATATAACGATACAATGAATACTGCAATTGTGATCCATAATTACAGTATTATACCTATGCCATATCTTAAAAGAAAATCAAATGTAAAAACATATTTGGGTAGACCGTGGAAAAGGTTTGCCAGGACTATTATCATGCAATCCTACTTGGATGGATTCATTGATCTTGAGGGTTGGACGAAATTCGATAATGCGTCTGATGTTACTACATTGTATTGTAATGAATATGGAAATTTTGGGTTTGGATCATCCACTAGTGGTAGAGTGAAATGACCGAGATACACCGATATTTATACCTCTTGAAATTTGTAAGTGCACATAAATATATCTCACACATCATATTAATAAAATATTTGATATTTTAAATATTTTAACAAATATTATAATTAGTTATAATATATATATATATATATCACAAATAAAGAATTGGTTCTATTTATAGACCTTTTTTTTAAAATAATAATAATAAAAAAAAGAATTGGTTCCTGATATCATTGAGAATCCAATCCCTGAAATTTTGGTTTGATTTCGTGGGATAAATGATTCTTGACCCATTCCTGTTATCAGATAGTAGTTATAGAGTGACTGAGTCAAACTAAAATTCAGCTAAGGCTTCCCAGCTCGACCCATATCGGGTGGATCTAACCCGGGTCCAATACAACGTCGATTGTAGGCTTAAGCGTTGGGCCTAAGGGCCATTTTGGCTACCACATGTATCATGTTTTTAGCTAAATTTGGATAATATTCATTTTTCCCCTTACACATCTCTATTAAATTAAATTCTAAATTATATTATGTTTTGTTGTAGATATAAATTCTCAATATTTCATGATCAGAGATATCGGTGTCATGAACATTGATGGTCCCAATGGTGAACAAGCTGTAGCATTAAGAATGGCTTTAGATTATATTGCTTGTTCCAAATGCTCCATCGAGGGGTATCAGGATACCTTGTACACACACTATGGGAACAAACATTTTTTCTTCAATCGTATTATATCCAGTACAATAGACTTTGTATTTGGTGGTGTTGCGGTTATTGTTCAAAATTCGTATAATACATAGGCAACCACGCGATGAGCAACAAAATGCAATCGCTGCCATATCGATGTTTTTGTTTTAAAATGTTTTTGTTTTTGGCATAAGATGTTTTGGGCTTCTCATGCCATATCGTGTCGTATTATTTTGCTCTTATAAAATTTATTCAAATTTAAATATATATTAAATTAAATTTTCTAAACATTAACATATACAAAATTAATGACATTTCAGTGCATGTATTTTGCATCTTTTTTTTTTGTTTTGTTGTTGTTGTTGTTGTTGTTGTTGTTGTTGTTGCCCCTTACACATTTCTATTAAATTAAATTCTAAATTATATTATTTTTTGTTATAGATATTGTTAATCCAAAATTGTCACCGGGGTGCAATTTTGAATTAACGATATGTGAGGGACCCGGATCTAATTGGATCTGGGCTAGTGGGATACTCTATACCCCGATACCCCACTAGTTCTTTGGAATCTGTCAGGCGTGATGGGGGCTTGTAGGTGACGGATCCAGATTCGGATCCGATAAGGGCTAGCGAGATACTTAGTAGTCTGGTATCCCGTTGGGTGTCACGATCTCGATATTATGGTGGATGTGAGTAATGAGATGGATGACTGGGCCAGCAAGATACTTAGTAGTCTGGTATCCCGCTAGGTGTCATGATCTCGATATTATGGTGGATGTGAATAGTAAGATGAATGATTTCTCATATGATGGATTCATAAAACAAAGGCTGTTTATATATGTATATGTATCTCGATCACAGTGGGATCTTACAACTTGATATTTGTATTAATCATCTTCTAACAAGGAGAAAGTAAAGTATATGGGGAACAATGGAGATGGAGCTTTTCGTGCCTGTCGATAAGTAGTAAAAAGTCTGTCCTTTTCTTAGGTGGATGTATGATTATTATATAGGCCCCCCCTTTCTTGCCGAGCACTCCTAGAACCTCGGTCTAGGGTTTTACTATGCACGGGTCTTCCTTTGGGGCCCGACTCTTTCGTCGGGGAACTGATCTCGAAAGATCAGGTGATTCCTTCTTTCCCGGTTCCAATTGAGTTGACTCCTATTAAAAATAGGATCCTAAATTGGCGGGAACGAATGCCGCGTTGTAGCTTGAGCTTCAATCCTGAACGGTGACGTTTTAGTGTCCGTTTTTATATGTAGTCTATCTTTCAGGGTGTCTCCCTCCCGCTTCAGCGGGGTCGGTCTACGGGGGTCTTGGTATATATTTTACCATGTGCAGGTCACGTGTTTTGCTGGTCGAGGTACTCCGGGTACCCCGCGTTCTTCGTACCCCTCTCAAAACGATGTTTGCAGATATCGAGGCTTTTAAGTACTAGGATATTCGGGCGTCGGGATACTCAGGGTAGTTATGTCCACCAAGCCCCCCGCTATCCTTTTTGAATCTCCAACGCTTTCCCTGGGTCACGGAGATTCCAGACCTAGCCGGGTAGGTAGAGGTCCTTACTCTAGCTTGTCAGCTCGTAGGCGGGATGCCTGGACATCTTTCCCATTTTTATTTTATACCCCGGATTCCTTCTTAAAACCAGTGAAAAATTCTTCTTTAGTCCCCGCCATTTTTGACGGTTAACTGATATAAATTCTCAATATTTCCTAACTAAAGATATCAGCACCACGGACATTGCTAGTCCGGATAGTCAGGGGTGGAACCAGGAGTTTGGAGTTGGGGGGGCCAAATGAAAAATACTTAAAATTTATAGTATTAAAATGTAAAATACATATATTTTTTTCACAAAGAGAAACTAGGAGATGCTACCATTGTCACAAAGAGGGACATATCAAGAAAGATTGTCTTGAGAGGAAGGGGAAAAAGAAAGAGAAAGAGCCTGAGAATGGAGATGCTAGTATTGCATCTGATGGTTATGAGAGCTCAGACGTGTTAATTGTTTCAGATAATGATAACACAGAAGAATGGGGTTTAGATTCAGGCTGTACATTTCACATGTCCCCTAACAAGGATTTGTTTGAGTCTCTTAAAGAACTTGAGGGTGGAAGAGTAATGATGGGCAACAATGCAGTTTGCAAAGTTGCTGGAATTGGAAGCATAAAACTGCAATTGCATGATGGCACAGTCAGAACATTGACAAGTATGAGTTATGTACCTGAACTCAAAAGAAATCTAATATCTCTAGGTATGCTAGATGATGGTGGATACTGTTGTAAAATTGAAAATAGCTTACTAAAGGATATTGATAATAATAGAGAAAAATAAAGTTAGTGATATTCATCTCATTTCAAGTTTACAAATTTAAAAAGACAAAGACTACTTATATAGAAGTAAATGGTGAGCCATTTCTTCATGTTTTTTCGATGTGGGATTGAAAAAACATGAAGAAATGGCTCACCCTTACTTGTATCTACAGGTTTTTTTAACAATGGTCGAGGGCAATCTTGAAAGGGATTGAATATATATATATATATATATATATATTTTTTCAAGTTTCCATTTACAGTTTAAAGTTTTAATTTTCTATATATTTAATATTAAATTATTTTTAATATTAAATGGGTTCACGGGTTCGGTTCTGGATTTTTTTTCTCGAATCCGAATCTGAATCCAAACCCGATCCCGATCCCGATCCCGATTCGGGTTATATTTGCACCCAAACCCACAACGGGTTTAGATTTTGCACATCCAAACCCGGCCCAACAAGGTCAGGTTCGGGTGGGTGCCCGTGGGTGCGGGTCTTATTGCCATCCCTATATGGGCCAATTTGGTATTGCTTTTGAAAAGTTAAAATCAGATTATTTTATAATTTTGATATAAAATGATGTTTGGTAAAACTTTCAAAAGTGATTAATTAATAATCTGACAAGTTTTTTGACAATGATTTTGAGAAGTAGGTGGGGGGTTACTTTTTGAAAGTGGCTATGGAATAATCTATTTCTGCATTTAATAAATCTTTTAAATATCATTATTATCCTTATGAAATCAAGTTAAAATCATCTATATACCTTATTCATCTTAAAATTAAATATTCGATTTAAATTTTGATTTGATTTATGAAATATTTAAAAATATTTTTATTGTTCTTATGGATTTTTTTTTTCTAATTTAAATATTCTACTTAAATATTGATTTAATATATATAATTAATGAAAAAAATGAAATAAGGTCGTAAACTCATTTATATTTTAGTCATTGTAACTAATTTTAGCACTTTTGCAATAAAATTACCAAACATATGTATACTGCTTTTGAGCAATACAGTAGTTTTAAAAATACAATTAACCAAGCATCTGTTTATTAACTTTACAGCTGATTATTTATTCAACACAACTAACAGTGATCATTATAAAAGTTACAGCAATATCAAACTGGCCATATGTTTGGGATTGCTGTAACTTACAAAATAATCACTTCTAGCTTAACTTAAAAAATAATTAGCTTAAAAGATAAGTTGTTAGTTGGTTGGTAAACTTTCTTAATAAATAATCAACTAAAGAAAAAAACAAAGGCATTAGTGTTTGGGATTATGATAAATAACTAAAATGGACATGATTATTAACATGTAATATATCATTCAAGTATTTTTTCCTATTTATTTTTATATTCAAGTATTTTTTTTTCCTACTTAATTTTTTTTTTTTTAAATTGTTCCTTTTCAATTTTTTTCCCATTATTGTCTCATTCTAATGTTTCGTTTTCAATTATTTTTAACAAAAATAATTTTCTTTTAGATTTATTTTTAAATTAATAAAAATTAAAAATAATAACAAAGGAGGTGAGGTGACCAAGTGAGTCAACTAGCCTCCTTCTTTGCCGACAGAAGGACAAGTCCTCCTCCGGTTGTGGTCGAATTGCACGATTTGTTGGAGGAGCCTCCGATCTCGGCTCCTCCAATGTCCGGTGATGGAGGAGGATTCGCCTCCTCCATCGCCGGAGGATCCTGAGGACCAGCCATCCTCCGGTGACGACGGAGGATGCCGGCTCTTCTCCAGCATCCCTTGTTAGTGGTGGTCGCTGGTATTTGGCATTATTGTTTTTAATTTAAATTTTTTTAATTTTAAATATTGGGACATTATTGTCTCTTCATTAAAATGGTTAGGATATTTTGAACATTCTAAAGGTTAGGAATTAGCTTCTCAAATAATAAGCTTTAAAAAGAAATCCCAACAAACTTTTTAAAAGCTTATTATTGGAGGAGCAAATTATAAAATAAATTGTTTTTGAGAAATTTACCAAACATCTATTTACTCAAACATAACTCCAAACATAGCCTTAATGTCCCAAAAATAAAGTTTCTACATGTCATAATATGAACGGAGAACGCCTTGTATTGACTATTGAGAGAGTTTGTAAGTGTCTCTATCATCCATCCGCTATAAAAATTATGTAGTAATTTTTTTTAATAATCTGATAAATCTTGGTATAATCTTTAAAATATTTATCGTTAGGTTACGCAGGAAGAAGAAATCAACAACACACAACAACACGTGTGATACAAGTAAACGCTTGAAATTCAGAAAATGGAGGCTATGTGATACAAGTAAACGCTTGGAATTCAGAAAATGGAGGCTATGTTGCAAGTTGTAATGCATCGATCATAATCAATCCATATTATGAACGCGGTACAAACACGCGGCTCTTGCAATTCCGATTTCCGAACCAATTAACACTCACATTCTCGTTTCCGAGCAACAAAAAAATTAATTGCTATCCTCACTCATATTAATTAATGACCAAACTATCCTTTTTTTTTGGGGGAAATTTTACTTTTATCTTTTCATCTCTTGCACAATAAAACAAAACTTTACCCAACAATGATTTTAATACGTAAATCTTTTGCAGCTGCATATTTTTAATGTTCCTTAGAATGATAATTAATTCTTTCAAAAAAATAAAAAAATTTCTAATGAAAATAATAATATTAAAAAGAAAATTTCGGATCATAATTCATGAAGTAAACTCTATGGAAGTATGAATGTGTATACATATACATGAAGAAGAGTGATTCACATATTTGAGATTTGGGATCAAATTATGGGTTAATGACAAAGAAGTAAAAAAAAAAATAAAGAGCATTCAGCAAAATTGATTTCAATGATCTAATCTAGCTTAGTGGTTAGCCGGTGTGGTGTGAATTTGAAAGAACTGGAAGACAAGGACAATATAGTCTATTGGGGGCAGATGCACACCGAGAAAATGAAAACAATTAAAAAAGCAGATAAATGAAATAAGGGTATTTATCCAGACACTCCTGAAGTTAGACATAACTATAATTAAAGGCTAAATTTGTGTTTATGTATCCAGACCGTCCATGCCATTAATGAAGATTGACAAAACCATTATTTTGACTACAGTTTTTTTGTTTGTTTGTTTGTTTGTTTGTTTTGAATATTACACTATTATGTAAATTCGGGGTTTAGAATGATGTTGTTATCGTAACTAGATCTATGAGAGATGTTTAGAGCCAACATCTCTCATTCACCTCACGCAAGGCTCACCTCCTTTGTCACAAATAAATTAAAGGGAGGTTCCTGCTACAAAACAAGGTTTCCCTTACTCAAAACAAGAGGATGCTCGAGCCTCTACTACATCCACATAATTGAGGAGGTGAGCCTCTCCCTTTCCAAAAAATAAACGGAGGTTCACGTGACCCTTCCTAATAAAGTTATAAAATGTCAGGCTGTCCTGACCTTATTTCTTAAATTAAGGGTCTAGTTCGTGTCTAAGCTTTATGATCGGGTGGATAGAGTTTGACTAATTTATAAACAAAATAAGCTCAATGGACATTGAAGGCAAGACCCGCAATTGGCCTTCTAGCCCATTTGAGTTTAAAATTTTTAGTTCGGCTCAACCATCCACAACCGGTTTAACACATTTAACTTTTATATCTAATATTGAGATTGTTTTTTATTTTATTTTTATATTTGTATATTTAAAAAATCCATTTGAATTGAAAGTCAATAATACCCTTCCACCATTAATAATGAATGGATGCACTTTTAAGTTTTAACAACATAGAAGGTTTGAGCATTAAAAAAGAAAAGTTGGTATTGAAGTAGAATTAGTTAAAACTTGAGGGAGTGTGATTGTATTTAGAAGCACAACAATTATAGAAGAAGGTTCCTAGATCGTCTGGAAGACTGATTCTTCTCGATCCCTCAGCCAGCCAGCAAGGCCAAGCAAGAGTTCTCACATTTCTTGACATGACATCAAAACTATGAACTGTCATACTCCATTCACACGTACACCTTTTACCCCTTCAAACATTTTTCTTTCTTCTTATATATGTAGTATATATTTTAACACTCTTTAATTATTTCTCTCTATTCTTCTTTCTTCCACAAGCACAACCAGAGCCTTCTTTTTTGCTTATTTTTCCAAGGCTTTTTTGTTTCAGTCAGGTATGTTAATTTACTTTTCTGATCCCCATATAATAATTATTTCCTCATCAATATCAAATTAATCCAATGCTTTTATTTAATTACTTAATCAAATCATCAACTTCGAAACAAGTTCGTGATTTTCTTTGTTAGTAAGAACAGGTTCTGTAGTGCAGATTAAAGAGTTTTCAATTAAAGTTCTTGACATAAATGGTTTTCCTTTTTCCTCATATCAAACACATATGAGATAATCTTTTAAAACATAATCCTAAATTGTTTGTTAATGTATGACATGTTAATAAAATCTTTTAAGTTTGACCCGAATATGATCCATCGGATGGCAGATGATCATGATTTAATCTCATCGTGCACTCAATTACTTTGTGTTTGGTTTATTGGTTAGTACATGTGACCACATATTATAAATGAAAAGAAATTAAAACATGTTAATTGCACTTTCAGGTTTTTTTTTTTTTTTTTTTTTTTTTTGGAGAGTGGGATTCGAATTTGAGACCCAAGTTTATTGAAATATGTGGTTATCACGAGTACATGCACTTTTTTTAGTCTATTTAGACACACGGTTGTTTTTAGATCATTAGCATGATTAGTTAAAGGGGGCAGTGTTAAAAGGCACAGGTTAAAAACACCGTAAAAGGAAAGTCAGGGTGCTGGACATAGGTTAAAACACCGTAAAAGAAAAGTCAGAGAGTGTATTTATTGTCTTGTTTATGTATTTATTGAGATTAAAAACAATAAATACAGTGTGTATCATTTCTTTTATAGTGTTTTATCCTGTACCATTATAGCACATGTTAACACTATCTGTAAATTAAAGCGTAGCGTGTTTCATATTTATGAGCCTAATTTGTTTTTCTCTTTTCACTGACCTTTCTTGTTTGATTTACATATTCCTTAGCTGTCATTGCCGTTTTATTAATGGCTTTTTCAAATGTCTCCTATTTTTGTTTACCGGCTCACATAGTAACATCTCACACACAATACCCACTAATTAAAATAAACCCATTTATCATTTACGTTAGGTATTTCAATTTAATTATATTTATATACAAATAGTAAGACCATATCATATTAATTAATATATAATACACAAAAATAACGATCCTCATGCAACCACATTTTTTTTTTTTTCTTAAAAATTAAAATTTTTTTTTTTCTATTGGACATATATATATTTGGGTAAGATTCGGATATAATAAGATGTACACATTGTATTAAAAATAATAATAATAAAAGAATACCATGGTCCATAATCCCCATAGACAATGTGATAACCACAGTAAATTAAAATTTAAAACACAGGAATAATTATAGGTCAAACTATAGTGGCGAGTGAGACTAGACAGCGTGTTGCCAGCCACCTGAAAATCTGCGTCCGTCTGTATTGGTTAATTTCCGGATTTACCCCTGTACGGCGCGTGACGCGGTTTCACAATTCACACATTTGTATAAATATATAGATATATATATTTGTATCACTATAATCACTGTTATATGTTTTATGTTTTGAGCAGAGAAAAATGGCTGACAAAGTCTATCCACGTGAGTCTGACGATGAACAACAAGTCGCCACTACTCCGGCGACTCCAACACCCATTCCTCCTCCGTCTCCAGAAAAATCACTTCCAGTTTCCTCACCGTCACCGCCTTCCGCTGGTACCTACGTCATCCAAATCCCCAAAGACCAAATCTACCGAGTCCCACCTCCCGAAAACGCCCTCCGCTACAAACACCTCTCTAAACCCAAATCTCGCAAAACACGTCTCCGCTGTTGCTGCTGCTACTTCTTCGTCACTCTTTTCGTTCTCCTCCTCCTATTAGCCGTTTCCGCCGCCGTTTTCTACTTCGTTTTCCGTCCAGAATCTCCAAACTACACCGTCGACAATCTCTCCGTCAAATCTTTCAATCTCACCTCTTCCAACGTCTCTCCTTCGCTCGATTTCACTCTCTCTGCTCACAACCCAAACAACAAGATCGGAATCTACTACCTGAAATCTAGCTCCGTCAAGCTCTATTACAAGGATCTAAATCTCTGTAACGGTTTTCTTCCACAGTTTTTCCAGCCAAGTAACAATGTAACGGTGTTTAAGACGGCGTTAACGGCTTCCGCTTTGGAGTTGACTACTTCTGTGCGCAATGAATTGATTGCTGCTGAAAAGTCCGGAACGGTGCCGTTTAGAGTGGATGTGAGAGCTCCCGTTAAACTCAAAGTGGGGTCCGTTAAGAGTTGGAGCATTAACGTTAAAGTGAAGTGTGATATAACGGTGGATAAATTAACGGCGCAATCGAAGATTTTGTCAAAGAAATGTGATTACAGTGTGGATATCTGGTAGACGTGTAAACAATTAAACATGTTTGGTTGGGACTTGGGAGAATATTTTTATTAATTCTTTTGTTTTCAGTTTTTCGTATAAATGTCACCCAAACTCCATATACAATATATATAATTATAATATTTGATATGATACGCTTCTGCTTATTTGTTTTTATTTTATTTATTTATTATTTCATCTCTTTTTTAATTCAAATAATTGATACAAACATTTTTTTTTTAATAGCATGGACTTGGTTCTATTCAAAAATCAACAAAGATATGTTTTGATACAAACATATTATTTTAATAGCATGTACATGAATTCTTCTAACCGATTGAATGAGTCTTTTTTTTTTTTTTTTTTAAATAAAAATAAAAAAAATAAAAAGGGATTTAAGTACATTCTTACAAAAATATATAATTATATTAAAATGGATGGAGATAAGATGAAAAAAATGGTAAATTAATGTAAGGGTCGGTGACCCTGTTTGATTTTTCCACTTAATACTTCAATTGTTTTGCTTGATTTTTTAAATGATAAAATCACTTAAAATACCCATAAAATCACTTATTTATAAAAGTGAAATTTTTTCACTTTTCACTTAACAAAAATCTACTAGATTTTAAAACAATTTTTTACTTCAAAAACTATCCTCATTAATATAATTTATTTCCAATTTTGTCTTCCGTCTAAACCCTAACCGTATTAATATATTTTTTTTCTTATCACTGTAAAAAAAACTTTAACATTACAAAACCTAGTTGCTTCAAAACTCAAACAACTCCATTGGAATACAGTTTTTGACTTTTTATTTTTATTTTTAATTATTTATATAAACAACTCCATTATAATATAGTTTTTGAGTGATTTCATACTTACGCATGGTAATTATTGAGTCTCCAGATCCCCACCAACAAAATTAATATTACTTAAACAAAATAGGAAGAAAAAAAAAAAGAAGAGTAAAACATATTACGTATAGTAGACTTCTCTGTACAAAATTATATCATAGTAGGATTATTACAACTTCATATTATAGAATGCAATTCAATTGTGTTTATGGTCAATTAATTTTAATGTTTGATAATAACCTCATTTTCATTCGAAAACAAAATCAATAATATGAGCACATCATGCCATCATTACCATAAAAATATATATTGTTTGTAACATTACATATATATATATAGCTAAACAAAAAGTTTTGTTTAATTATATGTATAAATTTGAAATATTATTAATAACTAAATAATTTTGTTTTAGAATTATTAAATTATTTGTTATAGTTGTCCTTAATATATTAAAATGTAAATATATAACAAATAATAATTTAAAAAGACAAACAACTTATCACTTATATTCAGTTTTCAGTAAAAAAAATAAAAATATATTTTTCAGTTTTCATTTATTATTAAGTTTTCAATAACATTCAATACTGTTCGGTTTTCAGATGAAAAGTCAAACAGGCCGGAAACAATGAAGCGTAGTTAAAGGATTGATGTTGATTTAATCGTTATTAATGACACAGTTTTGTTTTTTTGTTTTTTTTTTTCCAAAGAAAATGACAAAGTTAATGAGGCTCTTAAGGACTTAAAGCGGTTGTCATGTCATTGTTTTGTCTGTTTCAACGCATGAAATTTACGGGCACCGGAAAATTAAAACAAAAGCAAGTGACTATTAAACAACAACTAACCAAGAAAACTCGAACAAGTTAATCTTGAAAATTCTTTATTGGTTTGCTACTTCTTCAGCAATTAAAGATTTATGGACTAAATTTTTCACCTCTAAAATTAATCTTTGTACAGTAGTTTATTTTTCTCTCAATAAATTCTTTATAAGAGCGTATCTTTATAATCATGAATTAAAAAGAATTAAAAATGGAAACAATTTGATTACAAAAATGTGGAATTAGGGGTCTTTGTTTATATGGCCACTTTCAAGTTTATTAAAATAGAGTATTTTAGGAAGAATAAATTATTTACTTTTTAAATAAGAAAAGGAAACTTAATCTGCATTTCGGCAGAAACTTCAATCATGATTCATGATAACACCAAAAACAAATGTATTGAAAAACAGTCACCACAGCACCTAAAACACGCAACAAAAACCATGTAAAGTGTAAACAGTGGACACGTACACGAAGAAGTTGTCGGTTTGAGTCACTCCCCTCTCTAAAACTTTGAATTATTGTAATTTTTTTAATAAAAAAAGTGTAAACAGTGAACACCCTCACCAATAGTACAATCTCTAAGCTTTAATTTGTTATGGCTGACTTCAATCGTCTCCAAATCTCCAATGATATCCTTCTTCTTCAATACATAGTCTTGACTCTTGACCAGTCTTCCAATTTGACAGTATATAACTATACAATTTACAACAAAAAAATTATTATTATTATTTTTTATTTTTTTTGTGAGTTAAATCAAGTCCGTCAATAATACATATTCAAGCCGTGACGACAGTATCAAAACTAACATATTATTATTAGGAAGAACTTTAAAAGTAATCATAAAATTAGTGGGTTTATTGTTTTTACCTAAGATTAGCATTTTTATTGTTTTTACTAAAATATCACTTTTTGGACAAAATTGCCCTTCTTTATATATATAAAAAAAATCTATTTTCTTTTTCTTTTTCTTCTTCTTCTTCCTGGAATAAAAACAACTTTTTTCTCTATTTTTTTTCTTTTTCTTCTTCTTCTTACCAAATCTCCATCTTCTTCTTCTTCTTCTTCCCGAATGCGTTTAATTGTGTTTCATGGTGTGTTTAATTTGATCTTGCCCTGATGCGATTAATTGATTTTCCATGGTGTGTTTAATTGAGTTGGCCTGGTGCGTTTAATTGGTCTGCCCTGGTGTGTTTAATTGGGTTGTCATGGTGTGTTTAATTGTGCCCTAGTGTGTTTAATTGATTTATACATGGTGTGTTTAATTAGCCTGCCTTTGTGTGTTTAATTGGTTTGGCCTGGTGTGTTTAATTGGTTTACACCTTGTGTGTTTAATTGGTCTGCAATGGTGTGTTTAATTGGGTTGCCGTGGTGTGTTTAATTGGTGGTCAGGTGTGTTTAATTGGTGGCCCGGTGTGTTTAAAGAAATCTGGAAAAATTTCCAGATTTGAATAGATTTGAAATTTTTTCAGATTTCCTCATACCAACAAAAATTAAAAAATCTTTGAAACAATGGAAATTTTGTTTGAAAAACACAACTTCCACCATTTATAAAAACAACAACCACCCTCAAATTTGGAAATTTTGTTTTAAAAAAACGAAATCTGAATTTTTTTTTTTATAAAAAAAATCTGAAATTTTTGTTTAACAAAACCAAAACCCAAACCCAAACACAACTCCCACCATTCATAAAAACAACAACCACCCTCAAATCTGGAAATTTTTGAAAAAAACGAAATCTGAATTATTTTAAAAATAAAATCTGAAATTTTTTTTTAACAAAACCTAAACCCAAACCCAAACACAACTCCAACCATTCATAAAAACAACAATCACCCTCAAATCTGATTTTGGAGAGAAGACATGAGAGAGAAGAGATGAGAGAGAGAGAGAAGAGATGAGAGAAAGAGAGGAGAGAAAGAGAGAAAACAAGAGAGAGGAGAGAGAGGAGAGGAATTAAAAAATGGGAAAATGATGGGCATTTAGGTCTTCATAGCCAATTAATGGGTAGAAACAATAAAAATACTAATGTTGGATAAAAACGATAATCCTCCTAATTTTTGACTAAAAAGGGGTATTTCCTCTTATTATTAAGATATGATTGATTGATAATTTAATGCTTATGAGATCATTTTTTTTTCATGCTTTAAACCCGTGGGGAATTTTTCCTTTCATTTGGGGGTGTGAGTGTGTGATATTATTGCTTTCATTTTATTACACCCCTCTTCCATATATTAGCAATTTTTCTCTTACAAGCACACATTTAAGGCATACTTCCAGCATAATAATACACATCACCACACTTTTACCATGTAAGCAATATAACTTCAATCATAATAATACACATGGCAAAAGTCTGGTAATGTGTATTATTATGCTCAAAGTATGCCTAAAATGTGTGCACAAGGAACCCCAATCCGTCTTCCACATAATCCGGTTCCATATTAGGCAAGACAATTACCAATAATCCAACGGTTGACAAATCAAATAATAAATATGAAGATATAAAGATAACTCCTACAAGGAATGCAGATCCTTACATCATAAATGCACGAAGACTCGATTATCAAGAATCTCGCCTAATCAAAAGCTTTGCTTGCACACCAAGGACTAGGGCAGCGCCCTAATCCCTATATAAACATATGTATCGAGCAAAGAAAAGGGAGAGGCACCTTAGGCACAACATCACTTAATGTAACCAATTTTTACATAATGAATATTTTATCTTTCTCTGTCGTTACGACGATCGTGGTTTTTTGCCTGTCACATGGTTTTCCATTAGAAATCTTGGTGCCTCTTACTGTGATTTATATTTTCATTTATCTGTTACATAATCCACCAACTCACACGCATATCAGAGAGGTGTCATGATAATAGTTCATTGGTTGACCCAGTGCCGATTTGCCAACTCGTTGTTGACTAGATTGACCAAAAATCAACGTCAACATTTTATAGTTTATTGTTGGTTGTTTTTTTTTTTTTTAAGTCATGCATGACGATATTAGTAGGTTTCATCGTTGTAAGGCCTCACAAAACTACAACTTTTTCACTAGGGATCACCTAAGAGTTTAAAAGGATTATTACTGATGCAAAATGCAATCGCAATTTCTTATGAAAGTAATTTAGTTAGGATTCCATTTTTTGTTACTTTTGTTATAATTTGTTTGAAGACTAACAAAATCTAGGTTTGTGGGTATTTGATGAGTATATTTGGCAGTTACTCTCAAATTTACTTTTATTAGTTATTTTACTTAATTATAATAACATAATTAATGACTGAAAAAAAAAAAACATAATTAGTGATGTTTTAATGATGATAAATATGAGTGAGGGTGACAAAATGTAAGTTAGCTCCGTAGTAAAGTTCTTCACACCCCACATTAATACTATGGAATCAAGTTGTATCAGCTACATCTTTGTTTTTCGGTTATTATTATTATTATTATTTATATAAAAGAGAGGCAAGAATAGTGATGTTTGATTCTTAGAAATCCATCATGGTGGACTAGTGGTGCCCACGATTCGGTTAAACCCGCGGTTTCAAACCGAAACCGTACGGTCAAAACCGTAACCGAAATCGAAACTGTAACCATAACCGTCGGTTACGAAATCAATTGGAAACCGGTTTTGAGACGGTTCATTTACGGTTACAAGTAAATAAAAACCGCCCAAAAACCAGCGGTTTAACCACGGTTAAACTGTTGGATTTCATTTAATTTTTTAAAAAATTAAACAAGCCAATCAAAAGCTAACACGTGACAGTGTTTTTAAAACCCAAACCGAAACCGAAACCAAAACCATAATCGAACCGCCTAACCGGCAGTTAAAAACCGTAAATCAAACCGGCTATATCGGTTGCGGTTACGGTTTTGCCTTCCCATGGAACCATAACTGGCGGTTTCAAACCGAAACTGAACCGTGGGCACCACTATGGTGGACCCATATTATAGCTCAGACGCTCAGTTTTATATGGTGAATGTGTGATATCATTTGAAGAGTAGAGATTATTAAAGTTGCCGTGTACGGTGTACAACATGAGAGGCCCCTTTCTAGCTTTAATCGGACTTAGTAAAAGGAAACAAGTAGATCAAGACATCTGGGACCTTTAAAGGCTGCTCTTGGAAGAAAGAAAAACAGAGTTTAGGACGGCGGTTGGGTGAGAAAATCTTCAATGGGACAGTCTCATTATCACTTGGTGAGACTGTCCAATGAGATTGCACTAACTATATAGTTTAATAATATATATTTATGTTCTCAAGATAAATAATACAATCTTATTGAGACGGTCTCACCAAGTGGCAATGAGACCGTCCCATTGAAGATTTTCACCTAGTTGGGACACAAGGTTCAGCTTTTGACTCTAATTTTATGTATTTCATTTCTTACTTAAAATAAACAAAAACGAAAAAAAAAAAAATTTATATATCAAATTTCAACAAAGTAGTATTATTCAATCAGAAATTATACAAATTTAGGCACAACCCGACCCAGTTATAATACAACAATCATCTCTCTGTAATGATCTAGGAAAAGTGGCAATCCTAATATCATCGGAATGCACTATTATTACTACAGTATACTGTAACCCAATAAACTGGAAAAACAAGTTACATTAATTATTTCATTCCAGTTTCTTTGCTATTTCTATACAAGCCCTTTATACTAACTTGAAAAACAAAAACTCCCAATAATTACACCTTATATTTTGTAACATTTCACATCACCTCCTTTATTTCCTGCTTGAATTTTACATAACTACTCCCAACTAATTACTCCTGTATTCCTTCACCAAGTAATAATCCCACTTTATTTTAACACCATTCATGCAACCTTGTCAAATTCATTTATGTTTTAAACTTATGATTTTAAGTTTGACTGATCATTACTGCTCTTAGCTTCTCTGGCAACCCTTTCATCATAACTAGTCTTGGCTATTTCAATCTCTTGTCTAAGTTCTGCATATAGCGTTACAGAATACTCAGCGAAAGTGTTCAACTGACCGAGAAATCCCACCAAGCTTGATCGAAAACGATCAAAACCTGAATTCCAGTCCACTGAAATTTCATCTCTCATAATATTAACTGCTGAATCACTACCATTACGGGTGGCATTCTTCCCGTGATTTTTTTCTTGATGTGGTATAAATCGAGTTGTTTCAGCAGTTAAACCCTTAATAGAATCAACAACATCCTTAGCCTTCGAGGTTTCCAACTTCTCCAACCTGTCGAACCACTCACCGCAGGTGACATATATTGGAGGGCCATGATTTCTCAATGACGGGGCTGCTTGCTTTCTTTTTCTCTTGGAAGACTTTTGTGGAAGAGAAACGCATTTACAAAGCCAACTATCTATAGCACGCAGATACGATTTCTGAGCACTTGCCCACTTTATAAAGCTTGAGGACAGAGAGCTTAGTTCACTTACTAGATGAATGGTAATCTGTCTATGTGTATCCGACAGAATGGAGATTCTACTGTTGCCATTGTAGTATGCTACAGAGATGATTTGATACTGAAGCTTGTGGCATTCAAACATTACTTCCCACATCCGACTTAACCTGAAATCATTACAAAGTGAAACACAGATGAAATCTGCAAGTGAAGCATCTAGAGTAGCAATTGGCAATTACATGCTAATAAGCATCCCAACAAATACTGAAATAAAATAATTCTACATAAAATAAACCTGCTACTTGCCTTCCACGCTATAAACTTTGGTAAACAATGATAAAAACAAACTAAACTGCAGAATTTCTAAGACTAGTGAAGGAATTGAAGTTCTCTGGGCAGTCACATACCACTGCAAACTTCCAGAAATAATAGAAAACCAAACCTGGCCGTATATTCACTCAATGAGGGACTAATCCTAGTCCATGGATCATGATCACAGAACTAGTACAATTCCAGACTTTAAAAGGAAACAGTGTTTCTATTTCAATAAATATATTTTAACTTTTACTCCATACAGACATCACCTCCTCTATAGTTGCAACAAGTACATAAATATGCCGCCTAGCCTAGCTTGTGAAACCTCACAAGCAGCATGTCAGAAGCTTGAATACAAACTTGTTTTCATGATAGCACACTAACAATTTCAATTTCAGAGTGGTAAGTCAGGTATTGAAGAGATATTTGGTCAAGAAATTTACAAAAGTAAGCCTGAAAAATATAGATACTTTTAATTATAGTATTATACCCAACAATTAGTGTGGGTTTTGAAAGAAGGTAAGGGTGCGCGCACACACATAATTTAGCCTATGAAGGCACATGAGTTTCCAACTTACAAATGTACATGTTTCTGGAGGCTAGGAGTCTCATGAGAGGTATATACGGACACAAATTTGTAATGTTCAAGTTTGCTAAAAAACAAAAATGAAAAATTTTAGTGAGTGAATTTTTGTCTTTCGGCAAACTTGAATGTTACGCATGCATGCATACGTATATAGTCCTGATTAGGTATTGACTGTCATGCGGAAGCAAACTTGTAATGTCTCAAGTTTGCTAAGAGAAAGTTTCAGCAAGTGAATTTTTGTCTTTCAACAAACTTAAAATGTTACAAATTTATTGTCTGCACAGAATTTTGTGCGGACAGCCTAAACCTACAACTTTCCATGCATGTGCATGTGTATCATAATAAACATGGACAAACTCTTATAAATAATAGAAAATTATGTGGCATATAAATCGGACCTATTGGAACAAAATTAACAAAGACATACCCTTCAATCAACTCCTCAAGTTGTGGCTGGAGCTCTGTGTCCCTTAATTCTTCAATCCTCTTTGATATTGAGTCAATTCTATGAATTGCAACTTTGATTCTTGAGTGTAAATCCTTGACTGCAGCACGAGTTTTATCAATTTTGTTGGGACTTTCTCCTTTCGACTCAAGTTGTCTTAAGATTTTACACTTGAAGTCATACTCTCTTCTGATCATCTCACTGGCCTGAATAAGATAAGTCTACAAATTACTATATCCCCAACACAGCCTGTATATATGTTAAGCTTTTTAACATAGCTACGTAGGAAGAGAGAATTTGATCAGGAAATCATTACTGAAGAACTTATGAAGCTGATTCTTTAGATTGATTTTGCAAACCAGCTTCACAATAAAAACGTCCCCCTAGTTACTAGACAAGTTGCAAAAAACAATTTGTACATTAGAAGATATTGTCCATAAAGTTCCTTTCATGATGACACAAATAGCATACTGTTCTAATGGGAATACCATGTTTATATCAGTGGGTCTCAAGCCCTTTGCTCTTCCACTTCCCATTGGAAGAATATATCACAAAAATTGTTGAACAATAAAAGAACCAAAGGCCAAGCACTACAAATAAATTAAGATTTAGATGAGAAAATGCGCTTTTGACTATAATATAAACTTTCCATTATATATGTATTTTTTTGCATTAGGAGGTGACAAGGTGAGATTGAGAGAGGATGTCGTCAATGTGAAAAAATAAATGTTGGATCTAAATTTAAAAGCACATCAAAGTGCAGAGAACTGTTGAGTGAGATTTTTGGTACTGACGTTCTTTATTTATTTATTTTTCTTTCTAAATAATTCGGTCAACTAATTTACTGCCAAAAGTATTATGAATTCTAATCCCAATACTTACCACTATTTGAACATGTGGGATTAGACTATATCAATTTAAAATTTTGACTTAAATTTGTGACTTCAATATTTATCTATCCATTTGCTCTTAATCCAAAGGATCTTATTTGATTTACTCTTCTCCACTATTGGATTAAAAGAAAATGAATGGATGAATGTTGAAGTCACATGTTTAAGTCAAATATATCCCAACCCCAGCAAGAGTCCTAATTAAAAAGTTTGTAAGAAAAAATACATTTATTATTTCAAGACATCAATGCACAGGTATCTAAGTCTTGAAAAAGAATAAATTTTTTCTATTAAATATTTGTTTTCTTATCATGTGCCATAAGGCATATGTTAACATAATAATCTAACAAAACTTCTCCAATTATTTCTGCAGTCATGGGCTTATTCTTCTCTTTGATTCTATTCATTCCTAACTATACTAAAAATGAAACATCATAAAACGAATAATTTTGAAAACCAATGTTGCTAAATTAATATATAAAAATGTAATAATAAGTATAACTATTACTAATTTAATAAATGGACAATACCTTTACTTCATCGTAAAGCTTCTTCTCCCATGCAAATAGCCTATCCAAGGTTGATGCATGACTGCCTGACATCATACAGATATTATCGAAAAGATTGTTGGTAACGTCGTCGACATCATCCTTTGAGTTCAACCCGAGTGGATTCCTAGACGATGAAGATCGAGATGATGTGGTCCTATGCCAAGTTAGGTACTTCACCTCAGTTGGGGCGAGCTCTATGCAAACATATCATAAACAATGATTAGAGATATAGATTCAGTAAGGAGATAAAAGGAGATGAGGCTTTAGTAGTCACTGAACATCTCTCTAAGCACTGCTATGTATATTTGAACTAGCTACCAATTATTACAAAGGGAAGCTACCATTGCCATTACAATTAGAAAGCAAGTCATGGTAAGGATAACTGAAATATGTACAGGCCTGCCTGAATATGAAAAGTTCAATTAAACATGTTAAATTGCGTCAAAGTTCTGAACACATACATGAGCTGTTCATCAAACAGGTACATGAGAAGTCCAGTATTTAAACAAGTCAAATTTGGGTCAACATAATTAATTACAACAAAATTGCCTGATTAATTTATTTACCTGTTTTCACATTAAATCAGTATTATATAAAGACATACTGAAATTTGAAATTGATAAAATATCTTAATCTCAATTATATATATTATTTACGGATCAATACACTTATATACCAACATCCTCAATAATGACATAATCAAACAGGAAGAGCCATAATGTGTTATTCTCTGCAGACATCCCTTACCATTTGTGTTGATTGTCAACTCCATTAGGAACAATTACTAAAAAATTACAAAAATCCCCTGCCTCGTATAAATTTAAATTATAAAATAAAATAATATAAAAATGCAAAATCAATGAACAAATAAATTAAAAAGATGAGGACATCTCCAAGCCATAAATACTAGAGGGGAGGCTCACAAGCCTCCCCACCAATACAAAGTATAGAAGGAGGCTCACAAGCCACCCCACCAATACAAAGTACATAAGGAGGCTTACATGAGCCTCCTTCGCACCACAAAGAAATGGAGGAGGCTCCCACAAGCCTCCGCACACCAAAAACCACAGGGAGGTTCATGAGCTTTCCCACCACGACAACCAAGGGACCTCCCCTTAACCAAATCCTTCCACAATTCTTGATTTTTTTCTTTAATATAATTTATATTTTCAGAATGTCCATAATGCCCTTTGACCGTTATCCTTCATCATAGTCTAACAAACGACAAAGGATGTGTTACATGTCTATTCTATGGGAAGTTATATATGAAGTAGTGGATTATAGATGATTTTCCTATATTTTCTATAATTTTGTTACTTTTTTCAGTCAAGCAGTTTAGATTAATAGTAGCCATCGGTTGTAGGTCCTCGATTTTAGGCATTTTCTTTTATTTATGTTACCATTTTATTTGTATAAATTATATTTGTGGAAGATTATTGTAATTGAAGTTCTTTATTTAATTAAAGAATTCTATTCAGAGAGTGGTTCTCTCGAAACAACCAATTGGAGGGTGGTTCTCTCAAATCAACCAATCCTATTGTTTCCAATTTATTCAAATCATCCTAAATCCCCAAAATTGTCAGCAATTCATATTTCCAAATTTTGTGATCATATCAAGATGTGACCGTAGAATAACCCATTAGGCGAATCTTAGTGAGATATTGGCATGTGTGACTGGGTACCTAAGCATTATATATATATATATATACCTCACGAAAAAACTTTAATGAAATCCACTAACATTAGTAAGAACTTTAATGAAATCCAATCAATTTTAATGGATTTTGATGTGATACATTTTGTGTATGATAAGTTCAATAAAATATAATCGTAAAAAAAGTTGAAAATTTTCAAACACTAGAACTATAGTTTTTTGATTTTTATGAAGCAAAAAAATGAAGTGAAACATAAGAAAAATGAAAAAACAGAAAAATATAAGAGCTTGAATTTCAAAGTTTTTTCACAATATATTTCATCGAACTAATCATTCACAGAAATATTCACTTCATTAAAATTTATTGGATTTCATCAAGGCCTTACGTATGTTAATATAAGGGATCCTTCAAATTAACCCTTATGTGTGTGTGTGTGCTCACGCAAAGCAATATATATATATATATATATATATTATTCTAGTTGAGTTGTATCAACATGTTTATAACTGTTTATAATATCAGTTCAAAATATTTAGTATTTAATGCTAATTAACAAGTTGATACAACACATGACAAAGTTATTAATCTAATTGACATGTTTAACTAATGGTAGATCAACTCGATTTTATATGAACACTATTAAGATGAATCTAAATTACCAATTTCATGTTGGGTTTTAATCAATGTCGTCACCCCTAACGACCATTTATATTTCATTTACCAAGATGCAGGTACTAAGTTTTTAAAGCGTATTTCTCTAATTCACTATGCACTGTTGTAACTTGAATATCATGTATTAATAGGAATTGATGAAATTATCAATTATAAAAGGCATGAGAACTGCATACACACTCTTGTATATCTATTCTCATTAATAAAATTCTTTTCAATTCCTATCCAAAAGAAATAAATAAAATAAAATGAAAAGAATAGAGAATATTGCTCACCCAAAAGAATTGACCTGTTTAACTAATGGTAGATCAACTCGATTTTATCTGAACACTATTAAGATGAATCTAAATTACCAATTTCATCTTAGGTTTTAACTTTTAATCAATGTCATCACCCCTAACTACCATTTATATTTCATTTACTAAGATGCAAGTACTAAGTTTTTGAAGCGTATTTTTGTAATTCACTATGCACTATTGTAACTTAAATATCACGTATTAATAGGCATTGATAAAATTATCAATTATAAAATGCATGAGAACTGCAGACACACTCTTGTATATCTATTCTCATTAATAAAATTCTTTTCAATTCCTATCCAAAAGATATAAATAAAATAAAATGAAAAGAATAGAGAAGATTGCTCACTCAAACCATCAACATTAATTCAATTACATCATTACATCTTGATGATAGAAATGCTTAAAACTAAAGTTCTTCCCCAAATAATCTATTATACCTTAGTGAAGTAGAGGAATAACGTTTCCGTTTCCGTTCTTTTCGTTTATTTTTACTTTTTAACTAGAATCTAATTTTCCTTTCTACTGTATATGATAAAAACATAATTTGTGCAAGTGCAGAGATAAGGAGACTTACCTTCTATAACTTGCCTGTGGTCTTCCCGCCCACAAGAGAAAAAGACCTTGAACAATGTAGATGCCATCGACCCACCTGCCGAAACAAAATTTTGTTTGTTAATAGCATTTACCAACTCAAATCACAAGAGGAAACATCAACTATTTAGAAATCTCCCATTGACTTCCAAAATTTAGGATGCATAGGATTATCTTATTGGCCCTCCACAATACATAAAATCCTTCCATCAAAAATTCACATGCCAACATTTCAAGCCATCCATAATGACCCCCATCAAAGTCAGCCAATACAACTGGTTGTTTGTATCCAACAACAGGGCACATAAATTGAACTATGGGAAAAAGCACATATTATCATTCATTCCAGATTCATTAACATCAAACATTAAGGCTAATAATTAGAAGAAAAAATCAAAACGGACACTACATTAAATTTCTCCCTGGAACATTAATTTTATGAGGAGAGAGAGAGAGAGAGAGATATTATACTTTCTTTTGCTGGGAATATTGGACGAAAATGCAACTTATTTGCTTCAAGCATCCTTGGGACTTCCTTTCCAGAATCAGATGCTCTTATAAAGAGAAGTTCAATGTCTTTCATGCTTGAAAGGAAGTCCTTAGAGGAAACCTTATTTTCAATATAATCTTTCTTCCTTGGTGTTTCCTTTGTGTCAGATTCAAGGCCAGCTGCTGAGGAAGTGGTTCTTTCTGGAGATGGATCAGGAGAGTTGCTTTTCTCCACATTCATGAACTCACTGTCATCAGCTGCAGTTCTCGCAGAAGGCATAGTAGGTAAAGCACTACGCACATTATGTTCATGTGACCTGTTAAAATTTTCAAAACTTCTAACTAGAGTATCAGTGGAAGGTTCATCAAATTCGTCTTCTGAATCTAGAGATTCTTCCCTTCCATGAAATGAAGCCTTCTCTTCTTCATCTTCCAAGTTCGGAATTCCCTCATCCTCACTAAGCTGTCTTAAATCATCAACATTCTCAAACCCTTGGCTCATATTCTTTCCTTCTTGAAAAGAAAATCGATGGTCAATTGGATGGGGAAGACCAAAGTAATCCCATGGTGGAGTTTCCGGTGGGATGGCAGAAGCTTCAAATGATGATAATTCTCGTTGTTCAACAAAAGAAGGTGTGGTAGTTTGTGGCATACTTGATGATGTTACTGATCCAATAGCTGGAGAAGGAGGTTTCTCTTCAACCTTTTGGGAAGAAATACCCCTAAATCTCATATGACTTGCCTGAAACCGGCTAGAGGTGGGAGGCGAAGGAGATGGAGAAAGAGTTTCAGCTGCATCTATACGTTGCGAAAAAGTTGCAGAGGAGAATGAGAACAGGGAAGGGGACTTCTCAATTAAAGCAAGTGGCTCTGGTGTTGCATTGGTGGAAGTATACAAGGAAGATTCAATTGGACCTTCAGTTTCAACGAACTTTCTAAGAGCAGTTCCTGTATTTCTTAGTGACTGAACATATGTAATGTGAGCAGCTGCTAATGAACACCTGCCATCAAGTGCTTGCTTAACAAACTTCTTCCTTTCACGACAGAGCTGAAGGGCCTTTTCTTCATCGATTTTAGAGCTGGAAACCCCCATTTGCCCAACTCTGCGGTGTGTCCCTTTTTATGACAAATCAGGGCCAGCTTTCCCTGGAAAACAATCAATGTCAAGTATATTAGAAATATATCAGAAAGCTGAGTCCCAAAAATACAGATACTGTTGGCAAAACATAATTATCACCAATGTTTTAAAATACGTTTTCAGTATTGAGATGTTTTCTTCTAATGAGGCGAGGCGTATGCCTCAAAAAGGATAGTTAAAAGACAAAAATATATATATAAAAAGCACATAAAATTTCATAAATCAACCAATAATCACATAATCACTTTAATAATCATTAGCAACCTATTTTATCCTATAAATATCAAGTTACAAAGCTAAATGTAAGGTTTAGAACTTTACAAACAATCAATCACATGGTATAATTCATAAAATAATTAACATGCAATCATCATACTAATAACAAAGATGTTTAAATTAGTTTCTAGGCTATAGCTATCCCCAACTCAAACAAAACCAACTTCATAATATTATCAATCCATCTTGATGTTGGGTTGTGAAGATTGAATTAGTTTTGTTGCGCAACGTTGATGCACTCGGGGTCGAGCTCCCCGCTTAGCTCGCGGTGGCATACGCTTAACAACGTTGAGGCGTAAGCCTCAATAACAGGTACGAAATTTGTGAAAAACGTATTGAGGCGCGCCTCAATCCGTTTTTCAAAGCAATTTATCACATGTAGAATTTATTTAATTTTGAGCAGGAAGACTTGAAAGCTTAAGAAGGCTAAATGATCAATTAAAAAAAAAACATGAAAAGATAAAAGTATAGATTATCTTAGAAACAATAAACTTGAAATAACGCAGTTCAAAAAGAACATATGGTAAGAAGAAAAAACAGAGCATGTTGACAAGTCGGGTCACTTTGTCCTATTGAAAACGTATATGATGATGCACAGTAAGATTAAATTAAACAGCAAGATATATTAATAGCTAACAATTCAATCAAAAATTGATAAGAAGCACAGCATAAGACCCATCTAATGATCAATCAACACAATAACCAAACTCAGATTCCACCAATCGCTAAAAAAAAAAAAAAATCACGAAGAAGACAGATAATAAAAAGGAAAAAAGAGTACCTGTGAAGAGAGAGAGAGAGAGAGAGAGAGAGAGAGAGAGAAGCAAATCGACGCGAATCGAGCTTGGATTTCAGAGAAAACTTATGTGGACTGAGTGTGGAGAGAATAAATTAGATAAGTGCAGAGTTTAGAGAGAGAGAAAGAGAGAGAGAAAGAGAAATATAAAAAGAAATATTAGTAGAGAGAGCGAATCTGATGGATCCATCCATGGCTGCTTCCATGCAAAGGGCATTTGGAAAAGCCACTTTGTGCAGTGGGCCCTACTTTTATCGTTTCTTTTAATTTCTAATTTTAATGGCAAACACCATTACTCATTACAGTTGCTAGTTTGCTACCATTTGCCATATAAAAGAACAAACGCTTGTCTTTTTTATCGTCGACAGGACGATAACCGTTTACTTACCGGGCTTTTATTTATTTATTTATTTTTAATTTTTTATCCTGTCAGGCCGGCGACTCAAATCTACACATGGCTGATCTGAATGAACGCTCTTACCATTCATCTATATTGTTGGCTTTAATCTCTTTTTGAAGTTTCATTTTTTTTTTTTTTCGACTCTTTTTGAAGTATTATATAAATTTAGGGTTTTTAGAATAAGAGAGGATTCGAACCCAAAACCTCGTGGCGAGAGGTATACCAGGAGAAGTATTAACTATTGTATAAATTCGGGGTTTTTTTTGGGAGGTGGATCACTCGAACTTGCAACCTCGTGATGAAGGTATGAGGGGTTTTACCATCAGACCAACTTCATCTAGTCTTCACCCTATAATAGTTAATCAAATAGTAACCTTACACAATCCAAAAACATTAGTCAAAGAAAACTCATAATTTATATAATAAATAAATCATTATTGGTAAACGACATTTATTTAGGGCTAGTTTGGTATTGCTGTAACTTTTGTAATAATCACTATTAAATGTGTTGAAGGAATAATCAGCTGTGAAGTTAATCATCATATGTTTGGTTAATTGTATTTTTAAAACTACTGTATAGCGCAAAAGTAGTATACATATGTTTGGTAATTTTATTGCAAAAGTGTTTAGATTAGTTACAATGACTAAAATATACATGAGTTTAGGACCTTATTTCATTTTTTTTTCATTAATTATATATATTAAATCAATATTTAAATATAATATTTAAATTGGAAAAAGAAAAATTCCATAAGAACAATAAAAATATTTTTAAAAGATTTTATAAATCAAATCAATATTTAAATAGAATATTTAATTTTGTGATGAAATAAGGTATATAAATAATTTTAACTTGATTTCATAAGGATAATAAGGGAAAATATCATTTTCATCCCTATGGTTTACCCTATTATCCATTTTGGTCCTCGTCGTTCCAGTATTGGCCATTTTGATCCCCGTCGTTACAATTAATCCCTATTTTGGTCCCCACCGTCTAATTACGTTAGGGTTTTTGAAATTTCCATTAAGTGAGCGAGGGTAAAATGGTAAAATCGTCATATATTCTTCTAGAATCTTATTTAAGAAGGGTAAAACGGTAAAATAATATTAAAACAATTAAAAAATAATAAAATTCTTAATTTCTCTCCCCTCATTCCTCCCCATCTATCTCTCATCTTCTCGTTCAACCCAGCAACCGAATTCATCAAAACCGAATTCAATCAAACCGAATTCATCAAACCTAAACCAAAATCAAACCGAATTCAATCTAAACCAAACCTAAAAAACCCATAAACCCATAAACCCTAGATCTTCATCTTCACTAAACATATTTTTTTCTTTTTTTTTAACTGGAAACCTAAATTCATCAAAACCCAAGCCTCGTCCAAACTGTCGTCGCTGCACATCAAGTTTACTTCACGTCGCTCCGCCGGCTCCGCGTTGCCGTCGTCGCTGTCTTTGCTGTCTTTGCCGTCATCGCTGCACGTCGTCGCTCCACCTCCGTGTCTGTTCGTCGCTGCACGAACTGGGTTGGTGGCCGCAATCCAGCGATGACGTTGGCCTGCAAATTCTTTGAAGACGAACTGCAATCTCCGCAGGTGGGTTGTTGATGAGGTTGAAGACGAACTGGGTTGGTGGCCGCAATCGATCGTGATTTGGCTTTTTGGAATTAATTTTTTATTTTTGTTTTTTGTTTTTTGGGATTTGATTGAAGAAATCTGGTTTTAGGGTTTGGTGATTGGAGATGGATGGTGGTGTGGTTGTGGGCTGATGATGAAGATGATGATGGTGATGGTCGATGATGGTCGATGAAGATGATGATGGTGGGTTTGGTAATTGTTTTAAATTTTATAGTTTGATGGAATTTTTTTTTTCTGAAGATGATGATGGGGATGGTTGATGATGGTCGATGATGATGAAATATGTAATGAATGAATTTTTGAATATGTGATGGTTGATGATGATCAGTGAAGATGATGATGGTGGGTTTGGTAATTGTTTTAAATTTTTTAGTTTGATGGAATTTTTTTTCTCATTTTTTTATATAATTATTTTTTATTTTTTTAATAAATAAATCCCCACCATCCATCTAAGATTTGGATGGTGGAGATTTAAAATATTTTATTTTTGATTAGTTTTAATTAGTTTTATTTTAAAATTTAATTAATTATAAATTTAATAATAATTATTAATTAATTATTAGAAGGGTAATATTGTCTTTGCAACCAACTCAACCATTACTAAGGGCATAACGGTCATTTGACCTTCTGCACATGTCAGGTTGTCTGATCTTCACGGAAAACGTCATAGAAGGACTAAACTGACCAATACTGGAACGATGGGGACCAAAACGGATAATAGGGTAAACCATAGGGACGAAAATGATATTTTCCCGGATAATAATGATATTTTAAAAGATGTATTAAATGCTGAAATAGATTATTCCATAATCACTCTCAAAAAGTAACCCCCCACCTACTTCTTAAAATCACAGTAAAAACTTGTCAGATTATCTGTTAATCACTTTTGGAAGTTTAACCAAACATCATTTTATGTTAAAATTATAAAATAATCTGATTTTAACTTTTGAAAAGCAATACCAAACTGGCTCTTAGTTTGGTAATATCTCAATCGTTTTTGAGCTATTTTTTTTTAGATTTTTGTATATCCATGCTAATGATATTATGATTTTAAAATATTTTAAAATAGAGCAAATTGCACTAAACCTCTCTGAGGTTCGCTCTCTTACACCCAGAAACAACTTTATCACAAATTGACACTCACACCCTATGCCGTTAGTCAAACTTAACCGTTGACTAAGTTTGACTGTCAAAAGACTAAACTACCCCCAATCCATAAATTAAATTAAATTTACAATTAAAAAATGAATCTCAAGAATTGAAAACTGCATTAAATGAAAAAAGAATCTAAAATTCAAAAATAAAACAATGCAATTTATAAAAATAAAAATAAAAATCGATTTTTTTTTTAAATGGATCTCCACCATGCATCTCAAATATGGAGGGTGGCAATTAAACAGATTTTTAAAAAGTAAAAAAAAAAAAAAAAAGAGAGAGAGATGATCTCCACACGTCTCCATGGAGATCAATGTTTGACACCTTCGACGATTTCTCTTTTCCAATTGCATTTCCACCAACCAATCACATCCATCCACATTAGACTCCTACGAGATCCCCTCCACTCTCTGCCGCTGTTCACTCTCTCACTGCCAAACCGAAGTTAACGAATCCAAAACGAGCATTGGAGAGAGAAGGTATAAGATTTATCGGAAGTTGATAGAGAATGAAATCGATTTGGGGAGAAAATCCTGAAACCTACCCTGTTCGCGATTCACGATTTGTAGAGAGAGAGAGAAAAAGTTAGCTTCTAGATAGAGAGAAAGTGAGTTGTTGTTTTGGTTGTTTTATTCAATATTCCTCCTTTTATTTGTTATTGTAGTTGTTATCATCATTTTCTTCAGCTGAGTGATTTAGATTCAAGAATTTGAAAGTGGGTTGTTATCAACATTGTTTTTGGATTCTTATTAAGAATTGAAGTTGAAATTCACTTTTAAGATCTCTCTGTTTTGCTCTGTTTCATTTTTCTTTTACTCTCTTTTACCTCCAACAATAAAAGTGCTTTTAATTTCAGTCTTTCTCGCGTAATGTTTCCTAGTTAGATCCCCATGAAACAGCTTCAATTGGTGAGTTAAATTAAAATAAAATACTTATGTTTCCAAAACAATTTTCCTAGAAAGTCGAAACCTTCCAAGTCTCTAATTTTTCTTGACATTCAATTATGATATGGTGCTTTTTGAGAGAAAACAAATGGAGTCAGATCTTCAACAGCATCACCCCCACCATCCTCATGATCTCTCCCTATTCGGGTGAGATCTCCATGGATCCCTATGTCCCCTGATTGGATCTCTTTGATGGACGTCGAATCTCCACCTCACACTTCATATATATGAGACAATCAATAGACACCGTGTAGAAAATATTGCGATTGAAGCTTGGATCACACTTTTTCAAATTACGATCACAATATTTTCGAACACCGTTACACGGTATTCAAAAACATCGGTGTTCTATAGCCTAACCCATATAAATATATATATATATATATATATATATATATATATATATAGTCTTTCTATTATCAGTTCGAACTGACAAAAGTTATATCAGTTCCTTGTATGTGAGCCACTGGATTTAAATACTTTGACTGACAAGTGCATACAGCCAAATCAAAGTATTTAAATCCAGTGGCCCACATGTAAAGAACTGATATAACCTTTGTCAGTTCGAACTGATAATAGAATTTTTGTATATATATATATTTATATTACTTTTATACTTTTTCTTAAAAAAAATCTATTTAATCTCTACCGTCCATCTCAAAGATGGATGGTGGAGATCCATTTTTTTAAAATTATTTTTGTCTTATTTTTTAAATTAATTTGTATTTTTAACATTTTTGTTTAATTTTTAATATTTTTTTTAATGTTTGAAAGTTCAAAAATACCTTTATTTTTATCGGTCAAACTTAGTCAACCGTTAAGTTTGACTAACAATAGGGGTGTGTGAGTGTCAATTTGTGATAAAGTTGCTTCTGAGTGTAAGAGGGCAAACCTGAGAGAGATTTATTGCAATTTGCTCTTAAAATTATAACAAATATATACTTGATTGCAAGTACTTTATACATAAATATTAAATCCCATAATAATAATAATAAGCTGGATCGATGTGTTGAAGTCTAACAATACAACAACTCAACAAGTATCAGATTCTTTATGATGAGTTGATAAAATAAGTATGCTTAGCTGCCTGAAATGTATTGCATCAGATTCTTTTCTATATGAATTAACTGCTGCAGCCTAAAATACTGTCAAAAAATTGTATTGTTTTCTAATACAATATAATGTGTGCGCCACCAAATGACGCCATAAATTCCAATCAAAATACCCATAATCCAAAAACAAAATAAATAAATAATCCCAAACTAACACACCACATCCAAACCTTAATCTTAACCCTACCCCAATTCAATCTTTTATGTAGAAGGAGGCCGCTGTGGCGATATTGATAAATAATAAGCAAGACCGAATGAGTACGTGTTCCATATAAGGTGTCTGATACGTTTTTTGGTGTGTCTGTTGACTTTTTTGATTGACGTATCTGTATCTTAATTTTTAAAGAATTGATGTATTCTCATATCGTACCGTGTCATATCCCCGTAGATCCGTATCCGTATTTGTGCTACTTAGGTTCCATATCATATCATATCTCTCAGGTTAATTAAAGAAAAATGGTGGCAAAAACTATATCATCACTTTTCCAGAAATTCACAACTTTTGGTCTCTTTTTAATTTGTGTGGTTTTCATTATTTATTCCTATAAGCTACAGTTGGAAGAAATATACAAAATATGAAGAGTAGACAACTTAAACTTTTACTTGTCACTCTTTAACTCAACTTTTTTGTTCAATTAATTTGAATTTCCAAAAAATTATAATAAAGTCACTTGTCATCAAGGTCTTTTTATTATTACTATTATGTTTTTTATGAGAGGGTCTGAATCGAAATACAGTAGCCGATGACAGTCGCTCGTACATGTGACCTTACAGAGACAAAATTAATTAATCCCATTTTAATAGGGCAAGAAGTTAGCAATCTCATGAGTTTTTAAAGTTCAGGGTTATTCACTAATTAATTGTTTGGACTTCGAAAATACAAATGCATGTTGAGCAGAAAATATTAGTACCCTCTATAGTCTATAGAATACTACTGGGATGTCATGCACATTCGGGATCTAGTGATCTACACCGGCTGTAGGAGATGCATGGTGCATCCTGTTGCACTCAAGATTTTCACCGGCATGACTTTGTTAAAATATTACAAACTCATCTTAACCGTTATAATCAGAGCATAGACATATGTCAACAGTTCTTCTCTAAATAATATTTAGATAATAATTACATCATGTTTGTGGAATTTGGATCCTTTACTGATCTGATATTTTTCCAGATCTCACCTAATCTCATGAGACATAAACATTGCAATAAATGTATGATTATTATGTGATTGGTTTCCATAACCACTTTAACAATAACCAATCACATGTTTTAAAAAGATCAGGAAAAAAATCAGATCAGCAGAGGATCCAAATATCATATTGTGATCCCTCACGAACACCTAATTACCTAAATTAAAGGAAAAGGAAATTATAATTGATTTATTTTATAAATATACCTTTAACTTTTAGCTGACTTTAGTTTTAACAAACAAAGTAAAACGAAAAGGGTAAGGGAAGAGAAGAATAGGGAAACATCATGTGCATATATATAAAAAGATAAAAGAATCAAACTCATTATTATATATTTATATTAACCAGCAGCATGTGATGTGATTAGATACAGCACTTCTTTCTTCTGGTCTAGCTTAATAATATAATCTAATCTAATCGATGTATATCTAATTATTATCCTTCACTTAACGTGTGTTTTAAATAACAATATCACCGTAACTTGACAGAGATGGACGCTCATATTCAACCTTACAATATCATGTATCCTAACTTAGTATTCCAATTGAAATCACAGTGGTGTTTCATTAATGAGTGATGCCACACATTCCAGCTACAATCCCACCATTTTCATTCCAATACACGTGGTAGCTGAGTTGTCATTTGATAAGTGGATACACATTAATTGTTGTGTGGATATAAGGGTAAGTGAGATAAATTACAATTAATGTGTATCCACTCATCAAGTGATACATCAGCTGTCACATATGTTGGGATGGAAATGGTGGGACTGTAAATGGGATGTTTAGCATTACTCTTCATTAATATATGAATAATGAGGTAACTTCTCAATTAGAAGAGAATGGAGCAAGTAAATATTTTCAAGCTAATCAATAATTTCTAATTTTCATTTAATCACAACTTATTTTCATTTTTAGTTTAAAGTAATTGTTTTCCTTTATAATTTAGGATTGAGATTATAAATATTAGACATACCACCTTTTTTTTAAAAAAAATTATATATATATTTTAAAAATTATTTTATTAAATAAACAAGGGCAATTACCAATTAGGTCCTGGATTTTTTTTTCAAATTCCAAGTTATTTGCGACTTTTATAAAAGTGACCAAATTAGTCCTCATATTTTTTCCAAATGTCAAATTAGTCCCTCTAACTAATTTAGAAGTGACCATTTAGAAGTGACAAAATTGGCCCCTCTAACGATTTAACAGTATTAAATATAACAGTTGACTTTAACAATTTTAATTAAAGTACGTAAATACCTTTTATTTATCATATTAGAGTAAAATTGTTTTGTCTTTTGTACATTAAATTCACCATTATAATTACAAAAAAAATTCAAAAATATTATTAATGAAACACCATTTCTACCTTTTTTAATTAAAATTTTCTAAAAAAATTTAAAAATATTTTAATAAGACAATGTCAATTATACCCTTATTTTATAACCAAAGTTACCATTCATTTCCAATTTATTCTTTTACCATATTTATATAATTTTTTTTTGTTAATATTATACAAGCACAGTTGTCAAAATTATTTAAAAATCGAAACCCACAAATAAAATAAATAAAAATATACATTTGTTAAAAAAAAATGCATGTGTCATTATTATATTGTTTAGGAATAAAGTACAATTTTACCTCTACATAGTTAAAGTTGACTAACAGAACTTAGGTAGAGGACTAATTTGGCATTTGAGAAAAATGTAAGGACCAATTTGGCCATTTTAGTAAAAGTCGCAAATAACTTGGAATTTTTTAAAAAAGAAGTCCAGGATCTAATTGGTAATTGCCCAATAAAAAAAATTATAAAAATTGAAAATTATTTAAATTTATTTAAAAATAATATAAATCTATATTTAAAAAAATATTTTTGGATACTGTTACTTTAATAATATATAAATTAAAACATTTATTTTCTTCAAATACATATTTCAATAATTTATTATTCAATTTTAAAATATTCTCAAATTAAAAATATTATTATATTTAGGGGTCGTTTGTTTTTTCCACTTAAAACTTAATGAGTCTGAATCATAATTATTAAATTGTTTGTTTGTTTTTTTTAAGTGGTTAAACAACTTAAAATAAAAAGTAAAAAATCCTGGCTTTTCACTTAATTGCAAATAACTGAATTGCATTAAATGCAATCCAAAATCTTTTCTTCCGATATTATCCCTCATATATAACATATCCCAATTTCATCATAATTATATATGGTATATAAATCTTTATTTTAATATATTAATTATTTTAAATAGCTTTAAAAATAAAAAAGAACCCTAATCACTTTTCATATTAGGGTGATGTTTTATATATTATTTTTTTAGAGTGTTTAGTGTAAGTCCAACACACACACCCCCCCCCCCCCCCCCCCCCCCCAAATGAAGTTTGTTTGTAATTGAAAAAGAAGATCATGATCATATGTGTTCTATATAATTATTATTTTGGATTGTTTTACCTCCATATTATATGTATAATTGTTTAACATGGGTATAAATGTAAAATTACTTATTTCAAGACAATTTTATTTTTAAAAAACATACGCGTTGACAATACATTCAGATGTGAGGAAACAAAAAACAAACATGTCATTCAAGTTTAGATTTCAGTCCATATTCAGTCTTTAGAAAAAATTAGGATTGTTTAGTCTCAGACAAAAAAACAAACGACCCCTTAATCTAATCTCATGTTTCACCAAACAAAACATAGTATTAATTCAATTCAATATCATCTTCCTCCAGACACAGTATAGTATTAATTTAATCCAATCCAGCTCAATCCAATCCAATCTAATCCCAGTCTAATCTCAATCCAATCCAATCCAATCCATGGGGCCTTATGGGACAAACAATATCAAATTTGCATAATGTGTAACAACGTTTTATTCATCGTTTTAATGATTTGAAATATTTTAGGCTTCTAAACTGTTGAGAAGTGGATGCAAAAGCTGAGATTGGTAGAACAAAAGCTGTGATTGAATTATATTATTCATCTTAGGTTGATCAGAAGTGATGATCAATTCGACAGAAAAAAAAAAAAAATTCATCAAAATAGGTGCAATTTCGTTGTCATTCACACTGCCATATTGATATATGAAATTACATACTGAAGATGAAAAGTTGTTCTATACAGAGTTTCAAGTTACTGTGTAGAGAATTACACTCCTGTCTAGATGTGGTGGTCCAACGCCTGTTCGAGGAAACACTATGAAGGCATGTTCTTTTTAGTAATCAGGAATGGAAGCAAAGCGATACCCGTTAACACCCCTCCATGAATAGTATGCTATCCGAGTCTCGTAAAAGCCTACAGCCATATGATCAATATCAAAGTGGTCAGTTCATCAGGCTCTCAACGGAAAAGAGAAGTCATAGAGATATGATTTCGGTAATGGATCATAATATTGAAACCATATTTTCACACACGGAAGCTGTGACTATGAGGTTTCTCATCTTTTGATGAACTCACTGTCATAAAGCTCAAAATTCAATTACAATCCCTACTAAAAGACCCGCTTAAAATGATATCAATTGATCATGACGAGACCTAGGCTTTATTGTAAGTTGTAACATATAGTGTCCACCTGTTCCTCTAGTAAACTGGTCCACACTTTTAGAAGGCAATTGACATCATCCACAAAGGCAATATTCTAATCTATTTTTCTACTCAACATCATAATTTCACAATTCCAGTAAAAGAAATACCATTACGTTCATCCACTATGGGACCTGGGGCTTCACTGTCAAAAGGTTAGTACCCTATGATTCTAAGAATAGTGTGTGAGAGCATGTTTTAAGGTGCTGTGGCAAAGGAATGGTTCCATTTTGGTTCCAAGAGAATCTTTGGCACAAAGTCGCAAAATTTTATACCAAACAGATATGGTTTCATCACACAAACTCCAGAATATGAATAAGTTGTGTGCTATACAATTACACTAAAAATACCATTTGGATGTGTGAAATACAAACTTAATCCACCGAAAAGAGGAGAAGAATGCACTTTCAACAAAAGAGAACCTGAATAATTCAAAAATCAGATTTACGCGCATATCATCAACAAAAGAGATTTTTTCGAACTTAATAAGTGAACTAGAATTGGACAGAAAAGTTGCAGATTTTATCATTTAAAGATATAATATATTAACATTTTCTGTACTAAAAGCACCTATTAAGGTGACAGAACCAATCGCTTCTAGATCTATTCTACATTACATAACTCTTTCTACGAAAGTTATGCAACGCCAAATCAGGCTCAGATCCAGCAACCAAAAACCACAACTACTCTTAAAATCCTGGAATCAATCATCAACAATAGACAGAGGCAGACAATTCATGTAATACTCACCACAACTGGACAAGCAAGATTAAGTTATAACTTACATCTATAGAAGACATGGATCCTCTAGTCCATTTGATATAGCACACTGTTGTGGCCCATTTATTTCTGTTTTGGTATTTTTCTTTTTAGAAGCTACCTGGCAGAGAGTGATTTGTTGGTGTCATTAGATTTCTTTTCCTTTATATTTTGCGTTATTGTCATTTTTAGATTTTAGCTTGTTTTGCTCATTTACAGAAGCTGTGTTTGTACTCTTTCCAGAGGAATTTTCCATTATTGAAATCTTTTACTGAGCCAGTAGAATTTTATCTATTCTTCATAGACTATTTACGTCACTACTGATCTAAACTTTACCTTGAATAATGATAAAATTATAGTTGGTAATTGAAAACAAACATATATAACAAAGAAAAAGGTCCTTTTTATCTATATTTCTAATTAGTGAGACTTATAAGCTTTGATAGATATTTGCTAGGATGACTCAACAGTCCTTTTTCTAGAATCTGAGCTGTAGTATGAATAGCGTTTGACCTTCCATATGAATCAACAGGTATCAAAATGCATTAAATTAACTCTTTCATTTCAATGATCTTGACATACATAGGGTAACACCGGAGACTGGACAATCAATCTTTAGCCAAATGATGAACAGTATAACATTAAACGATAAACTATCAATTGCAATCACAACATAGCCATTTAACCTAAAAATGTTCAATGGCAAGCATTAAAAAAATAGCACAAACTGAAAATCAGACTACTATCTCCAACAAGCAAACATATCAAAAATAATTACAGAAGCAAGATCAGCGGTTCAAAAACTTGATCACCAGATAATTAATTAAATAGTAAAAGAAAAGGAAAAGTGTGGAAGGCATCAAAAACATACCTGGGAGGAATGTAAGAATTCCAAGGACTAAAAGACCATAAGCTTGAGACTTCTCTCCTCCCATGTGACCAGAGAAAATGAACAACGAAAGAAACAGAAGCAATGATCCAAGAGAAAGCAAAAAGAGCGCAAGCATAATTGACTTCCATGGGATTCTATCAAAGCCTTTCGGCGAATACTCAAATCTACGGTCGATACGTCCGCTCCTACTGCCATCATAATCACCATCATCATCATCTGTAGCAAGTTGCCCGTAACGAACATGCCGCCTAGAAGCCATATCTATTAACCCCTAACTCTCAACTATATCACAGACTTCAATCTCAAATCAAACAAAAAAAGTAGCTTCAGATATTTCTAATAAATAAAATCCAAAGTATATTATACAGACTTAATAAACAGAAAAAAAAATAAAAAATAAAAAAAATTTAATAGATAGCTGAAATGTTACAAAAACACGATTTACATATATATATATATATATATATATATATATTTTCCAAATTCAAAATTAATTTACAATCATAATAGCATTAGAAACAAAACAAATAAAATTCTGATTTTTAGACTTTAAGTTAAACAGAACCTAAATCGAGGTCAAATCGGACTATATAATAACACTAACAGCAATAATAACAACAAACAAATAAATAAATAAATAAATAAATAATGGAGGGATAAAAAATTAATGGAGGTACAAACTCTGGCAAATTCAATCAATGTCCAGCAACACATACAAAAACCCCCCACACGCTTTTACAAGGCTCCATGAAATTTTTTTCAACATTATAGTTAATGAAACCAAACATTTATGTAGTCCAACACATCTGGGTACTTGCCAAAATCCCTTCTTTTTTTTTTTTTTTTTCACATTCTACCTTCCAAACACACATTTAGAATCATTACAAAATCAAACATTCAAAACATTTTTCTAATGAAATTCAAAGCAAAACTAACTGCAAAGGTTCAAACTTTCAATAGAAAAAAAAGTACCCAGAAACTCATAGACCGATGATACGACATCACATCCAAACAAAAGGGTATTGAAAAAAAAAATCAAAAACAAACAATATCTACCTCTACTGGATTGAACCATGTAATTAGTGATTTTATTGAAATGAGAAACCAAAATGCCTACCTCTACTCGCTCGAACCAGCGGCTGTCGTTCGATGGCGTCTTCTCCGGCTTAAAGTCGTCGCGGCTGTCGTGCTAGGGTTCAGGCGAATGTGTTCTTCGACTTCTCTGCTTCTCAACAACTGTCTTCTTCTCTCTCGTTGTCGTTGAATGTGTTTGTCAGGAAGAGGAAGATTAGGGTTTCGTTAATAAGAAATTGTTGTTGATTTGGGGATTTTCTTAGGGATTTCAGAAATTTAGGGATCTTTTCAGACAAGCTTCTGTCACTGGGGAAGCAAAACTTTTATAGAGTTCGAGTACGTTTGAGAGAGCTTCTCAAGTAGATCTTTTTGCAGCAGATCTTTTAAATAAAGTCGTTGGTCGTTTGGTTGTCAATTAAAGAAAGCTTTTTTAATTATAGAATCACCAAAATACTTTAGTAAATATTAAATAATAGGGTTATATCGGAGATTTTAGTATTATTAAAAAAACTCAAAAAGATCTACTTTGAAAAGCTTTAAATTTGGGCTTCTCCAAGTAGACGTAAAACAACTTTTTTAATCATCTAAAAGATCTACCGGGTGACAACCAAACGATACAAAAAAAATTGAAAGAGCTTTTTTAATTAAAAAACCTCTTTTAGTCGGTAGACAAGCTCTCCCAACGGACACTTAGTCCCTTTTCTCCTGTCCCAGACAGTGTGTTTCAGATTAATTACAGATGGGCCCAAGAATGGGTCATTAGCCAAGGGTGGGTCATTGGGCCACAAACAATCACCAATTATCTGGTACTTGTTTTACTTTAGTAGAGTGAGCCTTATGTAGGGAATTAATCCCAGGCCACATGTCATTTGCATTTTCCTTATAATGTATCATGTATGTACCAACAAACTAATATACAACGAATTATTCATAATTTCCCTCTCTTTATCAGTTCTTATTCTCTACAATTCTTCTTTCGTTCTCTCCTTTCTAAGATCCAGAATTCTATTTGAATTTACAAATCACTGAGGGCATCACAAATTGGTATCAGAGCTCACTTTCTTGCAACCTGTGGCAATGGCAGAGGGTGCTAGGCACAACCAGTATGTAGAAGGTAGATTTGCCGAAATGAAGTCCAAAAATGAATACATGGAAGGAAAGGTTCAGCTCGTTGAGGAGAAGTTATAGAAGATCGATGAAGGAATGGATTCTTGCAAATCAGATATAGCAATAATGGCGGACCAACTTACCAAGCTTCATAATATGTTCTCCACCAAACTCAACCTAATCAACTTGGAGAAGGGAAGTGGTAAGGGAATCCTCGGCTCTGCACCAGCCGGATCAAGTGGATCTCACAGACCACAAGGCCAAAACCAGCTTGCAAAGGTAAATACCGAAACTCAATTTAAGCTACCAAAATTAAATTTCCCGAAATTTGATGGTATAGATCCTAAGGCTTGGATTAGAAAGAGTGAGAGATTTTTCCTTATTTACCCCATTGCACCAAATAAGAAAGTGTTAGTAGCCTCCATTCATTTCAAAAAGAAGGCGAAGGCCTGGTTTCAGTCATTCTACACACTTAAAGGAGATGTTGGGTGGGAGGAATTCACGGAATCTCTCTTAGTGAGGTTCCTAGACTTAGAACAGGAGGATGTGGTAGGAGAATTTCAAAGGCTCAAACAAACTACCATAGTAACTGAGTTTCAGAATAGGTTTGAAGAGTTGCAACCTCGGTTGTTATCTAAGAACTTAGGATTAAGCAACGAATTCTTTTTAGCTTGCTTTGTGAATGGATTGAATAGTGAGATTAGAAACTTATAAAATGTTCAAGCCCATATACCTAAAAGCTGCCATCCAACTTGCTAGGTTGCAAGAGGCAGCCATAGAAGTAAAAAGAATTAAACCCTGGTTTAACAAAACAGCCCCTATCACAACCCCAATTCCCATGCTACGAGTCTACGACTACTAAGTGGAACCCTTCACTTAACCAATATAACCCACCGAACCTAAACCATGAAATGTACCCCGTTACAAGATTGACTCCCACAGAAATGAAGGTTATAAGAGAAAAGGGATTGTGTTACAACTATGATGAGGTGTATTCATTTGGGCACTAATGCGCCAAGAGACAGATTTTTATGCTGAGAGGAGAGGAAGATAGTGATGGTGATGAGGGAGAAAATGCTTCAGAAGAAAATAAGAGTGGTGAAGAGATCGAAGAATGACCTGAAGAATAGATGACTATCTCACATCAGGCTCTAAATGGAGGTAGCTAAGGAATCCAAACAATTAAGTTGAGGGCACTGGTGAAGAACATGAAGATTACAATCTTGGTGGACAGTGGATAACGCATAATTTCCTTGACCCAGAATCTGCTAAATTCACTGGAGTAAAGATTGAGAGTACTAACCTATTATGGGTAACTGTGGGAGGAGGTGGCAGAATCAACAGCCAAGCTCGATGCCCTACTTTTACATGGTTGTTACAAGGGGCTAGTTTTACAACAGAAATGAGAATTCTAGCACTTGGAGGCTGTGATGTCGTGCTAGGAATGCAATGGATTCAGAAGATAGGGCCTATTCTATTGGACGCCAAACAACTGAGCATGGGTTTCAAGAAAGGTAACCGGTGGATAACTTTACAAGGCATTAAAGAGTCAGGAAGGTTGCTACATTTGGAAGGAAAAAGGTGGCCGCACAATTCAGTAAGGCACAAATGAGAGCTGAGCCTCTAATACAGATATATTCCCTGCAAATGAAGGAAGAGAAAGAGGATAGAGAGGTTCCGGATGAATTAAAGCCCACTCTGGATGAATTTTCTGAGGTTTTTGAGGAGCTCACATCCCTACCACTCAAACACTTAAAGAACCACCAAATTCCATTACTGCCTAACAGCAAGGCCATCAATGTGAGGACCTACCGACACCCCTACATATAGAAGAACGAGATGGAGAGGATAGTAAGGGAAATGTTGGACAGTGGGGTGATTAGACCAAGCAATAGTCCATTTTGCCTCACCCATTTTACTGGTTAAGAAGAAAGATGGTACGTGGCAGTTCTATTTAGACTATAGGGAACTTAATAAGATGACAGTCAATACAAGTTTCCCATCTCAATCATAAACGAATTCTTAGATAAGCTACAAGGAGCAGGGGTGTTCTTTAAGATAGACCTAAGGGCTGGTTACCACCAAATAAGGGTGGCTGAAGCAGATGTGCACAAAACCGCTTTCAGGACCCACTAAGGTCATTACGAGTTTAAAGTGATGCATTTCGGATTGACTAATGTACTAGTCACTTTTCAGAGCTAGATGAACAAAATCTTCCAACCATACCTAAGGAAGATGATTCTAGTTTTTTTTTTTTTTTTTTTTTTTTTTTCGATGATATTTTAGTGTATAGTTAAAGCATGAAAGAGCACACTGAACACCTTAAGACAGCCCTCAATATACTTAAACAATATGAATTCTTTGTAAAGAGGAGTAAGTATGAATTTGGCAAAACTAAGTTGGAATACCTAGGCCATATAATCTCAGCTGAGGGGGTTTCGGTCGATGAGAAGAAAATGTAGTAAATATTGGATTGGCCTATTCCTACCACTATCAAGGCCTTGATGGGTTTCCTTGAACTAATAGGGTACTACCGCAGGTTCGTACAAGGGTATGGACTAATTAGCAAGACGTTAACATGGCTGCTCAAGGAGAATAGTTTCAGCTGGAATGAAGTAGCCAACACAGCTTTTGAGGCCTTGAAAAAGGCCATGACAACCACACCAATACTAGCTCTACCAGACTTCTCACAACCATTTATTGTGGAGACTGACACTTGCAATGTGGGTATTGGTGCAGTACTAATGCAAAGGGAAAGACCTATAGCCTTTATAAGCAAAGCTCTCCCTCCTAGGAAACTAGGACTCTCAACCTATGAGAAGGAGCTACTAGCCATCGTTTACGCCATCCAAAAATGGAAACCCTATTTGCATGGGTACAAATTCATGATCAAAACTGACCATGAGAGCCTAAAGTATTTTATAGAGCAGAAAATGTTTACACTAATACAACAAAAGTGGCTTACTAAGTTGTTGGGCTATGATTACGAGATCTCCTACAATAAGGGTAAGGAAAATGTTATGGTAGATGGGCTATCAAGAGCCATGTGCAAAGAAGAGGGGGCCCTAGTAGCTCTTATAACTAATCAGCCACAGTGGGTACAGGAAGTTTAAGATAGTTATCAATTGGATTCCGTAGCAATGGAAGTGATGTCTTAATTGATGGTCAACCCTATAAGTAGCACAAATTACACACTCTTAAATAGAATAAAAAGGTGATATATGTGGGAAGCTTGGGTACATTAAGGGAAATACTTATGGCGTAAGCCCATTGCTTGACCATGGGAGGGCATTCAGGAATTAAGGGCACTGTGAAATGCCTAAAACACTATTTTTATTGAGAGACTATGAACAGGGAGGCAGTAACCTGGGTGACTTGTTGCACAATCTACCAATAATGTAATGCAGAGCATGTTAAGAGCCCCAGACTCCTACAACCACTACTCATACCTAAAATTCCTTGGCAAGATATAGCCATGGACTTTATTGAGGGTTTACCAACCTCTCAAGGAAATGACTCCATACTAGTGGTGACAGACCGCTTGACTAAGTATGCCCATTTCATCACGCTAACACACCCGTACATTGCTACCCAGATTGCCAAAGCTTTCCTCAACAACATACATAAACTACATGGTATACCCTCCTCAATTACTAGTGTCCGAGACCAAATTTTACCAACACTTTCTGGCAAGGTCTGTTCAAACTAATGGGCACAAAACTATGTCTAAGCACTGCTTACCACCAACGGACAGAGTGAACGACTGAACCAATGCCTAGAAAACTAATTGAGATGCATGACGGGTGCTAGGCCGGGAAAATGGGCCAGCTAGTTAGCCATGGTCAAATGACGGTACAATACTAACCATCACACCTCCCTCACCATGACACCTTTAGAGGCCCTATACGCTTACAGACCCCCTGTTTTTTCCTACACTGCCTTAGACATAAGTTCACCTGAAGTCAGAGACTTTACCTGCGAAAGAGAAAAGATACGGTTAATACTCAAAGAGGCATTAAACCAAGCCTAAGCAAGAATGAAATTTTATGCAGATAGAAACATGTCAGACAGAGCATTTATAGAAGATGATTGGGTTTACCTTACGCTGCAACCATACCGACAGTCTTAAGTGGCCCTTCGTCGGAATTTAAAACTTTCTCCATGGTTCTTTGGATCGTTTTAGGTGCTTGCTCGAATCGGTAAAGTCGCATATCGACTTTAGCTTCTAGCTGACTCTTTGATTCACCCCGTCTTTCATGTGTCATAACTTAAGAAAAGGGTTAGCACCATCGTGAACCCAAGCTTAACACTTCCACATATAGAATACGATGACCAGTTGCTTGTATATCCAGTGGCTATACTCGGACAAAAGATGGTGAAGCATCATAACCAAGCTGTCGCCGAGGTCCTTATTCAATGGTTGAACACAACACCAGAAGACACCACGTGGGAAGATGCCAAGATAATTCGAACCAGATTCCCGGACGCTTTAGACCTTTAAGGACAAATAGGTCTTTTAAGGGTAGGAGAATGTCAGGAAGAGGAAGATTAGGGTTTCATTTATAGGAAATTGTTGTTGATTTGGGGATTTTCTTAGGGATATCAGAAATTTATGGATCTTTTTAGACAAGCTTCGGTCAATGGGGAAGCAAGACTTTTATAGACTCAGCTTTTTTTCTCTTATCCCAGAAGGTGCGTTTTGGAGAAATCACAAATGGGCCCAAGAATGGGTCATTAGCCAAGGGTGGGCCATTTGGGCCACAAACAATCACCAATTATCCAGTACTTGTTTTACTTTAGTAGAGTGAGCCTTATATAGGGAATTAATCCCAGGTCACATGTCATTTGTATTTTCCTTATATTGTTTGTTACCAACAAACTGATATACAACGAATTATTCATAATTTCCCTCTCTCTAGTGTTTTAAAAATCGAACTGAGGAGGCCGCCTGAGGCGGTCTCACCAGCCTCAATGGAAAAATCGCCTTGGTGCGGTCGCCTCTTCATGGAGTTGGAAAAATGACGCATTTTGTCGATGAGATGGCAACCTCATAACCCTTTCACCTCAACTCGGAGTGAGGCTACAAAAGGCGGCCTTGTGAGGTTTTTGTTATTTTTTTTTTAAACAAAATTTTAAATTAAAAAAAGAAAAAGAAAAAAAAAGACATAAAGTGTAAAACAAAAATAGAAAACCCTAAACATATCTGTAGGCATTGCAAATCAAAAGAAACAAGAAAAAAAAGAGTGACAGTTACTGTTTCTTTTTCTCCGAAGTCTGAACGTACTGTCATCTCCAACTCCAAGTTCTACTTAAGTTCTTCTCCATCCTCCATTGTTTTCTTCTCCAAAGCTCCTCCATCTTTCTTCTCCTCCATCTTCGCTAGGTATGCTGCTCTTTCTGCTTCTTCTATTTTTTTTTTTCTTTTTTAAATGTCTGAAATATGTTGTTATGCTGCTGGATTTTTATTTTTTTGTCGTTATTTGTTATGTTTTGTATATCTATTGTGTTTTGAAGTTAAGTGTGGGTAAAAAAGTTTGGTTTGAAAAAGTTAAGTGTGTCATTATTTGTTATTTTGTGATGAATTGAAGCTTTATGTATACTGATTTTCTGTTGTGAGTTTGTGATGAATTGAAGATTTATGTATATTGATTTATGAATTATGTATACTGATTTTCTACTGTGAGTTTGTAATGAATTTAAGATTTATGCATACTTATTTTTTGTTGTGACATGTACTGTTGTTGTGATTTATGTAGTAATTTAGTTTTATAAATTTTGGAATGTTGTTGTAGACTTGTGTAGGAGATGTCTAATCGAAAAGATCTGGCTTAGAAGTATGGGGTTAAGGTTGAAGTGGATGGAAAAAAGTCTTATAAGTACCTTCGATGTAATTTTTGTGGTAAATTATTGATGGGAGGTGTGTTTAGGATGAAAGAACACCTTGCTGGTGTTCACGGTAATGCTACCCCATGAACAAAGGTGACTCTTGAAGTGAGAGATGAAATCAAAACTTACTTGGAGAAAAATGATAAAGCAAAGAAGAGGTCACAATTGATGCATGAAGAAAGGATTGATCATTGTGTCACCCTTAATAGTTAAACAAAGTTAGGTTTAAGCTCAGGTAGCATTACTCAAAGAGGAATTAGAGGACCGATGGATAGATTCGTCACTGGTATTGAACATGATATGGTGGAGAAGGATGGGGGAAACATGCAAGAACCAAGTGAGAAGGAGGCACGTGACAAAACATATATGGACATAGGTAGATTCTTCTTTGAGAATGGAATTGCCTTTAATGTTGTTAAAAGTCCATCGTTCATCAACATGTGTCGATCGATTGGTAATTTTGGGCATGGTCTAAAACCACCTACACCATATGAGCTTAGCACAACAATATTGAATGCGGAAGAAGAAAACACAAAAGCAATTGTTGCCGATGTAAAGAAAACATGGACTCAAACAAGGGTGTCCATAATGTCGGATGGATGGAAAGATATGAGAGGAAGACAATTGATAAACTTCCTCGTCAACAATCCACATGGCACAGTGTTCTTAAAGTCGATAGATGCTAGTAATGTAGTTAAAAATGCTACATTATTGTTTAATTTACTGGATGAAGTGGTTGAAGAAGTTGGAGAAGATATTGTAGTTCAAGTGGTGACGGATAATGCATCGAACTACAAGAAAGCGGGTGAAATGTTGATGAAGAAGAGGACACGACTATGGTGGACGCCATGTACTGCTCATTGTATTGACCTAATACTTGAGAAAATTGGCAATCTTCCTCAACACAAAAATGTATTAAGGAAAGCGAAGAAGGTATAAATTATTACAAAATGGTTTAATATTTAGTATGAATAATTGAATATTAGTTAAAAAAATTTGTAACAGGTGAGCAACTTCATATACAACTACGGATGGGTGTTAGCTTTGATGAGGTCTTACACAAAGAAACAAACAATAAAGGATGGTGAGGATCCCTTGGTTTGTGAAGATGTGCCTTCAGATGATGAATGGATGGTTGAGCAAGATGTAGTTGGGGAAACGTCCACAAATGTTGACATGAGTGAACCGAGTGAAAGTCTACAAGTAGGAGAAAAGAAAAGGAGAAATACAAGTAAGTAATTATCTAATTCAATTTAATAAGTTTTAAATAGATAAAATGATATATCTAATTATATTATTATTTGTTAGACAAAGGAAAGACTTTGCAATTGGCGGATGGTGAAAGTGGGTGGTAGGACATTTCAAACTAAGTTCTGTTTGACTCTTTGGAGGATGAAAGTTCAAATGATGATGGAGGGAATTACATTTTTAATCCACATTTCAGGGCTTCGAAGTTTGACACAACGATAGTCTATTTGATATATAGTGGTCATTTGTCATTAGGATGACGGTTTTCTTTTGAAATGTTTAAGTTTATTCGGGATATTTATGTTAGAATTGTTGAATGACTCTTTTAATGAATATTATGGAACATTTTCTACTTTAATAATATATCTATATATTTTAATTTTTAATTTTTTTTCCATTTTCGGTTGAGGCTACTACCTCGCCTCATAAAGGCTTCATCGCCTCGCCTCGCCTTTCGAGTTTTAAAACATTGCCTCTCTCTATCAGTTCTTATTCTCTACAATTCCTCTTTCGTTCTCTCCTTACAATTATAAGATCCAGAATTCTATTTGAATTTACAAATCACTGAAGGGCATCACAATGTTCTTCGTGTCCTCTACTTCTCAACAGCCATCGTCCTCTTCTCCCTCTCGTCGTTAAATATGTTCTTCGTTTTTCTACTCTGCTTCTCAACCAACAGCAACTTTTCAGTTTTTCTCTCTTTCTTTTGAAAGAATGGTAACTTTTCAGTTTTCTCTCTTTCTTTTGTTTTTGAATTTCAATTAGGGAATATGTAAGGAGGGCAAATTTGTAATGTTGCCTTAAATGAGATAAGTGGTGAAAATTCATTTTATAACGTGATTTGGTAAAATCATGTTTTTAAAGGCTAAAAAAGCGAATTTTTTTGAGACGGGCTATTAGTGCTCTTTAAAACATGAGAGGGGCTATTTTTACGATTCTTGGGTACTAACTGGTCAGTAGGTACTTATTGACTAGTCAGTATCCAAACCTACTGACCAGTCAGTACCCAAAATACTGACCCCACTAATAGGAGTATAGCACGTTGTCTTTTTTTTCTTTTACTTTTTACATTTATCTCACAAATTGGGCTATGTGCTACACTCCAATTGATGAGGTCAGTATTTTAGGTACTGACCAAGTATTATTATCATTATTATTATTTTAATATAAGATTGTATAGCTCTTGATTGTTCTTCTATCCTTTATCTCGACGGCGAAACAAGATATATAGCTTAGGGTAATACTAAATTACTAATACGTACTAGACTATCCATGTAATTGTAATCAATGATGATAGAATAGAAATAGACTTCTATCTTGTAGTCATGTGTTATAGAGATGTGGAAAATAGTAACCTAACCCACGTTAAAGAATCTTTGAAATTGAACAAGATAATATATATATATATATATATCAATCTCTCTCTCTCACTTGTGTGTGTCTCTTACAAAAATTATCCATAAAAAATGGATCAAACTCCATCTCTTGTTATGGAAAGCACAAGAAGAATCTTAAGAAAATCAATCCACACCTTCCTTAAATATTTTGAGTATTTGTCCACAACGGATGGCAATGGGTCGGGTCCTACTGGACCAGACCTAGACCCACCAAAAAAAATTGGAACTAGATACATACAAATTTTCGGGTTTGGGTTCGAGTCTTAGAAAGACTCAGACCTGACCCAAGGACCAGTGAAAATTCGCGGGTCTGGGTTTGGACACGTGGACCCATGATCCAAAAAAACAATAAAATACTAAAAATATATAAATAACTAAATAAAATAAATAAATAAATAGAGGACATAAAAGGGAAATATTCTTATTTGCATTCTATTTCAATTTCAATTTCTTCATTTTTTTTTAACTCACTCACTATTTGGGTCTACGGGTCCGGATCTACGGACCCAAACCCAGACCTGGCTCGTGACCCGAATGTGAGGACCCAGACCTGATCCACACGGGTCGGGTCTCACGGGTCCGGGTCAAATTGCCATCCCTAGGCCCTAGCTGTGCCTCAAACACACTGATCCTAAGCTGTCCAAACCAAATTTCCAATCAGTCACTCAACTTTTCCATTCCATTCATGAAAAATAAAATAAAAAACAAAAAATAAAAATAAATAAAAAATCGTTTACCTATAATTTTCTTTATTTTCACATCAGCCCCAAAAGATAATTTTTTTTAAAAAAGGCACTTCCATCCAATAGAATTTTGCATGTATGATTTAAAAAAATAAATTAAAATTACAATTGTAATAGTGATTGGTATATAATTAAGATGAAAATTTTGAATAAAAATTCATGCACGATTGAATTTTGTCATATGGATCATTAGTTTTTCTCTTATGAGCATACTAATGCACGTCACCACACTTTTGCCATGTGTGTTAATATGATTGATGTTATGATGCTAATATGGCAAAAGTGTAGTGATGTGTATTAATATGCTCACAGTTGTGTGCTTATGAGAGAAAAATTGTATGGATCTTACGGTACATGTATACCCATCCTATTAAAGTTATATGCATATATCTGTATATGGTAGAAAGAATTATACCTAAATTGTAATGAAGATAATGTAACTACAATGAATGGTGCTATTGTCACACACACTACTGAACTATTTATACCCCACTTTTTAAATGATTTAGTATTCTTTTTTTCGTTTATCAAATTACTTAAAAAGACATACAATTTTTATTTAAAAAATCTTGTACTAAGTAAAACTGATAAGACCCCACTTTTCTTATTTCAAAACCTTAATGACATAGATTATTTGAATGTTTACTATTTTGGTTTATATTTTCTTTTAAATCTCGATCTTATGTTTCTCATGTATTTATTGATTTATTACTATTTTTGTTTATATTTTCTTTCAGATTTCGATCTCATGTTTAGTATTTCTTGATTTTATTGTTTCATATGTTTATTTTATTTTTCTTCTTAAATTCCAGATCCATGTTTGTCATTTTTTTTTTGTCTTCCAGGTGTACTATAATTTGTATCAATTTTTTTGTAGATTTTATTCCGAATTTTCCAAAGTTAGTTTAATGTTATTTTTAAAAAAAAAAAAAACCAACAAAATCACACCAAGAATCGCAACTAAGAAAACCTAATCTCTGACAAAACGAAACTACACTAAAACTTCAATTCAATCGCTCAAAAAAAAAAAAAAAAAAATCATCAGACAATTAATATTACACTCACAATCTACCACCAAAAATCCAATCAACTACATAAAAATAAAATAAAATAAAATAAAAATCGAATCTAATAAAGATGGTTTTACCATGAAATAAAAAGAAAAAAAAAAGTCTTGCAAATGGATGTGAGAAAATTATAGGGGTAATTGCCCTAATAGCCATCGACTTTTGCCACCACTATCAAAATAGCCACCAAATGGGGAAATAGATGGAAAATGGCCATTTTTGACAAACATTGTCACACTAATGGCCATTCTATCCAATTCCATCCATTTCCATCAAATTCCATCAAATAAGTGGCATTTTGGTAAATAAGGGGATGACATTAATTTATTTTAGATGTTTTTTGGAAATCAATTTTTTCTTTTGTTTTTTGAAACAAATAAATATATTTAGTGTGTATATACGTATAGTATATCTCAAACATATATATATATATATATATATTTCTTTTTGAGAAGATTAGGGGTCGTTTGTTTTTTTCACTTATAACTTAATGGGTCTGAATCATAATTATTAAGTTGTTTTGTTTGTTTTTTTAAGTGGTCAAACAACTTAAAAATACCAAAAAAACAACTTAAAATAAAAAGTAAAAAATCCTAACTTTTAACTTAATTGTAAATCACTGAATTGCATTAAATGAAATCCAAAATCTTTTCTTTCGATACTATCCTCCATATATAACATATATCCAATTTCATCATAGTTATATATTGTATAGAAATCTTTATTTTAATATATTGCTTATTTTAAATAGCTTTAAAAATAAAAAAGAACCCTAATCACTTCTCATATTGGTGTTTAATATCAATACTTTATTATGATATTAGAGTGATATATTTATATATTATTTTTTTAGAGTAATTTGTGTGAGTTTTCCTGCTGCCCCTTTTATTTTTTGAAAAAAAAAAAAAAAACCTTTTCTTTTCTTAGTAAAAATAAAGTTTGTTTGTAATCGAAGTAGAAGATCATGATCATATGTGTTCATATATAATTATTATTTTCGGATTGTTTTTATTCTATATTATATGTATAATTGTTTAACATGGGTATAGATGTAAAATTACTTCTTTTCAGACAATTTTATTTTTAAAAAACAAACATGTTGACAGTACATTCAGATTTGAGAAAAAAAACAAACAAACAAACAAACAAACAAACAAACAAGTCATTCAGATTCAGGTTTCAGTCACTATTCAGTCTTCAGTAAGATTCAGGACTATTCAGTCTTCAAACAAAAAAACAAACGACCCCTAAGACTACAAAATCTAAAAATTTTAAAAAATATATTTGAGACAAGTTGAAAAGAAATATATATATTCTTTTTTGAGAAGATTAAGGTTATAAAATCAAAAAATTCTAAAAAAACATATTTGAGATTAGTTGAAAAACATATTTGAGATTAGTTGAAAAGATATATATATATATATATATATATATATATATGTATATATATATATTCTTTTTTAAAAAGATTAAAGTTACAAAATCTAAAAATTCTAAAATATATATTTGAGATAAGTTGAAAAGAAATATATATGTATATATATACATATATATATATATACTAAATATAATTATTTGTTTCATAAAACAAAAGAAAAAATTGAGTTCCAAAAAACATCTAAAATAAATTAATGTCATCCCCTTATTTACCAAAATGCCACTTATTGGATGGAATTGAATGGAATGGCCATTAGTGTAACATTGTTTGCCAAAAATGGCTATTTGCCATCCATTTCCCTATTTGCTGGCCATTTTGATAGTGGTGGCAAAAGTCGATGGCCACTAGGGTAATTACCCCAAAATTATATATAGAGAGCTTCTCCTTACAATCCACAAATTATCTATTCACACTCAAATTTAATTTTTTTTATTAATGACAATTTTAACCTAAATTAAAATTACTAAACAAGACAAAAAAAATTTAAAGACACTCCAAACTAATTAAATTATTAAATATGTTATTACCGTATTAAACACTCTCTCCTAATTAATCTATCTCCATTTTTCAAAAAAAAAAAAAAAAAAAAAAAAAAAAAAAAAAAAAAAAAAACATATTTCCATACTTTCTAATCAATCTTTGATTAATAGTTAAAGAAAAAAAAAAAAAAAAAAAAACTTGTGAATATTTTATTTTTTTACTAACAGTAATATATATATATATTAAAAATTTAATTTTTTTTTTTAAAAAAAAAGATATATGAAAGCTTGAATTGTTTCAACTTTCAACTATATTCAATTAAACTTAGAATTTCTAAGACTAATGAAAGAATTAAAGTTTTTTAAGCAATCACATACCTACAAGAGTAACAAAAAACATTTTCATATTTCGATTTTTTATTTTTATTTTTTATGATTCCTACAAATCAAGCTTATTAGTAAGTTTTTTTTTTTTTTTTTTTTTTTTTTTTTTTTTTTTTTTTTTTTTTTTAACTGTTAGTCTTGCTTGAGAAAGAATGGAGATAGGAAATTAGACATATGTATTGGATGAGAGAGTTTTATATATAGTTAAATCAAAATTTTAAAAAGTGAAACATAAATAGTTCAGTAGTAGGGGTGCCAATAACACCACTCAATTATACCCGAATTGACAATGTACCCCTATAATTTTTTTTTTCGGCAGTAAACAACCTGAACTATCATAAATTTGCAATAGCCAACGGAAACCTAACGAAACCCTAATTCGGTCAGGGAAAATTACACTAAGGTCCCCTGATTATTTATAAAATTGCATTAAATAGGAAAAATATAATAATATGACACGAATACCCCTCTGACCAATTTTTTTTTTTTTTTTAAATTAAATTTAAAATTGAAATAATGGTTAAATAATAATTAAATTCTGAATTTTATTATAAAGACAATTAAATAAATAGAGAAATGGAAAAATTAAATTGATATAACAATTATTTAAATTATTTAAGAAAAATAAAAATAATGGTTAAATAATAATACAATTCCCTTTCAAAAAATAATAATAATACAATTATGATTTTTTTTTATAAATAAAATAAAATCTTTAAAAAATTAAAATATCTTTAAAATATCTACCATTCATCTCATAGATGGATGGTAGAGAAATATTTATTAAAACAAATTCAAACAAAAAAAAAAAAAGATTTTTCTTTTAAATAGATTGATTTATCTCTCTCTCCTTTTTTTTTTTTTTTTTTAAAATAGATTGATTTATCTGAATTACAAAATAATAATAATAATAATACAAATACAAATTTTAAAAAATTGAACATCGATCCAATTAAAAACACATATAGAAGAATTAAAAATTTAATTTTTTAATTTTTGGTTTCTAGGTGTTGCAAATTTAAATATTTTTATTTCTTTAGAGAAGGGAAATTTTTAAGGATTTGATGGAGAAACAGATGTTTATTTAATTAGATGGATCGATGTTCATTTAAAAATATTTATTTGAAATTTTTTATTTTAAGGATTTCTCTTCTCTATGTTCATTAAGTTAAAAAATTAATTTAAAAAACACAATTCACAAACCAATAAACGAAATCCAATTAAAAAAAAAAAAAAAAAAGAACATTAATGGATCTTCATATCTTCATTATGATTATTATTATTTTTATTATTTTGTAATTGAGATCAATCAGTCTATTTAAAAAATCCTTTTTTTATTTGAATTTATTTTAATAAATATTTCTTCACCGTCCATCTCTGAGATGGATGGTAGAAATTTTAAAGATATTTTAATTTTTTTTAAAGATTTTATTTTCTTTATAAAAAAAATCATAATTGTATTATTATTTTTTTTTTGAAAGGGAATTGTATTATTATTTAACCATTATTTTATTTTTCTTAAATAATTTAAATATTTATCTGGGTTTTATATTTAGGGATATTTAAATAATTGTTATATCAATTTAATTTTTCCATTTCTCTATTTATTTAATTGCCTTCATAATAAAATTTAGAATTTAATTATTATTTAACCATTATTTCAATTTTAAATTTAATTTCAAAAAAAAAAAAAAAATTGGTCAGAGGGGTATTTGTGTCATATTATTATAGTTTTCCGGTTTAATGCAATTTTATAAATAATCAGGGGACCTTAGTGTAATTTTCCCTGACGAAATTAGGGTTTCGTTAGGTTTCCGTTGACTATTGCAAATTTATAATAGTTCAAAGGGTTTACTGCCGGAAAAAAAAAAAAACGTATAGGGGGTACATTGTCAATTCGGGTATAGTTCAGGAGGTATTCTTACCAATTAGCCAAGTTATAATTAATAACTGTCTTAGTTTATGAATGTTGTATGCCTTTAATGACTCAAATCAGCAGGATTCTCGAAGTCATTAAATTCAAGTACAATATTAATGTTGTCCAAATATCACATCTAAAAACTAATTGCATAATCTTGTTCAAATTTTCCATCAAATTGGTGAAAAAAGTTAAAACAAATCGGGTAGAGTTGGACTCCGATTATGTGATCGACATAGTCATTCTAGAGAAAATAAGAAATCATTGTAAGAAACTGCACAAACACAGGAGACTTGTATTATCCATCCACATTTGGCATTAGTACATTACTCACCCAAACTACTCACCCCTTTGACCTGTCTTAAAGCAAATAAACCTAAAGAATTTAACCCTATCAACTCCAGTTTATGGTCACTGGCATCGATATGCATCATCGAAATGCAGGAGTAGAAGAACAATTAATCGTAATAACCAATCATAGCAACAGTTATATCCAGCGCTCACAGGTTCAGAGGAACACATTCTCTATATAGCATTTATCAAAACACACATTGTAAGGATAACAGAAATATCCTTAAAGAACCAAGATTTTCCTGTGTGAATGATCTCCGGTGGTTCCATCATGATCGTGATGATGAAAAATAAGTGTCAACATTCCTACCAAGCATAGAACTGAACCAACAAGAAGTTTGTCATACCGCTCTACCCAATGGAATTTGAGCTGGCTTGCCCCGTAGAATGATAGGGCCACCAGTGAAGTCATCACTGTTATAGTGCTGCAAATACAATATTACCAAATGTTAAGGTTTTTAAAAGCAACCCGATCCGTGATATCTATGTCTTAACACCATATTGATATTCTTCGATAGCATAACCACAGTTCAGTAAATGCAAAAGCCTGGGTTGACACTTGACAGCAATTGAGTACATAAATTTCAAAGTACAATGTGTTACTGCAAAGGTAATTAAGAACGTAGAACAGTATAACCATGGATGGCACAGATTTCAGGTCATGGAAACCAGAATCCAGCTAGTCAAACACTTCTATGATCACTTCAAGTACGCTTAGTCGGTTACGATTAATATGGAAATGAAAAATCAACTCAATAAATCATCTACAATTCAATCATCTGATTGTAACAGGAGAAATTCCATATGGTAGCTTTAATAGGGTTTTCAACTATCTGGGCTTACACTCAATGAGTAACAGAAGGAATGTGTGACTTGAGAAACTTCAGTGTCATAAAACAATGAAACTTACAGCCAATGAGAGACTTCCTTATCAATTGATCAATTTTTCTAGATGCATATATGGAAATAAATAAAAGATGAAAAAGGGTGAAGGAACAAAAAAGATAGATTTACCAATCATGTATTCATGTTTACATTTCTGTAGTTCACAAATCATGTTTATATTTACCTAGCAAAATGTAACATTTCATGTGGCATACCACATATGCGATCAATCTAGCCAGCTTTGCTCTGAATTAGTTTTTGGTCAACCTAATAATCTAAGCAGCTTCTTAATTATGGTGATGATTTTGTAAAGTTCGATAAAATATAAATAAATCCAAATATGAAAATTCAAATTCTGTTGATACCTGAATAAAAGCACTATGATAGCAAGCACCATCATGGAGGACGAATTCCCAACAGCAAGAAAAACTGGAAGTGTGGTAGCACAAGGCGACAGTGCTGGAACAAGGACAAGTCCGGCGACAGCCATTTTCTCCATGGGTTGGTTATGGGAGTGACTGTGGCCACCCTTCCCAGTCAGAAACAACAAGATATAGCTACCTCCAAGAAACACAAGCAACAGTGAAGCAAGTTTATGCACAGTTTCTTCACCAGCAATAGTGTTTGCCATGGTGATTGCAGTTATTCCAAGAAGAGAAGTGGAGATCACATGCAAAACTGCTCCAAATGCAGCTACAGGACAAAAATATGGTAGTAAAGATGAGTACCAGAACCACTGCAGCAACAATATTTGAAAATTAAGCATATGCTTCTTGTAATTGACGGCTTGAAATCAAACTTGCTGAAAACATTAACAGTCACCAAAGTGTAAAATCAGACTAATATTAACTAATTCAGGTTTGAATGAACTCTAAGTGTAAAATCACCTATCAGTTGAATAATATCGAATGCCCTAATCATGTAAATATTTCATGAAGTAGGGAATTGTTAGTTTGGTTGGTCTGACTCTGAGCTATGATAAGAAGACCCTAAGCAAAACCAAACCCTTTACAGCATGTCTGAAATCAAGTTCAATGAATGAACTTGAACCATTTCACATTGTCGAGCCAAACCAATTTGCACAAAGAAAACCAACAGAGTTGCCATCTCTCAAATCCATACCTGTAAAGCTAAGTGTAAAATCACCTATCAGTTGAATAATACCAACTGCACTAATAATGTAAATATATAATGAAGTAAATATATAGGGAATTGATAGTTTGGTTGGTTTGGTTGGTCTGAGCTATGGTTAGAAGACCCTACGAAAAACCAAACCCTTTACAGCACGGCTTAAATCTAGTTCAATGAATGAACTTGAACCATTTCATATTGTTGAGCCAAACCAATTTGAACCAAGAATGTCAAGTTGTCAACTACAAGTCTACATCCTATTCATGATAGAGGAGCCAGAGTGTATCTGATAATCAATGGAAGCTAGCCGTATGATATCTTATAACCCTCCCTTTCTCTTATCTTATTCTGAACAGCTAATATTTGAATTATGCTAACAGTCGAGTTTATTATACAGAAAGTATTCAATGAACCGTATTTACTTTATTTGTAGCTGTATTTCAGCATCATTGGTCTCTAAATGCACAAATTCATCTCACATTCACGTAAGGTTTGTTGATCGGTTTACTAGAAACAGGTTCAGACATCTGGGTCAGCCTTTTCCACATATAAATTCTAAAGGAACCTACATTAGTCAAGACACCCAGCTCCCTCAACAACATTAGCAAGCAAGTGATATTATTGAGGGAGTCACAGCATACTAGGTTTAATTAAAGACAACCATTAAGCTAAATGATTCCAAAGAGTTACTATTGAAGAATGTATAGATCATGAGCCGGAAATGTAAAATTATAGCAAGAAGAGATGTTGTAAAAAAGTAGAGAGAGAGAGAGAGAGACATAGACATACTGACTAAAAGGGTTCTGGAGAGAGTCCATTTCTGGGCGCGACCGACGATGGAGAAAGGGAGCCAATGAGTGGGAATGAATGAATGCAAAAGAGAAACGGTGGCGATGCCTCCGATTGTCGACAGATCTTCCGCACTGAAACTCTCCATTACCAATCTCCCTAATTGTTTGTTTCTTCTATCAAAGCGGACCAACTTGGCTCTATCAAACTACATTAACAAAGCCCGACTCTACACAAAATTATCTGACGTTTTGATTCAGACTCCTGAGAGAGAAGAGATCTGAAGAATAGCAAAAGAGTCGGTTGGTGCAGTGCAGAAAAGAGGTGGGTGTCCGAAACAACCAATCTTCTTCTTTCAAAACCAATACCCAAATTTCCACTAATCAGACGCCTCAAAAAGCAATAATTCCAATTTCCTTCAATTGGAATTTGGAGCAGTGCTCTTTTATTATTACTCTTTCCGATCCATGTCTTTTTTTATTAATCCTACATCAGTTATTTTTTTTTATAATTTTCGTCATTGGTAGGATTCGAGCCGTTGATCTGGGAGTCATTTGTTCAAGCTTCAAGCTCGTCCATCTACTGGCTGAGGTCTTAAAACTTTTTATTGAGAAATTCTCACTTAAATCCACTCAAATCATATACAATTTTATTTTATTTTTTTGACGGTATCTATTTATTCACCTATCTAGATCAAGTATTTTTTTTTTTTTAAGCTTTTTCCCATTGATAAGATTCGAGCTGCTGATTTAAAAGTCATGTGTCCATCTACCAGTTGAGCTACGCCCCTCGAGCCTGTGAATTTAGACAAGGGAAAATTACACAAACATACCCTGACTTTAACACATATATGAGGCATAATCCAGTTTTGCAAAAATTACAAGAAAATACCCTTGATTAAACGTTGACTAACCGTTGACTGACAGTTGACCATACTAAATGATAAAATGACCAAAATACCCTTCTTTAATGTTTTATTAATTTTTATTTTTAAAAAATACTGTAAATATTAAAATAATTAAAAACTAATTAATTAACAATATAAAATTTAGAAGTCAAATATTACAAAATGTCCAAATTACCCCTCAATATTATAATTTTTTTAATTTTTTAATTGTTTGATAACTGTTTCGTAGGTCTCTATGGAGATCAATTGCTATTTATTTTTTGCTTTTAACATTTAATTTGATTTGCTTTTCTTTAAAAAAATATAAATATAAATTGTTTTGGTTGGCTTTTAATATATAATTAACAGTTATCAAAAAATTAAAAAATTAAAAATATTATAATATTGAGGGGTAATTTGGACATTTGTAATATTTGACTTCTAAATTTTATATTGTTAATTAATTAGTTTTTAATTATTTTAATATTTAAAGTATTTTTTAAAAATAAAAATTAATAAAACATTGAAGAAGGGCATTTTGGTCATTTTATCATTTAGTATGGTCAACTATCAGTCAACGGTTAGTCAACTGTCAGTCAACGGTTAGTCAAGGGTATTTTCTTGTAATTTTGGCAAAACTGGATTATGCCTCATATATGTGTTAAAGTCAGGGTATGTTTGTGCAATTTTCCCTTTAGACAATTAATTCTGATGTGATCGGTTATTTATGTCATGTGACATGATTTGATTGAATTTATACAATTAAACATATACACCAACCAATCATACTAAAACATTTTTGATTGACTGGAAAAATGATATTTGCAATTCACAACATATACACACCATTTTAATTGTTTTTTTTAATACATTTTAATTATTTTTTTGTTAATAACAATTTTAACCTTAATTAAAATTACTAAAGAGAAATAAAAAAAATTCTAAAATCACTTCAAACCATTTTTAGTTTAATCTACTGTTATTTGTCTTCCTCTTATTTATTTATTTATTTTTTAAATCTAACGTTATTTATCTTCATCTTTTATGTTTCAAGTCTGATTTCAACAAGGAAAATTGATTTGCTATAATAAATACATTTAAAAAAACAAATAAAAATAGAGCAAAAACTTACTTGGGTAAACCCTAAAGCCAAGGGTAAAATTAAATAGATAAAAAAAAATATTCCCTATCACACATAGCATAAATTCTCATATCATATGACATATCAAACACACAAGCATAAGATCATATGAACACTATTCTTAGCATGTTGAACCTAACCAATCAATCCTAGTGTTCATGCATAAGACTACATTTTCCTAATTCATAGCTAAGAAACCATCCTAGGACTTCAATCATCAAGCATGTTCAGCAAAAACAAACACACCAATGTTTTCAAGAAAAATTGTGAGGAATATATATTGCTCTCAAGAAAAATTCAATTTTCATTTGACTTCGATATTCCTGCAACAATTCCTAGATATTTTAACTTAAGATTCAATTTACATTTTTTTTCTTTCTCAGAACTAAACCTGCAATGTAATCGTGAAAACATTTATCCTACAGCAACAATATAGCTCCAGTGAAGAATAATGGTATTTGCAATATGTGAGATTCTTTCCTTCACAATGTTTCATTCCTTTGTTCTGCTTTTCATCCAATAATTTGTGCCATCGAGTACCCTCGGAGATCATGAATGCCCAGTAGCAAATCAAAAATGTTAGCAGTGAAGAGGCTCCTACGTTTTTTAAGTATTGCAGCTGCCAAATCAAGGCCGTGACGAGGCACATTTGATGTTGTTCAAGTGGAGCTGCCAATACAAATTTCCTGATTCAGAACCAATTCATCTGAGGATGATTCCAACTTCATACCTTTCCCATATGCAGCAATCAGCAAAGCCTCAGCCCTGCCTGCAATTAAAATATAACAAAAATGATTGAGATAAATGATAAACAGTCAAGAAAAATAAGATCTGGTAGGCATGCAAAATAATTTCTGAAGATTTCTGGTATATCTCCTTGTTCCGTAACTGACCAAACAGTATGATTGTTTTATGCAAGACGTGATCAACGGGACATACTTCACTTATTTTTTATGCCACCATTTTGACTCATATGCGAGCTGCATGTAGACATCCAACATTCAATATGAGTAGCTCTATCTCAACTCTCAAGTGCAAGTGAAGGGGGCAAATCCCTTCCCTTACTCAGCTTATTTATTATTATTATTATTCTTTCCTCACCTAGACTTTGGAAGGATTATAAACATTGTTTTAAAAACCGGTAGAGGCGGCTGCCTTGAGGCGGGCCTCACCGTCTTGGCCCTTCACTGCCTTGAGGCTGGCGCCTCAAGGCTGTTTTTAAATGACCCCACCTTGGGGTAATGGGGCACTCACCTCAAGACCGAACCGACTTAAGGCAGTGAAGCAGTGCCACATCAATTTGGTTTTCAGTGGTGAAACGGTGAGAGTTTTAAATCAGGGCTTTTATTTTTTTTATGATGAGTTTTGAGGTTGTCTAAGTTAGAAGTAATATTTTAAACCCTAACAGTCCACTCACACTCATCAAACGCCCCCACTCACACATTAAACGGCGACAACACCTCTGCCTAGAAAAAGAGAAAAAAAAAAAAAAAACCGAACAACAACCCACCCAAATCTCACATTTAGAATTATTTTAATTTTTTTGCATTATTTAATTTTTATATACGAGGTGGCAGCCTCGCCTCTCTAGTATAAAACACCTCAAACTGCCTAAAGCTTTTTAAACATTGATCATTAAGGACAGTAAAAGTGCCAGTTTGAAACTAATAAACGTGGCACCATCTTCATAACTAGTACATGCATACATGCACATAATGGAGACAATCATACACAAACCACTCACCATGCTCATTTTGAAGGCTCAAAAGCAGCACTTTTGCCCTAGTTGATTTTTGTGGAGGCGTAGCAAGTAGCAGCAACTAACACAATTTTATAGCCCAACTGAGAGCAATGGAGACAATCATACACAAACCACTCACCATGCTCATTTTGAAGGCTCATAATGGAGACAATCATACACAAACCACTCACCATGCTCATTTTGAAGGCTCAAAAGCAGCACTTTTGCCCTAGTTGATTTTTGTGGAGGCCTAGCAAGTAGCAGCAACTAACACAATTTTATAGCCCAACTGAGAGCAATGGAAGGGGGTTGCTCAACAGGAGAGCACATAGGATGACATGGGAGTGGAGTTGTGCCTTGAGGAACTGTTGAGGTCAGGACTTATCTCCTTTTAAATAAAGTTGGAAACAGATTAGCTCATCAATAGCCATATTTCATGGCTGCAAACTATGCCAGGACAAGCTCAAATATGATCTGAAACAAGCTGTTTGATAATGGAAAATCTTGTTTAGTAGGGGTGCACCAAGATCATAGTCGCAACATAGATGGCAAATCTCATCGGACTATCCAACCAGCACAACCTTGTATCTGAGTGTTAGCTAATGTTATCTTTTGTAAGTTTGCATTCTAAAATCCCTCACCCAGAATGAGATTCACCACAATCTCTGCATTTATAAGGTTTTACTAATAAAAGAGGTAAAAAAAAAAGGATCAAGGTAAAGTGGAGGCTGCTGGTATGCAAAGGTTATCCAGGTTTAATCATGTTTGACTTCTCACACCAGCTAAAAGGAATATAATTATTCATAATGTGATAAAAAAGCATATAGTTAAGAGATGGGCAAGTACCATGGTCCTTTTTCCTTTGGAGTAAGGAACTCATAGATGGAAATATCGAGGATGCAACCCTCCTGCTATCGTCCTGCCAAAATAAAAAGCCCTTTTATAAAATAAATAACAAAAACTTATTAAAATTAAATTTATAAATCAGTTTAGGTTTAAGAGAAACAAGAAAAATGTGCAACAAAGTGTTCCCCACAAATAAAGTGATTGATGCCACATAGGAAGGAAATGATACAGCTTATAGACTTATAGTAACGGCTGTAACGTATCTGTGACCTCCTTGCCAAAGCCATAAATTAAACCTTGTATAGGAGGCACTGAAATTCATAAGACATAAAGGCACTCCAGTTTGTTTTCCACAAAACTTCAGGCAACAATGGAAGTTCAAGATACCCCAAAAAAAAATTGAAGGAATTAGTTATAAAAAAAAATGGTGTAAAATGTTTGAATGACATTAATTGCCTAGAATCTACCAAGAATTCCCCATTATGAAAATTTCAACCAATGAAAGAAGTCCAGGCCACAATATAAGAAACCTCCAACTTGTATCAACATCACTAGCATCATTGCCCACTGACTACACAAAACATTTCAACCCAAGCATACACACGAGAAAAAGAATGTTTACCATATAATTTTTTTTTATCATCATCATCAGTATAATCTGCAATGTTAATCATTGCAGATTATAAAAGTCACTTATACATTATAAATGGTGAGAATATAGATACAAACCTTTGTATTAGTGCCTCCTGAGATTTCAAACTCATTCTTCCATGTCAAAGATGGCACTGGAACAACAGAAAACCCAGAGGCAACTAATATCCCAATCCATAATCCATATCCAAATCCTCCACTCCACCACCCCTTCATTTAAGACAAAGAAGATACTCAGCAAGAACTATGAAATCTTGTAACTTGTTATTGGCTTCTTTCCCTTTCACTAAAAATGTCTGAACAACAAAGATAGACAAACTGACAATGTTACGGTAAAGACATTCAAGTACACCAAATTTGTAGGAGGGAAGTAGTATCAGAAGAAAATGATGTTTATTAGGTGAAATCTTGAATTAGAAATAGAAGTATGAAAACCATTCCCCATGTGCATGTATAAAATAGAAAGTCGTAGCATCTTAACATGCAACTGCAAAGACATGATTATTATCACCAATCACCATAAACAGCCATACTTCAAGTCAAAAACATTTTACCATGTATATTTTATAATTTATTGGAAAGCTTAATTGACAAAACATTTCTATATAATCTTAGAAAAGATAAACATTGAAACCCTGTCTTCCATGTTTGTTTATTTATTTTTTATGGAAACTACATCAAAGTAGAATATTCTATAAGGTCATTAGGCGGATCTAAGGTCAAAATGATGACACTTGAGAGAACAAGACATCAAGAAACTTTTGCATAAAATTGATAACTTAGCAATGCTACTTCAATAATTGGGGGATTTTCAATTTTATTCTCTAAGTTATTGTGAAATAGTACTATGTAACTTACTTTTACTGTATTGCGAAATAGTACTCTCTTACTTTTACTGTATTGGCTTGATTGGTTCTTATAATTTCAAAATTATTTCTTTTGTGGTGAAATCTTTAATTTTAGTGTTGACATGTAATAGATATAAGTGTAACTGTCTTTTTTCTTCACACACTTTATTTATGTTCACTAACTTTTTACTTTCACATGCTAAAAACGCACTCTCTCTAGTCTCTACATTCTCTATCTTTCCGGAAGTTGCTCCCAAAAACTTCTAGTATTATTTAAAGTTTTTTTTTTTTTTTTTTTCCTCCATTCTCTATCTTTCCAGTTTTTTGTTATTGTTGTACTTTTATGTCAGGCACGCCTTTAACATATATGCCTTAAACTGTTGATACTTTCAACAAGGGATAGAACTTTCATCTCAAATCATTAAAAAGAAGATTGCAGCCTTCATTACTTTTAGGAAGTCATTTGGTGTTATTTTACAAACGTGTTTTTTCGTTTTCGAAATTGAGAAACGACAAAATGCGTTCAGTGCAATATTTTAGGTGGAAACACGGAAATCAAATATCAGTTTTTCCACCAATTAGTCAATTACACAAGAAAAATGGAAAAATTGAAAACATCAAAATTTATTTTCCACTTTAGCACCTTACATGATAGTGAGACTTATTGCAATAAATTTATTTTTATTTATAACAATATTAACGTGATAAGTGGGAGCTACTGCAATAAATTTATATTTATTTATTACAATATTCAGATATCAAAGTTTTTATTTTAAGATTTTTTAATGAATAGTTTCAGATTTATATTATATTATATATATATATATATATATATATATATATATATATATTAATAATCTTTATAACTAAATTTTTTAAATATATATTACTTACTTCTTTTCATACAATATATATTTTTCATACCTCATTAATTTTATTACCACATTAATACTTAATTTTTTTTTTTTTTTTTTTTTTTTAAACAGTATGATTGCTACAATGCTACCAAACGTTTTTACATTCTAAAAATAGGAAAATCAATTTCTCGTTTTCAACTGAAAATAGATACAGCAGAAAACACTGAACGGGCATTGAAAACGGTTTTGTAAAAAAAAATTTAAGTAATATTATTATAATAAAATAAAAAATGTATGTGATGAAAAATATATATGACAGATGCTAGAGACACTCTCCTAACACACTCTCTCTTTATATTACGATATGAGGACAACTTTTACTTTTGGACATTAAACTTGGAGCCATTATAAATGGCCCTTTTTTTTATTTTTAATCTTATTTACAATTTAAACCAACCACTAACTTCCCAAATTAATCTTTCTTTATTTTTAAATAATTTCCATTTTCAAATATCAGGTTTTTAATCTCTCTTATCTCTCTCTCTCTCTCTCTCTCTCTCTCTCTAAATATATATATATATATATATATATATATATAGTCTGGTCAACTTTACAACTTTTTTCTTTTTTTCTAGTTCTCATATTGCCCTTATGTTACATTTTACCAAATTCATTGCCAGCATCACCATTTTCAACTAACAAATTGCGATTGAACTTCTTGTGTGTAGTTCACTTCAACTCTCATAAGTTATCTTCTCACCATTGTTACAGCTCTATCTATGTAATTTTTAATAGCTTTTTTAATTAAATAATTTTATTGTATTATATTTAATTTTTATATTGAACTTCTTTTTCTAAAATTCTTTTTCAGACCTTGTTTGTGCGGTTCACTCCAACTAACACCATTTTCAGACATCAAGTTGGCTAGTGATGTTTGGTAAAAATAATTATAACTGTACAGTGTACACACATGGTCAAAAGGAGAAAAATGTTGTAGAGTCGACTAACATACACAGATGACAACCTAATATATATATATATATATATATATATATATATATATATATATAAAAACTTGATATTCGAAATGACAATTTGGTAGAAATAAAGAAAGGGTAATTTGGAAAGTTAATAGTTGATTTGAATAGTAAATAAAATGAAAAATGTCATTTATAATGGCCCTAAGTTTAATATCCAAAAGTAAAAGTTGTACACATGACATAATATGAAAGGAGTGTGGCTTGAGAAAGTGTGTTGTGAGAGTGTCTCTAGCATCCCTCAATATATATTGTATGAAAAGAGGGTAAGTAACAATTTCAAAAAATTAGTTAAAAAGTCGATAAATATATATAAAATATAAATATTAAAAAATCTTAAAATATATTATAAAAACTTTGATATTTCAATATTTAAATAAATAAATATAAATTTATTGTAATAGATCTCATTTGTCACTCAAATATGGTTATAATAAATATAAATTCATTATGGTAGGTCCCACTTATCAAGTCTAGTATCCAGGTGCTAAAGTGGAAAAGTGGAAAACAAGGAAAACATCAATTTGATGTTTCCAATGTTTCCGCTTTTCTCATGTATTGGATGGAAAAACACAAGTTTCATTTTCTGTGAATTGACCCAAAATCTTGTACCGAGCGCATTTTGCTTTGTTTCACAATTTAACGCAATTGCAAAATAAAACCAATCGCGCCCTTAGTTTCCATGCATATCTGAGATTACTGGTGATTTCCTAAAACTCCAAAGAATTTTCCTAAAGCTAACAAGTATTTCATTATTTACAGACTTGCAAAAATTGCCCTAAAAAGGAAACTCTTGCAATATTTCCGGAAGACAAGTCTAAAACTGTTAAAAGAGATGACAGTTTGAGAGGAAAATTTTCAATTGTAATTCCTGTAAGGTAAATCTTACAAACAAGGCACTACGAACAATAATTTTTCGATTTGAGAACACAACATCATCTTACCAACAAATACCTCCCCAAACATCACATGATAATTTCACAGGATAAATCATATAAAACTGTTTATAGAAGACAGGAGTTTGGTTTGGGTTGGACTACTGTTAAGAGCAGAGACACATCAAACTGAAATATATCAGTAGGAAAATAGGTATAAATTTACAAAATGTCACATGGACATTAGTAAGATCATGCTTTGACTGATGATAGGGCAAAAACTAATATTCGGCTGAAAAAAAATACCGAGGCAGAAAGAGAAATCAAAGAAAAAGACCTATAAATTTTCAAATAAAAAGATCAAAATTAACAGGAGATAAAAACTTATTCATTTTAATATAAAATGATTTGTCATTTCAAAGATAGAAGAGGTGTTTGCACAACAAAAGTAAATAAAATAGGAGTTTCAATACCAGCAGGTATGATGCGTCAAGAATCTTTAACTCATACATTAAGTTGCTCTTTGCAAATTAACTAAAGGGTGAAAGCTCCCATGCAGAAATATGCTAAGGTCAATAATGATGCATTGATATATAATAAGCGAATGTGCTCAGTCTCTCCTACTATCCTTAATTTTTCCCTTTTATACAATTTCGTTTACTGATTAAAAAACATAATAAATAATGACTATTTAATAAGGTTTATCTATAGCTTTTTAAGTCAGGATTCTCATTGCTATTAAAATATTATTGATTGATGCAAGGCTTAAAGGCCACATATGATGAAAAAGACAAGAAACAGAACTTTGACAACGGCAACAGAACACCATCCTTCAAGAATGTAATTGGAGAGGTCAAAATGATATCAAGAGGGATTTGCACAAACCTGCTTCCCATCTTTTGGATAAGGGATTGATTGCTCTATATACGCAGTTGTCCCTGAAATTACAAAAGCACAAGTCCCTACAAATTTCAGTATAACAAGAACTTTAAGATAAATATCATGATGACGCAAATCAACAATTGCAAAAAATACTAAATAAATTGATCAATAAACCAAGACAACTCACCACGCAAAACATACACCACAGCACACCGAAAACATTAAAGTTATCAATTAAAGAGATTAATTAATTAGAGTTGAACGTTTATACAGAAGCAGGATCAGCAGCCTAGTTTCTCACAAAATTTGTAATGTGAATTCTTAACCATTAGTCCATTACATTAGAGAACTTTGATAGCATAAGATTGAATACAACATATATAACTAATGCACTTTGGATATTGATTATTGAATATGTGAGATTAAATCTCAACTATTGAAAGTGCCTAATCTAACAGTAAAAAACTTGTGTCATAATTTGTATCAAAAACGATGGACAGTTGACTCTAACCCATATAATAATAATAACAACAAAATTAAATAATAGTAGCAGTAGTAGCTTGTACTTATTCAAGCTTAATAAAATAAATAAATAAATAAATAATTTAAATGATAACTATAACTAGCTAGGAAAGGTTAGACCACCTATTTTTTTCCTTGTTCTATTGGTTCAATGCTGTGGATGAAACTAATTGAGGCAACAAAAGAGATGGAAGGTGAACAAGCCATCCACAAGATCAATGAAATCTCGACATTAGCCTAGTAAGTTATACAGAAGTACAAGCAATTGAACCAATTAAGGAGATGAAATTTTGTGATATTTATATTTCCAGCTGCTCAGTGCACATTCTTTATAACTTACTAGGCTAATGTCCAGGATTTAATTGATCATGTGGATGGCTTGTTCACCTTCCATACCTTCTATCAATTTAATGAAGTTCTGTTTATATCAAATGATAAACTAGGATCAAATGAGAAAAAGAAACTAATTGAATGTAAAGCACCAGCAATCTACTTTATCCTTTCATAGGTATCAACCATTGGGCATAAAACTGCTGAAAAATGGCTGAGGGTTTACCCCAACATACATTGTCCACTCCCACGTTTGTGCAGCCTAGGTTGTACATATATTATTTTTTCACATTATGATTTTTTCTTTATATATATATATAAAAGAGTATAATGTACCTGCAATTTCTGGTTAAGAATAAGGAAAGTAGTAAATATACCTATCTGTTCTTTTATGGAAGCATTTAAGCAATTTTTCACTCTGAACATATTAATGGATAATTCAGCCCTTATATTTTTTAAAGCATCCTATGTATGTGATCAAAGAGTTTGCATAGAAAATTTTAAATGGAGAATTTATATACTATTTTTTTAGGCTTAAAAGATGGGTTTCTCCCTGATTCCTTTGGCTGTACAAACAATTGGAAGTATAGCCAATTAGGTAATGCTTGTTCCAGAATTCACATTCTGAATCTAGGCAAAGGTTCTACTTTACTAACATTACATATTGAGGGTGACCTATTTATCGACATCAATGATACCGGGAAAATAATGTTTCAAATGTTTGTCTTTCTGTGAGAAGGTTACTTTGTCCCTTGTCACATTACAAAGATACCTCTGAAACTGAATCCCTGAAATAAATGTATCTTGTAGGTCTTTCACTTTCTTTGTTAAACAATTTAATAAGGGGAAGATTCAAAACCTAAGAAAGTGGTTAATCACTATTGAAACAATAATTTTCTTTAATTCTCTTTTATCTGTCTGTAACTTTTCATTGGCAATCAGCCCAGCGCATAAAATATCACAGATTCAATTATTATTATTCATTCCCTTGCTGTACATATAATTTCAAAAAGACTCGGACCAAAGAGGAAAACAACACTTTACAGGTTATTGCAATCATCATGTAAGGAAAACTGATAACAGAAATCTTGTTATGATGAAGGGAGGCCATATGAAGTAAGAAAGCAACAAATGAGTATGAGATCTAAGAAAATGATACATATTTTTACATAGGAGAGAGGTGAAGAGAGAAAAGAAAGTATAGAATTAAAAGGAGAGTATGTCATAGACATTATAAAGTCATACCAATTGGAGCATCTAAACCACGAAGCAACATAACAATAGACTTAGCATCTAAACGTTTTCTAACTCTTCCACTGATTAGTACTGGCAAGTGAGGAGAATCAAATACCTATAAGATTTGAGGAAAACAAAAATCACATCACTTCATAATTCAAATGTTGTCTTACAAAACATTGTCACTGTGCACATACTATTTGAGAAATGAATGTCAATGCTATGAAAGACATCCTGATTTGATAAAAAGACAGTACATTTTCTACAGCCTAAACCAATCAGATTTACAACTTCCAGCAATCCAATATTCCTCTTGAAAGAAATAAACAGAGTGAAAGACATAAATCTTAAGTATCCCAACCCAAGAATGAGAAGAAAAAGAAAAGGCAGAACTGAAGCATGATACTATATCAACAAATAACTCTACACTCATTTTATTCAAAAAAACAAATTGATTGGTGAAAATGTAAGCTTGACATTGCAACAAATCATATTAGTAACATACAATTATGTGTCTCAATCTAAAATACTGTTATGAGGGCTCTAAATTAGGGACTACTATCAAACCCTACAACCTAGTAGATAGGAAACTTGTGGGATATTATGTAACCCAACTCAATGGCCCTGAGGAATTTGAAGCTATGACCTTGTAGTTGGAGTTAAAACCCTTTTATCACTCCACTACTTGGATTTTCATTTCCACATAAAATAAAATGCAACTCTCTTTCTCTCCCTTCTCTCTACTTCCTTCATTTGCAAATAATATTATAAATTCATTTTTCAATTTCAAACGAAAACTGGATCAAGGATCTATAAAATTCGAGCATAATTTGCAATCAAAGCAAAAATTTCACTTTCAACACAAATGGAAAAAAAAAAGAGAGAGAGAGAGAGAGAGAGAGAGAGAGAGTTCAATCCATTATTTCAGTAAATATCCAGTTCATGATGGCTTTGTTAACAGCTAGCATTGACTAAAAGTCTAAAACATCAAATAATGCTTTAACCAATGAAAATATAAATGTAGACGATACCTAAAATTTCTACTGAACAAGTACAATCAAACCAAGAAATTGTATTTAATTTGATAATCCATATCCACCAACTCATAATGAAGTTCAGTAAAACACGTCTTCGTCGATACTAAAAGCCAACTCTGGGCTCAGTTGAAAAGCACAAAAAATATAGAGTCCAGTTGTAGCTCATCTAATCAATAAAATTTCTGATTACCGAGCAACAATAAACTCATTTTATTTACCAGACATGTAAAGGTCCCCACAATTAACAGGGCAGACACCTGGACCATATCTGGTTTCCACTAACAACAAATAATATACAATATTCCAGTGTAAAGCAACCGGAGTGGTCAGTTTTCAGGACGGCTAAAGCGCCGGAGAGATCAGGGTCGTTACCCAGAACCCAGTTGGAATGGGGACTGGTTTGTGTGGACATAAAGTCGTGGAGAGGAGGAAAAGAGAGAATCTGATTTGTAGCCCTCATCCATGACCGTGGCGGTCTACCATTGAGACAGTTATTGTATGTAAGAATGGGTCTGATTCTGGAGAATTTGGATGAGAAGAATGTGTTCATCACAATTAAATGTGTATGAGATTGAGTGTGAACCGTACCCATCCCAACAAAATACAGCTTCACCCTTCAGTTTCGCACTTGCTACTCCTTCCCTTTTATCATCTTCAAAATTTTCAACAATCACCGTTCATAATGAGTTAAATTTTCAGGATTCAAAAAAAGTAATCAGTCTCTAATCCAATCTCACTATATCTCCTGAGTACTGCCTTACAAACATAGCTTACAATTATGTGTCTCAATCTAAAATATTGTTACGAGGACTTTAAACTAGGGAGTAGGGACTACTATCAAACCCTATAACCTAGTAGACTCATGGGATATTATGTAACCCAACTCAATGGCCTCTAAGGAATTTGAACCTATGGCCTCTTAGTTGGAGTTAAAACCCTTTAATCACTGTGCCCACCACTTTCATTTCCAAATTATATAATATGTAACTCTCTCTACTCCCTACCTCCTTCATTTGCAAATAATATTGTAAATTCATTTTTCAATTTCATAAGAAAACTGGATCAAGGATCTAAAATATTGTTATGAGGGCTCTAAACTAGGGACTAATATCAAACTCTACAACTTAGTAGATAGGAAACTCGTGGGATATTAGGTAACCCAACTAAATGGCCCTGAGGAATTTGAAGCAATGACCTCTTAGTTGGAGTTAAAACCCCACTTGAAGTTTCATTTCCACATAATACAATATGCAACTCTCTCTACTCCCTGCTTCCTTCATTTGCAAATAATATTGTAAATTCTTTTTTCAATTTCAAAAGAAAACTGGCTCAAATGGATTCAAGCATAATTTGCAGTCATAGCAAAAGTTTCAACACAAAGGGAGAAAAACAGAGACAAGCAATCCATTATTTCAATAAATCTCCAGTTCATGATGTTTTTGTTAACAGTTAACATTAACTAAAAGTCTAAAATAACGAATTAACCAATGAAAATATAAATGCAGACAATATCTAAAATTTCTACAGAACAAGTACAATCAAACCAAGAAATTGTATTTAATTTGATAATCCATATCCACTAACTCATAATGAAGTTGAGTAAAACACTTCTTCATCGATACTAAAAGCAAACCCTAGGCTCAGTTGAAAAGCTTAAAAAAATATAGAGTCCAGTTGTAGCTCGTCTAATCAATAAGATTTCTGATAACTGAGCATCAACAAACTCATTTTATTTACCAGACATGTAAAGGTCCCTACCATTATTAGCGGTGCAGGCACCTGGACCATGTCTGGGTTTCCACTAACAACAAATAATAAACAATATACCTGCGCAGAGCAACCGGAGTGGTCTATTTTCAAGACGGCTAAAGCGCCGGAGAGATCAGGGTCGATACCCAGAACCCAGTTGGAATGTGGATCGGTTTGAGTGGAGGTCAAGTCGTGGAGAGGAGGAAAAGAGAGAGAATCAAGCCAGTTTTGCTTCAGTTGAGCAGCATCAGAAGCCTTGGTAGCCCTAATCTGTGTCCGTGGCTGTGATGTTGTAGCATTGTTACAGTAATTGTGTGTAAAAATGGAGGGTTTGATTCTGGAGAGTTTTGATGAGAAGAAAGTGTTGATCATTATATAATGGGTTTGGGGTTGAGCGTGAACTGTTCCCATCCCAAACACAATACAGCTTTCGCACTTGCTACTCTCATTTTATCATCTTCAAAAGTTTCAACATATACAGTATTTTTTATTATTATTAAATGGGCAAAAATCATTTTGGTCCAAGGTGATTTGACTTTCTCCATATTTGACCAATGTTCACGTATTTGGTTCGCGTGGTCCTTAAATTATCTAAAATCTATCATTTTGGTCCCTTAATTAGCCAGACTTTAGTCGCACTTAACGGATGAAGGATTATTATGGTCATTTAAATGAAAGAAACAGAGAATGTTGATACGTAGCTAAAAAACTAAAATTTAAAAAATAAAACTATTGGATATATTTGGAAAGGGCAAACATAACCCTATATTCAAAACGGAAAACACAAAGCTTCTAGACCGCCACCACACTAAAACTTCCACAACAACTTGCTCTGGTTTTTTGAGGAGAGCCTCCCCCTTTAATTCTAGAAAATCTCTTGTTTATGGTCTCCCATGAATATCATTTTGAAAAAAATAACACACATGCATCTATGGAATCAAAACTCCTTACATCTTTAGTAAAATTGTACCTCTTTCGAAATGTGCCTTATGAAATCAAAACTCTTTATATTTTTAGTCAATCGCTTTAATATGTAATAAAGATGAATTTTAAAAAGGGTTTTTCGGAAAAATGCCCTATTTTAGGGGCTTAATTACAAATCTACCCTAAAATCATATTCAATTGTAAAACTACTCTATCTTTCCCAAAATGCCCTCACTCATCACCCATCATATTTATTAACCTTATTTATTACTTATACCAACCATTTACCAACCAACTTATCAAATAAATAAACTAAACACTATCTAAACCTTTTCCTACTCTACAACACTTTGTTTCCCATACTTTTCTTTTTCAATTTTAAGTTTTAAAAACATTTGAGAAGATTATATAGAGTAATTTGAAGGTAAGTATACATTTTAAATTAATTTTTGCAACCTCATAATCCTTATTGTTAATTAGTTTGACATATATCCACTGTTTTTAAAAGCGTTTTGAGGCGATGAAAAATAGTCTCGAGGCGGACACCTCAAGCAATTGTTTTAAATCGCGAGCCTCTATGGTTTGAGGCATACGCCTCTAAGGCATGCCACCTCGAGGCGTATGAGGCTTACGCCTTAAAATATACCATGTTTGGGGCCTGTTTTTGATGTTTGGGCAATTGGGCCTTTAATTTTTCAAAATCAAAATAGTTTTGGGCCTGTTAGTATAAATAAATAAATTTAAAAAAAAAAAAAAAACAATAAAAAAAAAAAAAAACTCTAAAATAACAACATAAAACACACACAAAAACTAAAGAAACCCTAAGCCAACAAAGAAGTGAAGAAAGGATAAGGAAGAGTAGCCGTTAATCTATTTTCTTCTTCTCGACAAAGAGAGCACAGCGGCACAATTCTTCATCTTTATACTTTAAGTGTCCGTTTGGGAGAGCTTGTCTACTAGCTAAAAGAGCTTATTTAATTAAAAAAGCTCTTTTCAATTTTTTTTTTTTTTTTTTTTGTATCGTTTGGTTGTCACTTAGTAGAGCTTTTAGATGATTAAAAAAGCTGTTTTACATCTACTTGGAGAAGCCCAAATTTAAAGATTTTCCAAGTATATCTTTTAGAGTTTTTTTAATAACACTAAAATCTCCAATATAACCCTATAATTTAATATTTACTAGAGTATTTTGGTAATTCTATCATTAAAAAAGCTCTTTTTTAATTGACAACCAAACGACCAACGACTTTCAATTAAAAGATCTACTGCAAAAAGATCTACTTGAGAAACTCTCTCAAATGTACTCTAAGTCTTTAGGTATGTTCTCTCTTCTCTTTTATCTTTTCTATTTCTATTCTTCTATTTGACTCTATGTTCTCTCACATCTATAATCTTCTATTCTTCTTTACTTCTATTCTTTTCTATAAATTTATGTTCTCTCATCTCTGTAATCTTCTCTACTTCTCTCTTTTCTACTGATTTTTCATGAATCATGATAATATTATTGCATTTTGTATGTGATTTTTCATGTAATGTTGCTGGCTTTCTACTGATTTTTTTTTATTTTATCGTTTTCTACTAATATATGAATATATCATGTACTTTGTCTATACTTATCACTTCTTTGTTAATTGTTCTGTACCTATCACTTAATACTTTTGTTAATATTAATATTGTTCATTGTTTTTGTTAATATCGTTCACTCATCACTCTTTTAATATTGTTAATATGAGGAACAATTCACTGTTTTGTTAATATTAATATTCTCTTTTGTCTTTACCAAGTATAAATAATCTATTGATATTAATATATTATATATCTAATTTCTTTATGTAGGGAGTTTACAATTGATAAATGAGGAACAACTTGAATAGAATAGGTTCTGTGTCTTTCTTGTAGGACCCATTTCATTCTCTGGTCCATACTGTCAACAAAACATTGTATTTCATGGATATAATATTAATTTTATTATTAACTCTATTAATCATTGTTAATGAATTGATTTTGGAATTTGATTAGAATTCTGATGATGGGTTTAATTTTGATCAGGTGGATAGGAAAATAATTGTTCCAACAAGTTACAAAGATTAGGGCAAAGGAGGTCTGCTATGGTGGATGGACTTTACAAAGCCGGTAGGAATTACAATTCAAGGAAATGGTGTTTCTGATTTAGAATAATGCCTTGTGATATCTTTCCTATCGTTTGAAAGTTTATAAAACTTTTGATAGCTGGGTTTTACAATTTTTGTATTTGTAGATAATGTAAAACTCCTTTTGAAAGTTTAAAATTTTTTCAATCAATGAGCTTTACAATTTTGTATCTGTGATGATGTAAAACTCTACTTTGACATGAACTGAAATTGTACTCTGTTATATTAATATATTTAGATTTTAATTGCTTCCTTGTTTTGCAAGGATATATATATATTTCCAAATATATAAAACTCAAATATTGATATAAACACATGCCTTACATATGCCTCCAAACCTAGTATATATAAAAATTTTGTGGATACAATATTTAAAAAAATTAAATTTAGGGTCAATTATGTCTTTATAAATATATACATTGTGGAGGCAATTTTCAGGCACATTTAGCACCCCCAAAGCCAAACCCAATTTGAATTACAAAAATACATAAACAAATCACTTGCAGAGGATTTCAAGGTGGTTGTGGGAATCAGGATAGGTATATTAATTAATTAATTAATTAATCCTTCAAACTTTCTTATATTTATGTTATTAATTCATTTACACAACAGTTATTTGTCTGTTTAATTAAACACATTTTATTATACACTATAAAACTAATACATTTTTTTGTGGGTATTTCAAATTTTCAGTCCACCAATTTGGTCATTTGCTTTGATATTCCTTCTCTTTAACACTCACGGTGAGCACTACAAGAAAATTACCCATAGTGTAAAAATAGTGTTGATTCAAGTAAGATTGTATATATAACAAGTAAATGGTTTTCAATACTATAAAACGAACACCAGTCTTGTCATCACCAAATTTTAATTGTAATAGCGTCTATGCTCTGCTCTGCTCTGCTCTGTTCTTTTGCAAGTTGGTCATATCAAGAAACACAATTATAACAACAAAGATTAGTATGATAATTACATGTAAAATTATTTTTGACTTGCACTTCCCCCTCATAGTATATAACATAACACTTGAAGAAAAAAACAAAGCCGTTTAGACTGTATCAACTATCCGTAAAGGGAGGGAAATTCAAACATGACAAATACAACTATTTACAAAAGGGTAAAACACATAAATTAAAGACAGAGAGAAAGAACGATTATGAAGATTGATAGGGTTGTCACCAAAGAGCAGCTGCTGCATTATTTAATGTAGCAAGATCCTTGTAAGAGCACCTTGACCAACAAGTCCTGAAAATCATTAGTGAGTCTTATCCAAAAGATGAGCACACTAATGGGGTTTAAGACTTGCCGGAGATTTCTGTTTCTTTTGAAAATTTTCAAATATTGTAACTTAATGGTTCTCAACACTGTAAATTCACTTGCTTTAATGACAAACACACCTCCCATTTTATAATGTCTTTAAAAAAAAATAAAAAAAAATCCACAACTAACTTTTTTCATCTAACTTTCTTCACCTAACTTTTCATCTAACTTTATTCAACTAGATTTTATACATTGAAAACCTAAAAAAGCTATAAAACAAAACATAGGATTTGAAAATAGTAATGAACATTTTGTAATACCCTAATCCCACCAATTGACAAAGACCCATTATCGAATCATGACAAATACAACTATTTACAAAAGGGTAAAACATGTAAATTAAAGACAAAGAGAAAGAACTATTATGAAGATTGACAAGGTTGTCACCAAAGAGCAGTTGCTGCATTATTTAATATAGCAAGATCCTTGTAAGGGCACCTTGACCAATAAGTCATAAAAACCATTAGTGAGTTTCATCCAAAGGATGAGCACAATAATGAGGTTTAGGATTTGCTGGAGATTTTTGTTTCTTCTGACAATTATCAAATATTGTAACCTAATGGTTCTCAACACTGTAAATTCATTTGCTTTAATGACAAACACACATCTCCTTTTATAATGTTTAAAAAAAAAAAAAAAATCCACAACTAACTTTTTTCATCTAACTTTTCATTTAACTTTCTTCAACTATATTTCAAACATTGAAAACCTCAAAAACCTATAAAACAAAACATAGGATTTGAAAATAGTAATGAACATATTGTAATACCATAATCCCACCAATTGACCAAGACCCATTATCGAATCATGACAAAAAAAAATATTTACAAAAGGGTAAAACATGTAAATTAAAGACAGAGAGAATGAACTATTATGAAATTTGACAGGGTTGTCAACAAAGAGCAGTTGCTGCATTATCTGATGTAGTAAGATACTTGTAAGGGCACCTTGACCAACAAGTCCTAAAAATCATTAGTGAGTCTTATCCAAAGGATGAGCACACTAATGGGGCTTAGGACTTGCCGGAGATTTTTGTTTCTTCTGACAATTTTCAAATATTGTAACATAATGGTTCTCAACACTGTAAATTCACTTGCTTTAATGACAAACACACCTTCCCTTTTATAATGTTTCAAAAAAAAAAAAAAATCTACAACTAACTTTTTTCATCAAACTTTCTTCACCTAACTTTTCATCAAACTTTCTTCAACTAGGTTTCATACATTGAAAACCTGAAAAACCTATAAAACAAAACATAGAATTTGAAAATAGTAATGAACATATTGTAATACCCCAATCTCACCAATTGACAAAGGCTGATTATCGAATCATGACAAATACAACTATTTACAAAAGGGTAAAACACGTAAATTAAAGAAAAAGAGAAAGAACTATTATGAAGATTGACAGGGTTGTCACCAAATAGCAGTTTCTGCATTATCTGATGTAACAAGATCCTTATAAGGGCACGTTGACCAACAAGTCCTAAAAACCATTAGTGAGTCTCATCCAAATGATGAGCACACTAATGAGGATTAGGATTTACCGGAGATTTTTGTTTCATCAGACAATTTTCAAATATTGTAACTCAATGGTTCTCAACACTGTAAATTTACTTGCTTTAATGACGAACACACCTCCCCTTTTATAATGTTTCAAAAAAAAAAAAAAAAATCCACAACTAACTTTTTTCATCTAACTTTCTTCAACTATATTTCATACATTGAAAACCGAAGAAACCTATAAAACAAAACATAGGATTTGAAAATAGTAATGAACATATTGTAATAACACAATCCCACCAATTGACAAAGGCACATTATCGAATCATGACAAATGCAACTATTTATAAAAGGGTAAAACATGTAAATTAAAGACATAAAGAAAGAACTATTATGAATATTTATATGGTTGTCACCAAAGAGCAGCTGCTGCATTATCTGATGTAGTAAGATCCTTGTAAGGGTACCTTAATGAACGAGTCCTAAAAACCATTAGTGAGTCTCATCCAAAGGATGAGCACACTAATGGGGCTTAGGACTTGCCGGAGATTTTTGTTTCTTCTGACAATTTTCAAATATTGTAATATAATGGTTCTCAACACTGTAAATTCACTTGCTTTAATGACAAACACACCTCCTCTTTTATAATGTTTCAAAAAAAAAAAAAAATCCACAACTAACTTTTTTCATCTAACTTTCTTCACCTAATTTTTCATCAAACTTTCTTCAACTAGGTTTCATACATTGAAAACCGAAGAAACCTATAAAACAAAACATAAGATTTGAAAATAGTAATGAACATATTGTAATAACCCAATCCCACCAATTGACAAAGGCCGATTATCGAATCATGACAAATACAACTATTTATAAAAGGGTAAAACACGTAAATTAAAGACAAAGAGAAAGAACTATTATAAAGATTGACAGGGTTGTCACCAAAGAGCAGCTGCTGCATTATCTGATGTAGCAAGATCCTTGTAATGACACATTGACCAACAAGTCCTAAAAACCATTAGTGAGTCTCATCCAAAGGATGAGCACACTAATGGGGCTTAGGATTTACCGGAGATTTTTGTTTCATCAGACAATTTTCAAATATTGTAACCTAATGGTTCTCAACACTGTAAATTCACTTGCTTTGATGACAAACACACCTCCCCTTTTTATAATGTTTCAAAAAAAAAAAAAAAAAAAAAAATCCACAACTAACTTTTTTCATCTAACTTTTCATCTAACTTTCTTCAACTATATTTCATACATTAAAAACCGAAGAAACCTATAAAACAAAACATAAGATTTGAAAATAGTAATGAACATATTGTAATAACCCAATCCCACCAATTAACAAAGGCCCATTATCGAATCATGACAAATACAACTATTTATAAAAGGGTAAAACATGTAAATTAAGGACATAAAGAAAGAACTATTATGAAGATTGACAGGGTTGTCACCAAAGAGCAGCTGTTGCATTATCTGATGTAGTAAGATCCTTGTAATGACACCTTGACCAACGAGTCCTAAAAACCATTAGTGGTTTTCATCCAAAGGATGAGCACACTATTGGGGCTTAGGACTTACCGGAGATTTTTGTTTCTTCTAACAATTTTCAAATATTGTAATATAATGGTTCTTAACACTGTAAATTCACTTGTTTTAATGACAAACACACCTTCCTTTTTATAATGTTTCAAAAAAAAAAAAAAAAAAAATCCACAACTAACTTTTTTCATCTAACTTTTTTCACATAACTTTTCATTCAACTAGATTTCATACATTGAAAACCTAAAAAACCTATAAAACAAAATATATGATTTGAAAATAGTAATGGACATATTGTAATACCCCAATACCACCAATTGACAAAGGCCCATTATCGAATCATGACAAATATAACTATTTACAAAAGGGTAAAACATGTAAATTAAAGACAGAGAGAGAACTATTATGAAGATTGACAGGGTTGTCATCAAAGAGCAGCTACTTCATTATCTGATGTAACAAGATCCTTGTTTCTCCTTGAGTTTTTGCCTCCTCAAGTGTCTATACTTTAGTTTCTTGTTGTACATTACATAAACCAACTTATGCATCCTTGTTGTAGTCAAACGATTTCTTCTCTTTGTGTGGACTGTGGACCTAAAAAATTCAAAACTATGAATGATTATTTATTTTATTTTGAGTATTTAAGAAATAAAAACAATTGTAAATTAGAGATTACTTGATTAAATGTACTCCAATTACGTTCACATCCCGAAGCCGCACAAGTTAGACTCAAAACTTTCACTGCAAACTTCTTCAATTCGGGAGTTTCATGTCCAAATGTATTCCATCAATTAGCTACATTAAACACAAAATAAGCATCAAACTCCCAAAACAAATAAGTAAATAATATATTGAAGTTTAAGTAATTGAAAATATTAAAATTAAAGTATTAGTATTATTATTACTTACCGGGAGAACGCTTCTTAATTGTTAATTGAGCCATTGAACACCCAAATACTCTTATTTTATCAACAAAAGCATCTAATTGGACATTTGCTAGCTCTCTCTCTCTTCTTGATCAACAATAAGTTTGTCCATAACTTGGAACAAACCCGATCCAACCTTTGAATGTGTGGAGAAATTATCTGCATATTTGAATTGGGGATTCATGAAATTAATAGTTGCATGCAAATGGCTATACAATTGAAACTCCTAAATTTTATCAATGATGTCTCAAATCTTCTTATAAGCACTCAACTCTCCTTTTAAATTCTTTGAAATCTCCTATTTTGCTACATCCATAACACTATACAAAAACCTCATAGCTGGCTCATCACCATCAACTAACCTTAACACTTTAACCAAAGGTTGTGTGGTTTTAATAGCATAAATCACACTTGGTCAAAAGTGTTTATCTTGCAACACAATATGTTTAATCTCCTTCTCTTCTTTCTTTTTAGAATATGTAGAAGACTTACATTTCTCTGAAACAAACATCATTTCCAAAGCATCATTGGACTGATAAATGCTTTGTAAGGTCAAAAAGACAGTGGAAAATCTTATTGTGGCTGGGTGAATAATTTCACATTTTGTGTGCTCCCTCATTAATGCTAAAACCTACCCATGGTTATATATGTAATTGCTCACTTTCCTTGTCTTAAACAAAGCTTTCTTATGTTCATTTAACTTCCCCAAGTCTTCAAGAATCAAGTCAATACAGTGTGCTGCACAAGGAGTATAATAGTCATTAATGCTAAAACCCACCCATGATTATATATGTAGTTGCTCACTTTCCTTGTCTTGAACAAAGTTTTCTGATGTTCATTTAACTTCCCCAAGTCTTTAAGAATCAAGTCAATATAATGTGCTGCACAAGGAGTATAATAGAGATGCTTTCTCTTCTCCTTTAATAACCTACCAGCGGCTTTATAAGCTGAGGCATTGTCTATTACAACCTGAACTACAATGTCTTCCCTAACTTCCTCCACAACATCATCAATCAAGTGAAAAGATCAAATCAACATATTTCACCATATTAGAAGCATCAATAGTCTTAAAAAAAAGTTCCTTTAGGATTGTTGACAAGGAAATTAAGCAAATTTTTTCCTTTAATGTCAGTCCAACCATCCGACATTATAGTTACTCAAACTGTTTTCTATGTCTTCTTCACATCATCAACAATTGTGTTCGTTGTTTCTACTTATTTCTGCAACACCCAAGTAGAAAGATCATAAGAACTTGGAACTTTGTAACCCCTACCATAATCTCCAAGTTACATTGATAGGAATTCCATTCTCGAAAAAGAATCTTCCCACATCCATTATAACAAGCTGCCATGCTTCCTTTGCATCCTTTGGAGGAATATGTCCCTTTCCATGCTCATTGCCTTTGCTTGGAAAGAATCGATCGATTGGTCATCGAACTCCCTTTGAACTTAATCTACCACTACTACCAGGACAAGATCCTCCCATTTCTTGAATTTCTTTTAAAGATGGATGTGCATGGTAACAAGAACTGTTATCCACCTTCTCATCAAAACTCTGTTTGATAGCTTTCTTAGTAATATACTTTTTCTTCAAAAATGACTTAATTTTATCTTTAACTTCTTGTGGCATTAAAGGGCACTTCCTTACATCTTTTTGTGTTTGAGCAAGGTGATGTTTCAACCTTGAAACACCTTCTTTAACTTCTTGTTTGCAATAATTACACACCACGTACTTATAAGACTTTCCATCTCCCCGCTCCACCTTTTTACAATGTTTCCAAGCCGAATCGGTTCTAGCTCTACCTTTAGTAACACTACTCTCACTTTTCAACATGTTTGATTATCAAATAATCAACACAAAGTTCTCAAACAATCTACAAAAATAAAACATATAGCAAAAAGTAAAATTGAACTTAGCATACTATACACTTGACTACTAAAAAAACAGTCCATAGCAATGACAGCATATCAGTAACTAGTAAGTATCATTGTATAAGTATGTTAACAATCTAAAGTCTGTACGTTACTAACAAATGAAATATTAAAACAGTTTTTACTAAGTTACTAAAACAGCTAACAAATGGAATATTAAAACAATTTTTAACATGTGAAATTCCTTTAACCACTTATAGTATAAAATATACCTAAGGGTGTGGTGGTGAATAGGTGTATGCCCAAATTCTTGCACTTGGATATGGGGTTTCCAAGTACACAATATCAACCAAAATAATTCATAAAATCAATTTTTACATTGACAATGTTTTGTGAAAAACTTTAAAAATGAAAGTAAATGAATGCAAGAAATTGTAATAGTTAAAAAAAAAAAAGGTGGTACAACAAGGGAAATGGTTGTAGGGTATCCAAATACATATCATCAACTAAAACAATTCATAAAATAAATTTTTACAACCACAATGTTATACAATAAACTTAAAAATGAAATTAAATGAATGCAAGAAACTACATAATGGTTTATAAAAGAGAAAATTGCACAAACCCACACAATTTCACAAACCCACCAAACACACTCTTCATTAATTCAAGGGAGGTAGCCATGAACAAGATCCATAGAAAAGGAAAAAGAATCATAATGAAAAGAAAAATAAAATTGAGAAATCCAAAAAAATAAATAAATTAAATAAAATAAAAGTGGAGGACATATGATCTCATGGTGGAGATTACCGTGATCTTCTTTAAAGGAGATCAGTGTGATATCCTCTAAAAGAGATCTATCTAATGGAGAAAACCCGGTCAAACTAGATCTATCTTTTTATTAAAAATTTTAATTAATTAAAATTTTTAGGGTTGATGTGGTAGTGTTTCATTGCAAAATCAATTTATTTTATTTCTTTATTTAATATCATATATAAAATGACCCAATTATCCTTCAACCATTAGTGACTAGCGGCGGTGGTCAACAGTTTTGAGGGATAATCAAGTGTAATAAAATGATAGTGCTGCTAAGTACAATTACACCTAAAATCAGGGTAGGTTAATGCAATTATCACTTTCTTAGGTAATAACCTAAACCTATTGCTAAACCCTGCGTAAAAAGGGAATAATTTCAGCAATGTATAAATCCATGTTAAACCCTACTCAATCTGTCTCGTCATAAACAAAAAAACAAAAAAAAACAAAAAAAACCGAGAAGCCTATATAGTAGTCGACCTTTCTCTCACGAAATGGCAAGGAGATTGATTCCATCATTTAATCGAATTTTGGTTGAAAAAATCATTCCTCCTTCCCAAACCAACTCTGGAATTTTACTTCCCAAGTTTACCACCCAGGTTTTTCATCTATTTTTTTTTACCTTTTTCTTTTCATTGTAATCTGCTCATATTTTAATTTTTCTGTAGATTTTTCTTGTTTGTATTTCTATTCTTGGGTACTGCTCTGATTTTAAATATTTGATTTGGATTATCAATATATCTTGTAATTTCAAGTGCTCATTTTTACTTGTAAAACTGGGGTTTCACTGTCTCTTGCAATATGTGTTTATATGTGGCTCTCCAAGTTTCCTTATATTATACTAATTTAACTTTTGATTTGTTTATTTCAATCTGTTGGTTGTGGCATGTTTTTTACAAATTTCTTCCTTGGTTTGGTAGGAGGGAAAATTGAGGGAAAGAAATTAGGAGAAAAAAAAAAGAATTATTGGTAGAAAATTTAATATTTAATTGGAAACCAGTAATTAGAGGAAAGGAAATGGGAGAAGGATGGAACATGAACACAATTATTCAATTATCTTAATAATTGCGAAAGCAAAATGAACAGCTGGGATACTGCCAAATCATCAACTTGACAATCTAAGGGCCAGTAACAGCCTGGTGCTATATTAAGGTTTTACATATCAATCAGACCCTTCATTCTTTGATCGTGGCTCGAAAAGGAATGTACCCATCTAGAAAGCTGTTTATTTTATTTTATTTTTCTTTCTTTTGTTTCTCTAAAATGGTTCATTCTCCATTTTTACGTTGCTGAGAATGTTTTATATTTTTTTAAACATGTTTGATTGGATGAATGAAGCTTTTTTCTATATGTAATGTGGGTAGGATTTTATGTTTATTTGTTAATTAGCTGACTACCTTGAGTTGTTTCTTATTGCTGTGTTTCGTCTCTACTTTTTGCATGTTACAAATTTTAGCTTAACACTGGAAAAGTTGTTGCGGTTGGTCCGGGATCTTATGATCGTGATGGGAAGCTTATCCCTGTTAGTGTAAAGGAAGGAGACACTGTTCTTTTGCCCAATTATGATACAGGCACTGAAGTTAAGCTTGGGGATATAAAGTAAGTTTTTCTGCCTCTTCTTTAGCTATTTGCCTGTATTTTGATTAAAGTTTCTCAAAGCTCTGATGCTTATTATACACCAGAGTAAGCATTCTAGTGATAAGCATTAACATTATTACTTTATATTTTTTTGGTTTCATAGGTAATCCCCACTTTGATAGTATTTAAAATCTTCGTAAAAATTGAAATATAGCATGGATCTTGCCTCGTTGCTTACTTCAAATATATGGAGGAATTAAATCTTAATTAGTTAATTAATTTCCCTTTAGCAGTTCTTAAAGGAGGCCCGTTTAGTTGCCTGATCTTAGTTTTCTCAATGATTATTAGGCATTGAATAGCAACTACCTCACTTCCAAAGGTTGTCCTAGTATAGTTAAGATGGAAATTACAATCCATGTAGGAAAAGATTGAAATAGTGGCTGTATTTATGGAATGTTGGATAGTGTAAGATACTTCACTGATTCGGCTGCTATAAAAATGCTGATATTTGGAAGCATAGTGTGTTGCCAAGAATGTGGAATTTTTGACTGGACTCCATAGTTCAATCATCGTGAGATGGGATAAATTATTATACGAGATTAGATAGATTGAGAAGATGAGATTGGATTAGATACCATAATAATTCAATTACAATTCAACTAAACCCAAGTAATTGTATTTACCGTAATAATTTAACCCGATGGTTTTACTGATTTTGTTTAAATGTCCAACATAGGGTCTTTGCAAAAGTTGCTATGTGTTTTTGTTGAATGCTTGATGTATAAGCATTTTATACTTATTTGTACCTCTTGAGATAGCATTAGTTTAGTACACTGTACACTAGCAAGTCGAGTCTCATTCTTTTGCTCGTTTAACATGAGCTTGTATTTTGCTTTAAGATGATTATTTGCTGCCCGTGTGTATATGGGAACACAACATATCAAAATCCTCTTGTTTAATTGTTGTCCAACCAATTTTTATTGCTGTCCAGGTACCGTATATACAGAGATGAAGATGTTCTGGCAACAATTCATGAGTAACAGTGTCATTGCTTCATCTATTATGAGAGTGCTCCTGTCATTAGGCTCTGGCATTCTTTGAAAATGTTGTTAGCTTTTTTACTTAGCAATTTAAACTTGTTTTGGACTTGACAATGTTGTTTTGATTCCTGAGGACACAAGTTTAGATATTAATGTCCTAGGCTAACTTCATTCAAAGAGTTTGCTAAACAACTTTTAATTACTTTGGATTGCCGTTGGCTACTATTTCTGTTGTGGCACACCAGTTTCTAATAAAAGATTGATAAAAGTGAGCATCTCCTTCTCCAGTGTCCAGTCTCGACTGCCCAGCAGCAGCTCGCTCCCTTTTGATATGTTAAATGTTACCTTTTACCATTGCTCTCCAAAACCCTTGCATTGGAGGCTCGAAACCAACTAAGAGTGCAAAACTGCAAATAGAGGTGGCTATTGGATTTGGTTTGTCTGATTCGATCCCAAAAATTGGATAATATAAAATCTGAATTCATTTGCATCCGAATCTGGGTTTTTGATATGGAGAAGGGTAAACGGATGTGTCCGAATCTGAATCCAATTATCAAATTCCAATTCCAATTCGAAAAAAGAAAAATCCAAAATTTCTTTTGAAAGTATATACTTAACTTGAGGAAATTGTGCATAAAAAATATACTTTTATGTGATAATTTAAAGTTTTATGGGATCGTTTCCGATGCATACGTTCATTTAAAATAGATGGTATTTTGTGATATTGTACAATATATCCAGAGTAAGAAAAAGAGTTTGGTTTACTTATTTATGTAATTGTGTGTAACAAAATCTAATGTGGAATTTATTTATTTATTTTTTAAAATCTAATGCGGAATTGAATATTGAAATAGGGATTGATTTTAATTTATATAAATTGATAATCAAACAAGTCTCTTAAGGATTATGATTCCGTAAATCTTAGCCTTAACCATTGTCAACACTTATTTCCAATTCCATTGAAACTTGGTTTCTTTTTCACTAGTCACTGATCAATTAACAAACCCTTAAAACAATCCAAGTCAAACTAAAGAGAAAGCACATTAAATTTTGAGAGATATCCAACAATGATTTTTTTCCTTCTTTAAGGAAATATGAGAAAATAAATAGAATGGCACAACAATCGTCAATTTTGTCAAAACAAAATATTCAGAATTTCCGAGAATAAACTATAAGAATAAACCCTGTAAAAAAAACTAATCTCACAAACTTTTTGATGAGTTAATATAGTTCCTAGCTGCATCCAAACTTAGCCCTTCATGCACCTGCACGCGATTGATAAAAATATTTGGAATTTAAATGCATTAGTAACATAAATGGGAAGCTTGAAGAGGAAGGATATTGCATCATGTTGGAAAATTATTATACTAGACATACAAGTTTCTTGTGGATTCTTTGAAATTCCTGGCAAAACTTTTCTGCCTCTGCTGCACCTACCTATATAGCACAAGCACCCATTGTCAGTTTCTCTCATGTAAATCTCAAAAAATTGGGGTACTTGTTAGAATTTTCAGGCATGAGTCATTTGAGCCAAAGCTATATTAATCTGAATTCTTAATTGCACAAAAACAAACTGTCCTTTTATAGACCAGTTGCCACCCATAAAATCTATCCACACCCATTTGGTCAATACACTATTGGGAAGAGAATTTCTTACTTGTCTTGGATCTTAACATTCTACTGAACTATTCTAATCTTCTAAGTATGGGTCTTCAAAAATGAAAACCATCACAACTCAGTTCTTTATGCTGAGAACCAATGGTCAATGGGTAAAATTTGGTTTGAGCATTGAAGAAAAAGATGATGTCTGGGTATAACAAAATTATAACTACAGGTTAGTAAAATCAACAATGGCAATAGTAAAATAGGATGATGCTCAGTGATGATTACTCAGAACAAGGGAATGAAAATGAAATGAGAGAGTGAACGGTATTGGGTAGGGTATAAGTCTCTGCTCATATCTCTGGCTATTGTGTTAGCCTGCATGTGTTAATGACACGGTTCTGTTGGTGACGGTCAAAATGTTAATTTTGTTATTGTAGGAGAAGATTGTTAATGGTCCTCCCAAACTACTATTGTTGCCACTCGACTCCCGTTATATGTAACATGGCACAAATAGTCAAATACTTGTATAATTTTTAATTAATAAACTAAAAGATATATATAAAATTCAAATGTAATAGATTTAAAAGTTTTGGAGGCTGCCCCAGTGAAGTTGGCCTCATTTGTGGAGGAAGCTAAGCCTTCACCAAACGAAAGTGGTTGACGGTTGTGGCCTCATCCGCCAAAGAAAATGGAGAAGGCAACAACTTCCACCAAATTTTATTATTAATTGTTATTTAAATTCAATCTTGATTATCCTGTATATGTTAAAGGGTAACTATCTCCAACTAATGGCATAGGTAGTATACGAAAAATTCTAGAATTAGTGGTAGTAGTTCAGTTGTAATTAGCCAATAAATCATAGGGTCCAAAAAGAAAACACTTTTATACAATATAAGAAAAATAAATTTCAAATCATCATCTTGGCATCCTTCCAAGGTATTGCATTCTAGTGTTTAATTGCTTGAGGAATATCTTTAAACAAAGCTAGGGATTGAAAGTAGAAAACTGATTTAGAAAGAAACGAACTCTTGATGCTAAGACTTCAACAACATTCTATATTAATTCCCAACACAAATAAATAGATGCAATCTGGCATAGATGAAGGGTACATGAAGTCAAGCCACTTTTGATAAATTCCATGTATATCCAAATCACATTTCATACATACCAAAACCGGGTTAAGACATATGTAATTACACTATTTATCTTTTATCTTTATCGAAATCTATACATCTGGAAATATTATGAGAATGGTAACCTTCATCAAAAATGAACAGGGAGAAAAAAAAAAAACTTGAGCAATAAGAGGTGACAATGAAAACTACTTGTCTATTGCATAACAATTCATTCTTCCATACATTCACAAGTTAAATATTTTCTATGAATAAGAATGTGGTACTCCTTATGTCCATTACTAAGATAGCAATCAAAGGATATAAAATCATCCATTTTATATTTTTGTTTAATCATGACTCATATCACAACATACAAAGTTAAGGAGTAAATCCCCAAAATGGAGCCTTTACAAAAGATGAAGTCATACAACCAAAAGATGGAATCATATCAATGTAAAACATAAAATGATTCAATTCCACCGGTGACTCAACCATTCCCTTAAGTTCTAAATCATGTTGAGTTACCATTAATCTCAAAAGCATAAAAATAAAAGAATGTACCCAACTATAGTATTCAACTCTAATACATATTAAACATCCCATGGCGTAATTAATTTAAACATAACTAAATCTTGTAACAACCAAAAAGCATACCTTCCTTCCAGCCACCAGCTTTAACTTCTCCCAAAATGCATCTGTTAATATAAATCCAAATGAACACAATCAAATATATACAAAGAAAAAGAAAAAGGAGTAATTTACAACCAAGATTTTTAAAGAAAAACAGGGTTCATATTAGTATGATGTTAAGTTCTTGACTGAGCAGAAAGTTCATCAAGTGACTGGCCCTACTGATGACAAATCAAGTCTTTTTGAAGGATGGACATCCATATCAATAGAATGTTTAAAACTCATCACTAATCCAAATGCTGGCTAAGATACAGGAACAAGTTTTTAAGAATAAATTTGCGCGAGTAACATACTGTCTACGTCTATTTGACTCTTTGTCGGCTTTTTATCCTCCTCATGCCACGCACCTTGCCATTGCTGCTGTCCAAAGGTCAGAATAACTTAAGCTAGTGCAAAAGTATACAAATTCAGCAGCATATTATAGTGTACAACAGGAAAAAAAAGAGAGAGCAAATTCACCTCATTCTGTGCTGATTGAGAAGTTGACTGTCTTGAAGAATCTAACTCAAACTGAAATCATATAAAGGTACTTCAAACACAGCTAGATGTAAATACAAGAAGCAACAGAAAAACAAAAAATTCTAGTTTAATCACCAAGTTTTAAGATATACTTCAAATTAAAACCAAGAACAAGCAGATAACTGGACCATTCTATTGGATATTTAAATTGCTTCAGATACTTTATGGAATACAGGATTCCAGATTTCAGCCAGGTACAAAGAATTTCCACATTTCAGTTTCAACTATTTCACAAAATTTGTACAGTTCTTTCTTACCAAGAAGATTCAACCTGAAAGAATGTTTTACGATATTATCAGAATTTCATCATTCAATCTTAATTAAAATCCAAGACTTAACTAGTTAAAACCAATTTCTATAAGTTCTCTTATCATAATTTCATAAAGCCATCTCATTTCAATCAAGAACCAGGCCAATAAAAATCAATCTCAAAACTTTGAATAAGCCAGTTTCTATTTCTTTCCTATAAATCCCAACTCATCTTTAAGCTAACATGACATTGGGACTTGGGAGTCTATCCACATCTACTTTTCTTAGTGCTAATCGTGTTCATGTAAACTCATCACGCTCTCTGTACTCCCTTTTAGTTAGGTTACAACATGCTTGTAACTCCTCTTTACATAACATGACAAAACAATCTGTCTAACCTTTTATATATTGATAATAAGAAATGGTATAATTGTTGGTTTCCTTCACAGTTCTTTCTACCCTTTTAAATATAGTTGGGATTTCGCTTTGTGAAGTCAAGAGATCCAGACATTAGTTAAAACCCCAACATCAACATAAATATGCAAAGTAGCACACTTTTCCCTTCCCATCCAGCATCATATTCACTAAAAAAGACAGGACAATACTCATAAAGCAGCTTCAACAATTCTCTTCCTTAATTAAAAACTAGACATATAAATTAGTAATTCTATTTCAGATTACCCGCATAGCAGCACATCATCATAAAAAATTTATAAGACTTGGTCTGAGCAATTATCAAAACAAACTGCATATAAAAATGGATTTTATTTCAAAGAGTTGCCATCAGTCACAATAAGAAGAGTTGAACAAACTTAGAACTTTTGGGAGCATTTGGTAACAAAGCAGACAGTAAACCTACAAAAATGTGTGCAAAACCCTTAAATTTGACTCATGCTATCAATGGAACTTTCCAATTCAAAATAATAACAATAATCTAGTATGAACAAATAATAAAAATAATAATGAGGAAATTGACCTGATAATCACGAGATCGAACGACAGGGAAGAGATCGAGACGCCGTCGAAACTCGTTTTCGTCCATGCCTATTATTTTGATCAAACACAACAATTTTGAAAGATTTTCCACTCTCAATCACTCTTTACTGTGCTCGATCTCTCCAAATATTTATGGAGGAAATTATCAAAATTAATCCACTAAAATGATTTATTTTTGTTTTTAACCACATACATTGATTTTCATTTTTTTGAGTTTAACCAAATATGAAAATTTCATTTCATCCCTAACTATATAATTACTTTAATATCCCAGGCTAGAGAAAATATTGACAAACACATCAAACAAATTTAATAAGTAATAAGTGAAAATTGTCAAAACTAACCACATATATTATGGAAAATTTGTTTTTAACCACAAACAAAATTTTATTTATTAATAACCATGTTTTTGAGCAATTACTGGAATGCCCCCATATAAAAACATCCCAATCAGCTCTCTCTCTCTCTCTCTCTCTTTTCTTTCTCTCTCCTCTGCTCTCTCTCTCCCGGTCATCTCTCTCTTTTCTCCTCTCCATCCCATCGCCCATCGCCCATCGCCGGAGTTGTCGTCCAACGCCGGAGTCATCGCCGAACAGCCGCCGGACGTCGCCTGGACCGGCGAGCTTCACGAACCAACGACGCACGAAGGCTTCGCCTGTCGTCTCATGAACCAGCGGCGCTGGCGCTGGTTTGTGCGATGACAGGCGAAGCCTTCGTGTGCCGCTGGTTCGTGAAGCTCGCCAGTCCAGGCGGCGTCCGACGGCTTCGTGCGGCGATCTCCGGTGACCTAATCTGCAATAAGAAAGAGAAATCAACAAAACCTAAACCTAATTTGAATTTGAGGAAGAAGAAAGGAAGAAGAAAAAGGGGAAAAAAAACCTAAGTCTAATTTCAATTTAGTCTAGTTTTCAAGTTTCAATATTTTCAATTTAGGCATGTTCAATTTAGTCATGATTTCAAGTTTGTATATTTTCAATTTAGCCATGATTTCAAGTTTCAAGGTTTTAAAAAAAGAAAACTAATTTCAGGGGTAATCTTGTAATTTATGGACATACATTGAATTTTTTTTAAAATAGTGGTTATTAATAATTAAATTTCAAAAGTGGTTATTAACAAAAGTTTAATGTTTCACATGGTTACTTTCGAATTTCTCTCAATTTATAATTGTTCCCTAACCCGACCCAAATTTATTAGGTTGGGTTGGGTTAATAATATGTAATATAATCCAACCCAACTCAAATAATATGAAGTAAATTTAATAATCGTGTTCGCTACTTTTCAAACTCACAACATTTTTTTTTTTCTTTGTTTTTTTTTTTTTTTTACTAAATATTATTTTAAACTAGTATTTTTCAATTTATTCAAGCCCTTAATTTAATTTGGTCGAAGGTCCAAAAAGATTAAAATATGAAAATATGTGTACTAATTAAAGCCCTTGAATTTGGCCCAGTAGGACCAAAACCGAAAAAAACCGAACCGAACCGAACTGAACCGAACCGGTCCAATTCGGCTGGTTTTTGATCGGTTGACATTTGTAAATTTTATTGGATCGGTTCATATTTTCAGAAACCAAAATTTATCGATTTTATTGAAAAATGAATCGATCCATTAAACGTCCACCTCTAATTTAGGTTAGTGTGAATTGGCGGTTAGGATTTTGAAGAAGCCTAACCTCAGTATATGTGGATTATGTGATTTGGCAAGTGAAGTTGGAATTAATGCAGGGCTAGTACAACTTCATCATCAGGTGGAAATGTAATGTCTAATGCACCCTACTGGAAATCAATTGTGTTCACAAATCAGCAAATCAAGTTGGCAAAACACAGAATGCTTATACTTGTTGGGTGTGTCAGCTTAATGCTTGACTTGAAATATTGGGGGTTCTGGGTTGGGTTCTGTTTGATTAGTAGTTAATCAGTAGATTCTTTTTTTTATTTTATTTGAAAGGATAATCAGTAGATTATCTGTTTCTTGTTCTCATATTATTAAAATTTGATCTTATTTCCTCTTCAACCAATGTTTCTCTTGGCTTGAAAAATGAACAAGAAAAATGGATGTAATAAGAAAAATTTTATGTTTAAATTTATCGATATAACTTAGAGGAGAGTTTTGGTATTAAATTAAAGAGGTTACAGTGTAATATAGTTTCGACCCTAAGCAAAAATCAAAACATTAAAAATTACAATGATGAGGCCTTAATAATTGACCTAAGTTTTTTTTTTTTTTTTTTTTCAATTATTATTTAAATTTGAATACAATGGATTATAAAATAGACAAGTTTTCTATATTTCAAAATACTTGAAAAGACTCGAAAACAATTCTTACAGATTTTTTGTTTGTTTCTGCTTTTCTATAACACCCTTCCCTTTATCCTCCTTTTGAGCTATTTGACTGAACTAACTAGTATCAGATCTCAAATTAGTACACACAATGACTAGCTTTAGGTTGGTTGGACCTTTTCTAGTCCCAGGTTTTCAAGAATATCAATACATTTTTTAAGCAATGACTTCGCCTCCCCATTTTTCTCCACCTCATACTGATGGAGTAGCTCGCTCTTGAAAACAAAGTCTGTGTTGGCGACGAATGGAATTTGTCTGTACAGCTTGAAGATTTCCAGGAGGCACTCTGAAGCAGTGATGTGAACCTGAATTCGGACAGAAGGTAACCGGAAACAACTAAATAAGATGGCATCTCAAATAACTGGACTACTCTTCTACATTCAGGGGACTTATGGTAAAAATTAAAATTAAAGCAGAAAAATGTACGCCAAATACATAAAACAGTCATTTTTTTGAATCTACATGACGCAGAGAGGAAATCATAACACCGGTTATCCACAGAAACATATGATTTCAGAACCATTGGATCATTATAATATTGTTTTATGAAGTTTGCAGGTCTAGAGTTGACAGGTACTCAACATGCAATGAACATGAAGGTCCTGTACATAAAAGCCTAAGAAATGAAACAACTAAACCACTGCAGACACTCAAGCCGGTTCTTAGGGAAAACAATGAAATACTCTATATGGATTCTTGAAGCAGCTTAAAAAAGTCATGCGCTTATATAGCTGTGCCAGAATGCCTATTAGATTGGCCGACCAAAGATAGAATCATGGCCAAAAGCAATCATGATCACAACCACACTCACATCTAATTTGAATAACTATTACGAGAATCTTCTTAAAGGCAATCTAGATACTGTTAGATAGCAAACCAAAACAGTACATTATCAGAATTGTTGTAAGAAGCTCTGGTTCTTCATGTCAAAAAATCTTCTGGAAACTTTATTGACCACATCAGTACTATGTGGCACTGTTCTATTTTTAAGTCATGTACAATATATATATGAGTGAAAGGAGCATCAGACACAAGTTTTCCTTAAAGCTCAAGATCATTCACCAGAAGAAAATGTATTGTACTGATCAAGTAATCAAAGGAAAAAGAAAGAAAGACGTACCTGGGCAATTTTTACCGTGCTTATACATTCTACTACTTTAGGGGACAGAGAGTGCAGCAACTAAACAAAAACAGAATATTAGTCCGAGGCTAGACATGAACTTAGAAATTATATAATGTAAACAAAATGGGCTCTAATTACCTCATGAACTATAGAATTTATGCCAACGTGTGAAGGGGCTCCCTCAGTTTCATTCAAAGTATTATCAAGCCTTGGGCAAAGTTCTTTAATTGATGAAAATGCTGACATTTTGACTGCCCATAAAAGTGGAATCGATAATCTTATTGAAATGGCAAATTATCCATGAGAAACAAACTATGAATAAAGAAAATACCTGTCCATGGAAATCCAGCTGACAGGGAAATCGAGAAAATATGCATCAAGTTCTTTTCTTGTTCTAGAATATCATTTACATGTGCTGCGTGAATGCAAGAAGTCACACAATCTAGAACTTTGTCAAGTGGGATAGAAGAATTCGCATCTTCAGATTCTGCAATAGCAAGAGCATACTCAGACTACTAATTCAATGCATGGAAGTGAAAAATCCAGGAAAGTAATAGGGTAATGCCATTTTTTTATCAGTATGTAGGCTGCAAACTAGAAAACCAGACTCTGAATAAATGGATTCTTCAGTCTTATTTCTTCATTAAAGAACAAATGGGAGGACAAGAACTGACGGCCCTTGCTATAGAAGTACAAGAAAAAGAAACAAGCTTTTTGAAGTTTGGACTATTTATAACAAAGAAGTAACCTCTAAATAATGAAAAGGCAATTTGATATCATAGTCCAAACCTTTTGGACTATTTAGAGGTTACTTCTTTGTGTAGCAAGCTGGCAATGCACATCATTACTTTGCAAGAACCTCATAATATTTAGACCTCAACATATGCTTGGGAGCCGAAACACAGAATTCATCTATCGTAGCCCTGAAGAGGTATATAATAAATTCTCCACCGCAAAAACAAAATACAGAAATGTTCATTCTTGTCAGTGAGAACTGCTTAAGAGTCAGAATTGTATCAAATAAATATTGATATCAGATAAAAACAATTTTTTTTGAGCAGTAGATAAAAACATTTTAAAAAGCAATGGTAAAAGAGAAAGAATATTAATTTACATGCTGCAGAAACCCTGTAATATAAAGGTGTAAATTAGAGGGTCAAAAAAGACAAGGCGTGGTAATGTTGTGAGTATATATATATATATATATATATATATTAGGAATAATTCTCTAGTCGGGTTTGGTCCTTTTCGTCAGGACCTAAGGATTATCACATGACGAAAAACTTCATGACCGGACCTGACTAGAGAAGAACTCTATATAGTAGTTATCAGGTCAAGGATCCCACACAAATTTTTCGTGCGGGATCATTGATTATCGCAAAAAGTCGTGTGGGATACCTAATAATTTGTATACACACACACACACACACACATATACACAATATAGCCTCTATACATTAATAACGTTGGGACCAAATAAAATCTATTAATTAATCAACAAATTTTATTATATAAAAGAGATAATTAATTTATTGAGTATTAATTTATAGAGTATGGTCTTCTAGTTATCTCTCTCCTTTCTCGGGACTTTAATGCTGTAAATTATGTCAAAATTCACATAAAACTGAGCTGTCTGTCTCTCTCGCAAGTGCTTCCTTAAGGAAATGACACAACTTCAGAGCAGCAACGAATGTGAACACTAAAATGTTATAAGTCCTAGTCCTACTAAAATCAATGCAACCATCCAAGTTAAAATATGTATTTTTCATGTTTGAAATTTGAAGAATTGATTGAACTATTATTATACATGTAAATTATTTTAATGTCATTATAATGGCAAGCATAAGAATTTCAGCATCTGAATCAATAACTAGGATTATGTTCGACCTTCTTTAGAGGCATCGCTTGCCAAAGGTCCTTGTCCTGATCTCCTAGGAACAGCAGAATTGCACATTTCAAGTAATAATGGAAAACTGACATTGAAAAACTCCGGATCATCAAAGGCTTTTATCACCTGAAGACATGGCCAAACAAGGAAATATTATCAATAAGAAACAAAAATTATACAGGTTATATTAGGACCTGAGCTAAAAATGTAGAAGATCAGCAGTCACTGATTAAGGACTTAACATATGAAAGTGGCCATTCTGTGACAATACAGATATCTGGCTTCCCATTAGCCTTTTACATTTGAAGTAGACATATGCTTGCATTATGTTCATTTCAAAATGGAACAAACGTTCCCAATTCAACCTTTTAACGAAGAAAGATGTCTGGTTTTATCAAATAGTTTAATAAATCAGATAGACATCAATGCTTACTTAGTTTTGTCAACACCTCAAAATTTGATCTAGTAATGCAATTCAAACTGAAAAGAAACTCATCAATTTTTTCTAAGAGGGAGAGAGACATTTTGACAGTTGTGGGACTACTAGGGTTGAGAGAGAATGAACAGAAAGAAACATCTTGAAACTAAATACAGTGATGCTTTTATACCTATTGAGGTTGCCTTCCTGTTTGAAGTTGAAGAATAGGAAAAGTGCACTTGTTTAAGTGTTCAAACAATGACAATAAGAATCTAAGTTTACTCAATCTCATTGTAACAATATAAATTTGTCTAGGAATAGCTATATGACGAGTGTCTTATGCACATACTATGAAACTCATAACTATTGCTAACTGATGGTGTTTACTGTTTACAAATTAAGTTGTGTTGTGGTAATAATTACTAATTTATATCGTACAAAATCATTATCATGAACAGGTGAGCTAAGTACTTTAACTTTTAGTTATCAGGGGCATAAAAATCACACATCCATGAGCCATAATGCAAGATATAATTTGTTTTAACTTTTAACATTTTTATTTAAAATGGATGTGCTGTAAGAACAACTCTTGTCAACATAATATCAGATTGGAAAGCAGCTGCTTCAATCTCCTGCGACCTCCATATCGAAAAAGAGTTATATCTACCTTTCATGGGAGGAATTATAACAATTAAACTGAATATAAAGGCCCAGTAGACCTATAAGAAGTGAAAGAGAGCAACCATCAATTTTATCGGCTTACTTTAGAATTAATTATGGTATAGTAACTATATAAAAGAAGGTATTTCAACAAGTCAAAAGTGCTCAAGAGTTTGACAGAGTATTTTCAGAGTAAGATGCATTACGATGTATTCTTGGCAAAAACCATCATTGAATGTTTACCTCTTTGAGACATGACAAAGCTGCTTCACGATATTTCTTGATCTTTTTTGTGCATGCAGAAGATACCATCTTCAGAATGGCAAGGGGAGCAGCAGGATCTTTAGTGGTGATTGCTTTATGGCAAGAAGTAGAAATAGCAGCTACTGCATATAGAAGAGCATCCTTTCCCTGTCACATTGGAACTATTAATAGAGGCAAGTAACAATATAACACAAGCAAACTTTCCTATTCTCTTACCCTATGATCAAGAGCACATAAACACATTTCTGTACTGAAATAACAATCCTAAAATGCTACCTCATAGATTAATTTATAAGAAACAACGAGAAGTTTATCAATTATAATTTGAGTACAAGGAAGTGGACCAGCAGTCCACAAAAATCACAACAAACTTGGCCTAAAAAAGAAGAGAGAGAAAAAAATAATAATACCACAACACATTCATCAAAATGCTACATAAAATGTTGCAAGTAAATATGACATCTTTTTGTAAGAGCATAAGCTAAACTACTTTTCGAGCTTTGGATTTTGACAGAGCTTAAAGAGATCTTCCTACCTCCCACAAACGACCTGGAACTTCCTTCATGATAGATTCGAGAAGAACATGATGATAAGACGACAGTGATTCACCCAAAACTTCTGCAAGCTTGCAAATTGCCTCAGCTGACTGTCAATGAGTAGCATACAGACAATGAAATATCTTAAAGAAAGAACTGAGAACCTGTGGGCCAAAGGAAAACTAGAATGGAAGGTCTAAAGGAAAAGATAAAAAGATAATATAAAATACAAAAATCCCTACTCTTCTTTTACTAGACCATGACGATGATGTAATGCTCTCATAAATAAGAGAAACGATTTCTCCCAAATACAATTGAAGGGTGACCCGGTCACCACTTGTATTTTCTTCCCATAACTCTTCAAAGAGACCAGAAACATACTTGTCATCATCAAATCTGGGTGGGAAATAACAAAATTTTTATTTCAATTGGCAAAATATAAACAAAAAGAATAAATGATAAATACTGCATGATAGGTAAATAAATAAATAGATATTAGACTTGTTTGTGCTTGCTGCCTGAATAAATAAAATACCATTTTATCGAAGTTTTTCCTTTTCTCTTTTTCCTTTTAAGGTAATTGCTCCCCTCAAAATCTTAAAATTGTAGGTAAGGGTCCAAATAATAGTATTTAAGCATTCAAACACACCCTCTCAAGTCCAAAATTGTCACACGGGCCTCACCCAAACACAAACACAAATAACAAATACAAGGTACCATGTTAGGTAACCGCTAAACTCAAAAACTTAAGCTTGTAAGTAGGGATCCAAATAATAGTAGACCGATAAGTTTGGTGACTAGCTTGTACAAAATAATTGCCTAGGTTTTGTTATTTAGATTGAAGGAGGTGTTAGATTGTACAGTCAGTCTGTTTATATTAAAGGTTGACAAATTTTATATATTGTCTTGGTGGCAAATGAAGTGGTTAAGCAATTTAGAAAAGATAATTGACAGGGTATTGTGTTTAAAATTGATTTTGAAAAAGCTTATGATTATGATGATTGAGATTTCTTAGATTTTATTTTGAAAAGTTGAAGAGGACAACTTTTTATGGAATAAAGCTTATTATTTAGCTTCTCTATGGACATCTACCTTTGGAGGATTCATACACAATTCCTCAGTTCTCATCAAGTTGGATTGAAAGGTTGTTGCAATTTGATTGAATTCCTTGTATTTTTTATTTTTGTTTAGTTTGTTGTTTTGGTGGACTACTAGTTCACTTTTGTACTTATGTTCTTTGTCTTTGAATAAAGCTTTCTATTTCCTATCAAAAAAAAAAAAAAAACTCCCAACACTTTTAAATCATAAAGAAACATGGCACATACATGAATATTGTTAAATCAACCTTACTGTGAATTTAAATTATTTACATGAAAATTTTTATATGGAGCTAGTAGAATCAATAATTACTTAGCATAAGTGGTTTGATGATTCTTATACGATATTTAGTATATAACTGTAACACCAAAAAAAAAAAAAAAAAAAAAGGTGATTTAGAGACAATAACACCAATTAAATTGTTTAACTACAATTTAGTAAAGCTTTTGTGCTTACTTAAAATTACTTCTTTATGAATTTTGGTAAATGCTCAAGTCATGGCGAGCTTTGAGCAATATGATTCCACCCATTTATAATATAAATTTTGATGTAAATTCCCATGATCCCATCTATGATTTTCCTCAACTTAGTTAAGAACTATTCGGTGCATATCAAATCAAGATTAGTGAACCAACCGCATTCAAAATCAATGGAGCAATAATGGTCAGAACTTAAAAGAATAATTGATATCTTGAATCGACCTATAGGACGATCTGATTCATACCTTGAAATAAATATAACCGGAACAATCACCGCATGATATCCGCTCAAAACATCCGAGGCCATAGATGAATAGCTTTTCAACAGAATTGCGCATGAAATTTGAGCATTCTTGTCACCAGTATGCAAGGCAGCTGTTTCTTCAATCAACTTTTGCGCCTGAGAGGGAGCTGCATACTTCAGAACTGAGGCACAAGCACTTGCAAAAGCACGTTTCACGACAGCACTTTTCTCCTCATTCACAACTGGAAACAGCAGCCTCAACAACATGCTTGTAAATGGCTTAATATCCATACAAACCTTCTGAACCAGTAGACCGATAAAGCTGGCAACACCGACCCTGAAACAGTAAAATCACAAGTCACAAATTGTTCTGGACTGCTTCTCTATACAGTTATTTTACATAACAAGGAAACTGTTTTGGACAGAAACTGGTAGTTGGGGGGCCCCCCTCTTCTTGCATTTCAGTGTCATTAGATATTTTCTAAAGATTTGATAGCGCAACAGAAGAGGAAAGGTTCTTTGGGATTGTGCATGGATTTTATTTTTATTTTTTTGGGGCCATATGAAGAGACTTATAGGATTCAAGAGAGGAAATGCTTAGGCTTTACCGGATATAATCAGATTTTGGGTTTCCCTGTGGGTTTCAGTTACCTCAGAATTTCAACATTTTTAATTTTTTTTTTTTTTTTTTTTCAAAGGAAATTTTTGTGCTTTTTTCTTGTTCATTTGTAATTTTTTTTTGGACGTTTTCTGTTTTTCTCTTTCTTCTGTGAATGTCCATTTGTTCTTTCTTATATATAGCTCTTCTGTTTACCATAAGATAGAAAAAGAAAAAGAAACATAACAGGGAAACTACAACTCTCTGGAATTTCTTAGAACTAGTTCGCTAATGCAGTAACATCAATCTATCATCCATTGACTTCCTTTAATGTGAAAGTACTTTAGCTAAACCACATTTAGTAGCACATTGTATCAAAATAGTATCTATGCATACATAGGGCTCAAGAAGAAGTAGACTAAAGGGTTCATTTGGAAGAGCTTTACCAAGTAGATCTTTTAAGCTGTAGATCGTTTGATTATATTGAATTTTACAAGTTATTTTAAATGATAGATTACCAAATAAGACATATAAAAGAAATTAAAACATAACCAAAAAAAATATATTAGAAAAATATTGTTTCTTATAATTTAAAAGAAAAATTGCAATTAATTAAAGAGTCTGTGAAGTGAAATGAATGCGTACAAAGTAATGAAGTTGTGTATACAACATGTTTAAAAAAAATGTTTATTTGGGTTTTAAGTTAAAGGGTATCGTGAAATTAATAAAATAAAATAAGGTTCTTCCAATAGACATAAAATAGTTTTTTTAGTTGTCTAAAAGCTCAATTGGAGTGACAACCAAATGACACAAAAAGAATTGAAAAGAGCTTTTGAAATTAAAAATGCTCAAAAGAGTTGTCAATAAGACCATACCAAAAACAGAAGGATGTTTCTTTAAATTAGGGCATGCCAGTGAGCTTGGTGATCCAAGGGTAAATATTCATTAAAAAGAACACAAACAAAAATGTACAAGTGTTCTACTGCCCTAAATTTAAATTTTTACAACTGGAGGTAGTTTAGTTTAGGTAGTAACTTTCTAGTGCGGTTTCACTAATTCTTGGATTTTTTTTTTCACTGATTCCAATCGGTTGGAATCAATGGAACCGCAAGAATTTTTTTGTACGGGATCCCGCACTTGATAATTTCTATTAGTTTAGGATATGTAAATTTTAACAGGAGAGGAATGAACTGTAAGGGAAAGATTCAAAGTAGAAGAGAATGTGACTGTTTGCTAAAGTTATTATAAGTTCACATGGACTAGGAATCAGGAAACAAGTTATCAGGGGTGGAAACAGGATTTTCATCTATAGTGGGCATGAGTTCTCTTCTATACTACCTTTTCTTGACATGAAAGTTGACAAAGACATCAACGCCCAGCTAAAATGATCTCAAGTGTGGCTCAATAGAGTCAACTAATTGTCTAAATAGAAATGCATAAAAAAAGTGTTTGGAATGGATGAACAGATGTTCCTTTGAAACTTCCTTTTTCATAACTCTTTTAGCATCCACCTACAGAAGGAAGCTCAGGGTGCAGATCTTTCCCAGTACCCTTTGAAACTGTTAGAAATTGAATTGACATATTTACCCACCTAGTGTTTAGGCCGACCCCAGAACGAACCAATCGAGCAAGACGATGAACCAACAGATCCAGAGACTCTGTATCAACAACATTTATGCAGAGGTCAAGAGTATCCCACATGGGAGAGCCTTTTGCAATCGAAACTCTCAAATTCTCAAGCTTTTCTGTTTGTATTCCAACATTTGCTGCATGCAACTAGTAAGAGAAAAAGTAAATATGTAAATGACAGATCAAGATAAAAACAACAAATTTTTTTAAAAAGCTGAAAGGGTTAAAAAATAGAAATTAAAAAAATGAAGAAAAAATAATAATAAAAAAATAGCTCTATCAAACCTCAACATAATTGAGCCCTTGGTCTTCAAGACTTGATAAACTTTCCAGCATGCAACAAACTAAATCAGATAAGTGTGCACGTATTGCAATCCCTGCACCCTATAAAGAAGATACAAAATCCCAAAATAATGTAGAGTCAATAAAATTTTTAAATTATTTTAAAGCTGCAAAAAAGAAATAAAGGATCTAACATATCACATACAAAAAAGAAAAAAAGAAATACCATTTCCTATGATGGGACACAGGAGTAAACAAATTATCAACCTTATATGATTAAATTACTTAAAAGTCAGACAAAACAAAAACATTCACCAGGTCTGATATTTGTGCAAATGCACACATGAATGATTAACCAGAGAATAGTACATGAAAAACACAGGAAATAAATGGATTTGAATTAAAGCACTATGCGAAGCAAAGCTTTATGTAATCCAGGAAACCTCAAGCATAAGGGTGTAGAGTCAATACAACTGTTCCCAATCACAAACTTCAAATTACAAAAGAAATTATTGAATCCTTGCATTATAATTTCTAAGGGCAGCAGCTGAAACCTCTAACAACCACTTTCGAATCCCATAATAACTTTATGCCACAATTAGGCTCCAAAGGAAGTCTCTAAAGCCATTTCCCATGCATTGGTAATTTTTTCTTAACAATACTCCCAATCCCTAAACCGCCTTTATTCCAAGTTCGGGAAACAATCTCCCAATTAATTAAATGAGCCTTCTTGCCTTCACCGATACCACACTCATAAAAAAAAAACCCTTCATTAGCTTTTCAATTCTCTTTGCTACCCCTATGGGAATTCTACATAAGAAAAGAAGATAATGTGTGCGTAAATAATACGACACTGCTTGAATCATAACCAATCTTCCTGCCCTAAAAATAAAAGCATTTTTCACTCTCTAATCTCCTTGCACCAACCGACGGTATCTAGGATAATCCCCTAGAGCCAAACCTAAATATTCCTAAGGCCAACAACCTACACCACACCCAATAGAATTGGAAAAATCAATCTACTTCCCTTCATCAAAATTAATACCAGCCAGGCAGCCAGTACACTTGGCTAGATAATTCTTAAGCCTTGACACCTAGAAAAAATTCAACTAAAGAATTACGTTTCTCTTCATTACTTGAAAAAAAATTGTATACTTGTCAAATTGTAAATGAGAAACCATTACGGCATCTCTTTCTAACATTAAGACCTTCCACCAATTGATAATCCTTTGCTCTATAAACTAATGTTTCAAAACAATCTGCCACCAAAATGAACAAGAACAGAAAAAGAGGGTCTCCTTGTCTAAGACACCTAGAAGCATTATAATTTCCCTAGGTCTCCAATTTATCATATTTGAGAATTTTGTAGATTTTAAGAACCTCGTGATCCATTTCCTCCATCTTAACCCAAGTCCTTTCAATCCAAAACAAAACCTAAGAAATCCCCAATCGACATGAGCATGAGCTTTTTCAAAATCAATTTTAAACACAACACCCTCTTTTCTCTTTTCTACATTCCTCAACCACTTCATTTGAACCAAGACAGCATCTAAAATAATATACCTTTAACATAAGCAGACTAACAATAAAAAGTAGTACAGTTTAGCACCTCTTTCAAGATTAAACCTTTACACTTATTTTGTACAATCTAGTCACCAAACATATCTGTCTAAAATCTCCAGTATTTAATGAATTTGATTTCTTTGAAATGAGACATACATAAGTTCCATAAGTGATTCTATTTATTGTCCCATTCTCAAAGAACTCCAAAATCACTTGCATCAAATCATTTTGGATAATATGTAACATGTATGGAAAAAATCAAAATTAAAACCATCTTGACCAGGAGTTTTATCTTTGCAACATTCAAACTGGGCCTTCTTGAGTTCCTCTATTCAAAAGGCTCTCTAACCAAATAGCTCTATTTCTACTGATGCACCCCTAACAGCCCCTGAATTCTAGGTCTACCCGTCTTTTCTTTGGTATATAGATTTCGGAAGAACTTAATAATCACCTGTTCAATAGCATCATCTGCTTCTACAAATATTCCAAAGAATGAACAATCACTGTTCATTCTTCCATTGACAACTTTATGGAAGAATTTTGAGTTCCAGTCCCCTTCCTTAGCCCATTTAACTTTTGCTTTTTGTCTCCATGAAATTTCCTCCTTAAGAACTAAATTCTCTAACTTCAGCTTCAACTAATTTCTCTCCATCCTCAAGGGTCCACATGACTCACATTCTACCCTATCCAAATCAGCAGTTCCGAGCTCATGATTCTCCTTACTACTATCTCCAAAAACTTCCTTTATTTCTTATCTTCAGCTTGTTTTTAATACACTATAGCTTCTTCATATAGCTGAAACCCTTCCGTCCCAAAAAATCTGCTTCACTCCATCAGTCCTCCACGTTTATAACAAAAGAATGATACTCCAACCAGACGTTCTTGAATCCGAACCGAATAGGGCCCCATTTCTTGTGGAAAGTATCCAAAAGAATTGGGCAATGATCAGAAATCGTCCTAACCAAAGCATCCTGCAATCCCTTCTATATGCAATAGCTGCTGTAAAAACCTGCAAGCCTGCAGCATATCACATTCTATCTAAGATTTGACCAAGTAAAATCCGTATGATTCAACACTGTATCAATCAAGTATACTTTTCTTATAAAATAGTTAAACCTACACCCTATCTTAGTGTATGTATATAAACCAAGTAAGCCAGCCATCCAACTCATCCCAAGAAGCTCACCTCTCTCTTTTACTAGTAGAGGGCCATAAACCCCTGAAAGCCACCTCACTTCCATTGGATCACTATAAATTTATTGAAACAGAAATACTCCAAACACCAAACCCACTACATTAACTGACTTAGAATTTCATATCATCAAAATTTCACCAAAACTACCCACTAAAGATAAATATACCCACTCTTTGAATCTTCCTCACCATACACTGCTTATGATGTTATAATCCACGTTCTGTTTTTTTGTCTCAATGAGAATAAAAATATCAAGACAAGCCATCAAATTGACTCCTTAATCATCCTCCTCTTCTTCAGCACCCCAATCCATGAACAGTCCAGCTTAAGATCTTCATAATAAATCTTGAGTCCCCTTGTCGTTCCAAGATCTTCCCTTTTCATATTTAATTCCACAATCCATATTTTGTAATTTCCTTTTTCTCTTTTTACATTTATTATCTTATTGTTGGAATGTTTATTTACTAGAGTTATTTACTAATAATTAGTTACATGTAAACTAGTCTGTTATATTTGAATTAGGTTGTTAGATAGATAATCCCTCTCTTATAGGGATTAAACTTAGGAGAGTTTGTTTCTACTTACAACTCTTCCTTCTCTAGTAGTTATCTCTAGAAGAAGTTGTATATATAGTCTGTAGGGACTAAAAAACCTAAATACAAAAAATACAAAGTGTTTCTCCGTTTCTGATTTTCCACATGGTATCAGAGCCTTAGGCTTCTTTTTTGGAAAACTTTTTGGTTGCAATTTTGTCTTTAGCCTTCATAGCTAATCCACTTAAAAGCCTTCATTGCTTCTTTTCTACTGGCCTTCATTGCCAAATCATCCAACTGGTTTGTTATCCAGTTTTATATTTAGCCTTCAAAGCTTCTTAACTTATCAAAAACCCTAACCATGAAAAACACCAATGACTCTGATATTCCTTCTCAATCTGACAAAGGACTGAATGATCAAACTGATGAAGTGACATCAGCTCCAGGTAAAGGGGAGATGCAAAATCTTCAGACAGCTTACCGACTCAATGGTAAAAACTACCTGAAGTGGTTTCAGGTGGGCCAGACTTTCCTGAAAGGAAATGGTAAGGTGAGCCATCTCCTTGGAACTGGACCAGCAGAGAAAGACCCTAAGTTTGCAGCCTGGGATGAGGAGGAATCTATGGTCATGTCATGGCTGTGGAACTCTATGACACCAGATATCAGTGACACATGCATGTTTCTTCCCACGGCCAAGGATATCTGGGAATCAATTCAGCAGACATATTCCAAGGTGAAGGATGCTGCTTAGGTCTATGAAATTAAGACCAAAACTTCATCCACCAAACAAGGAATTAAGTCTGTGACAGAGTATGCTAATACTCTACAAAATTTGTGGCAAGAAATGGATCACTACAGGTGTATTGCAATGAAATGTAGTGAGGATGCAGCCACCTTGAAGCAGTTTATTGAGAAAGACCGGATCTATGACTTCTTGGCTGGTCTTCATGTTGAGTTTGACCAGGTTAGGGTACAGATTCTAGGAAAAGAAGAATTGCCCTCATTGATTGGAGCCATCTCCATGGTAAGGGCTGAAGAGAGTAGAAGAGGGGTGATTCTTCAACCTCAACCGGTGGAAGGATCAGCTATGGTATCCACTGGTGGCAACAACAACACCCTAAAGCAAAACCAGCCAATCAGTGACAATGGGAGAAATGATGGTCCCAAACCCTCCAACCGTGACACTGTCTGGTGTACGTATTGTAAGAGGCTAAGACACACTAAGGATCGGTGCTGGAAGTTGATTGGTAAACCCTCAACCTCAAGCAAAGAATGGGGCTATAAGGGGGGACAGCCAAGAAATCAGGGACAAGCACACATGACCAGTACACAGTCCAACGGGGAGTTCAACACAGAGGCAATTGAGAAACTAAGGGATCTATTGGGAACCTTGGAGAAGTCTCCTTCTGGTACTTGCTCCTTGGCTCATTCAGGTAAGTTCTCTAGTTCTCTAGTTCTCATGGCTTAACAGTCTCAGATAGGTGTGATATTAACTCTTGGGTCATAGACTCAGGAGCAACAGACCACATGACTCATTCTCCCCAATTATTTCGATCCTATAATTTGTGTCCCAGTAATAGGAAGATTTCTGTTGCTGATGGGTCTCTGACTACTGTAGCTGGTGTAGGAGATGTCCAAATTAGTTCCTCATTTAATCTTAAAAATGTTCTTCATGTTCCTAAGCTATCTACCAACCTCGTGTCTATACAAAAACTCACTAAGGATATGAATTGTAATGTAACTTTCTACCCCTCTTATTGTGTGTTTCAGGACCGGATTATGGGGAAGAGGATTGGACTTGCTAAGGAAAAGGATGGGCTGTACTATCTTGAGACATCAAGCAATCCAAGTAGCATCAAGAACACCCTACCTTTATCATTCCTATCTGAAAACCTCTCCAATAAAGACAAAGTCTGGCTTCATCATCTTCGGTTTGGACACCCCTCATTTGGAACCTTAAAAATCATGTTTCCTAGTCTATTTACTGGGTTAAGTAGTAATAGCTTTCATTGTCATATATGTGAGCTTGCAAAGCACAAACGTGCATCTTTTCCAATTAGTAATAAAAGAAGTTTTGTTCCTTTTTCATTAATTCATAGTGATGTATGGGGCCCTTCCAAAATCCCTACTCTTACTGGTGCACGTTGGTTTGTGTCTTTTATAGACGATTGTACTAGGGTTTCTAGGATTTTTCTACTCAAGTACAAGTCTGATGTGAGTAGAGTTTTCTTTACTTTTCATAACATGATTCAAACACAATTTGGGGTAAAAATTAAGAGGTTTAGGTCGGATAATGCAAGGGACTATTTTAATCAAAATCTTTCTCCTTACTTTCAAAAGGAGGGCATCATACATGAGTCCTCGTGTCCACACTCCACAACAAAATGGAGTGGCAGAGAGGAAGAATGGTCAATTACTGGCCACAACAAGAGCCCTCCTCTTTCAAAATAATGTCCCTAAATCTTACTGGGGAGAAGCCCTCTTAACAGCCACTCACATTATAAGCAGGCTTCCCTCTCGAGTTCTAGATTTTAAGACCCCTATGTCTCTCCTCAGACACTTTTATCCAGACTTTAATACCTCTAACAACCTCACACCTAGGATATTTGGTTGTTCTTCCTTTGTTCACATTCATGGTCATAACAGAGGGAAGTTAGATCCTAGAGCAATTAAGTGTGTTTTTGTTGGGTATTCATCCACACAGAAGGGGTACAAGTGTTACCACCCAGTGTCTAAGAGGTTCTATGTTTCCATAGATGTCACGTTTGATGAAGTTTCCTCCTTCTTGAGTTTATTGGAAGATAAGGAAGACTTGGGAGAGTTCTTTCTATTAGACTTGCCCTCAAACACTAGCCCAAACACTAGCCTACCAAACACTGTTCTGCCCTCAAATACTAGCCCAAACACTAGCCTACCATCAGCTGAATCAAACACTGCACCGGCTGAATCAAACACTGGTCCTCTGCCCTCACTCACAGCACCTGTGTTTTCACCAATATTACCCACAGAATTCTCTAACCCTACTATAAACACTGAACCTATAAACACAAGTGATGGTGTTCTTGATTCTGGGAGGTATTCACAGGTGTACTCAAGAAGGAAAGCTACAATTTCAGAACCAGTGCAAGTCCAAGAACCTGACCCTAATTTTGGTATTCAGGTAACTACAACTTCTGAACCTATCTCTTCTGATTCTGATATCCCTATTGCAATTAGAAAAGGCACGAGAGAATGTACTAAACATCCATTGTATCCTCTTTCACATTTTGTCATTTGATAAATTCTCACCCACTCACAAAAATTTCCTTGTAAGCCTACATACTGTTTCAATTCCAAACACACTGTCTGAGGCTTTAACTAGTGAGGAGTGGAGACAAGCCATGAAAGTAGAAATGGATGCTTTAGAGAAGAATAAGACATGGGGGTTAGTGGAGTTGCCTAAAGGAAAAAAATCAGTTGGGTGTAAATGGGTGTTCACTTTGAAATACAAGGCTAATAGTACCCTTGAGAGGTATAAGGCTAGGTCGGTGGCTAAGGGCTATACTCAAACATATGGGGTAGACTATCAGGAGACTTTTGCTCTGGTTGCTAAGATGAATACAATAAGGGTGTTGTTATCTTTGGCTGCAAACTACAGTTGGCCGCTCCAACAATTTGACGTAAAGAATGCCTTTCTTCATGGAGACTTAGAAGAGGAAATATACATGCAAGTTCCACCAGGGTATGGGAGTGGATTAGAAGCAAGCAAGGTGTATCGGTTGAAAAAGGCCTTGTATGGCCTTAAGCAGTCACCTAGAGCCTGGTTTGGGCGGTTTGCAAAGGTTCTAATAGCTGCAGGGTATAAACAAAGTCAAGGAGATCATACCTTATTCATTAAACACTCAAGTTCAGGGGGAAGTTACAGCATTTCTAGTGTATGTAGATGACATAATTGTCACAGGTGATGATGAGAAAGAAAGGGAGACCTTGAAACAATGTCTAGCTAGGGAGTTTGAGATTAAAGAACTTGGAAGATTGAAGTATTTTCTAGGGATTGAAGTAGCCCACTCATGCCAGGGCATTTTTATCTCACAAAACAAATATGTAATTGATTTGTTGAAAGAAATAGGGAAGCTGGCTTGCAAACCAGCAAACACTCCTATAGACCCTAATCATAAGCTTGGAGAAGCAAATGAGGATGCTGCTGTGAATAGGGAAACCTATCAGAGATTGGTAGGTAGACTTATCTACCTCTCACACACACGACCAGACATAGCATATGCTATTAGTGTGGTGAGTCAATTTATGCACAGTCCCAAAGAGATTCATCTACAGGCTGTCCATCATATCCTACACTATCTTAAAGCTAATCCGGGAAAAGGAATCTTGTTCAAGAGAGATGCAGGGCTGGTACTAGAAGCATATACCAATGCTGACTATGCAGGATCAGTTGTGGATAGAAGGTCTACCTCTGGCTACTGCACCTTCCTTGGTGGCAACCTGGTGACTTGGAGGAGTAAAAAACAGAATGTGGTTGCAAGGTCTAGTGCTGAAGCTGAGTTTAGGGCAATGGCACAAGGAGTTTGTGAATTACTATGGCTGAAGATCATCCTAGAAGACTTGAAGATTAAGTGGGATGGACCTATGAAACTCTACTGTGACAATAAATCTGCAATCAGTATTGCACACAACCCAGTCCAGCATGACAGGACGAAGCATATTGAAGTGGACAGACACTTCATAAAGGAGAAGCTAGATAGTGGGCTGATATGCACACCTTTTGTTCCAACCAAAGACCAACTGGCTGATGTGTTGACTAAAGGACTCAACAGTGGGACTTTCCAGGAGATTGTTTCCAAGTTGGGAATGGAGAATGCCTATTCACCAGCTTGAGGGGGAGTGTTGGAATGTTTATTTACTAGAGTTATTTACTAATAATTAGTTACATGTAAACTAGTCTGTTATATTTGAATTAGGTTGTTAGATAGATAATCCCTCTCTTACAGGGATTAAACTTAGGAGAGTTTGTTTCTACTTACAACTCTTCCTTCTCTAGTAGTTATCTCTAGAAGAAGTTGTATATATAGTCTGTAGGGACTAAAAAACCTAAATACAAAAAATACCAAGTGTTTCTCCGTTTCTGATTTTCCACACTTATATCTCAAATGAACTGTTCATGGGAAAGGTGAATCTTTTGTTCAGGATATCATACATTAGAAGGCACCTTTTTTATGGGAAACAAAAAATATAATGCAAAAAAAGAAATATTGAACCATATATTTACAAACTTTTAATAAGATTGATACTCCCCTAAAATAAACCAAAATCCGAGTTTGGACACCAAAAGAAAGATGAATAACATTTTAACACACAGGAAGTAAAATATTTAAATGGAACATAGAAACATTACGAGATGTAGCTAACCTTCACGAGTTTCATAACAACACCAATTGAAGCCTTACAAATACTGTCAACTTTGCTTAGTATGCCTTCCGAGAGCAGAAAAGGCAGAACAATGTCCATTGCTTGGCTAGCATCTGACACTTCAGTAAGTTTGATGTCACAAAGTCGTATTGTTAATGAAGTTATAGAACGACATAACTTATCACCAGCAACTCGAACAGTCTCCTTTATGTCATCCATGGCACGAAATGCAACCGTCCATGTTTGTCTCAAGTGCTTACCAACCTATACAAGAATACAATAATGAATACCACAAAATAAGAACGTAAGACCATTTTGACAGTGTCTTGAGAAATATAAACTTAAATTTGCATCTTGTTGTAGCATTCAAATTAATTATTCACACCCCATTAAGGCAAGCTTGTAATACTGAAATCAGTGAAATAGCAAACAATAAGGTGTAATATGGAACGTAAGATCATTTTGGCAGTGTCTTGAGGAATATAAACTTAAATATGCATATTCACACTCTATTAAGGCAAGCTTGTAATACTGAAATAAGAGAAAAAGCAAAAGAATAAGGCGTAATATGGCTTAATAATGAAAAGCAGTAAAGTTGATCATTGCCAAAACAAGGAGAAGTATCAAGACTTAATTATTTTCAGTAGGACACATAACAGAAGATTCTATTAAAAGAAAATAAGTGAACAAGTGGTTCTGATGCAGTGCAAGAATCTAGTTTTGAGATATTATGTTAGAACAGTCGATGGAGTCATTTATAGAAAGACCAAAATCAAACCCAGAAAAACAAATAAAGTCTATTCAAAGTTATTTCCAGATCTACTTTTATGCTCTTTTTCTCTGCTACTCCTTCAACTCCCTCAAAATTCTCCCCCATTCTAGCCAGATCACCAATGTTGTTGAAAATTCCCAATGAACCTAAATCAGTTAATAAAAGAAACACTGATAACCTACACAAGGACAAAGTTTGAGAAACTGAGAGAGAGGCTTGGAGAGTTGATGGATTTGGTGAGAGGAGATAAATGGTGAGGCTGAGCGAGAGCACTTTGGTGGGCATGAAAACCTCCACCACCAAAACTTCTATTAAAAGAAAACCTCGAAAACTCATCAAGAAGCAAACCAAAACTACTTGGTTCAGTTTTGGTGAGAGAAGGTCTTGTTTGTTTGTTTTATATTTTTAATAAAATTAATTTTCTTTACTTAATATTTTTCATTAATTATTGGTTCTTTTGAATTGAAAATGCTAACTCCAACTTAAAAGAGTATTGGAAAGGACCTTTTTAGGTTTAATATATGCATTCTTACAATAGCTTAATCTACATAAAGTGAGAAATGGTTATATAAAGATGAATCACCTATCTCAATATCCTCCTAAAATAAAATTTTCTCCCCATTTACATGGCTAAACTATGTGATTGATGAAAGAACGATAGTCCTTCAAAATTTCCTTTTTGATTTCTATTAGACCCAGTTTTGACTACCTTAGCATCCTACCAGTTCAGATATCGACACCATATTTGCTTCTTAGTATTGCATGCAATAGCAAGAAAAGCTCTAACTTTTAACTCCACATTACCAATTCCTAACTCTCCCTTATCGTTAGGCTTAGAAACTTTGCTCCATTTGATAAGGTGCTCCATGATTCACCATAATCATCCCATAACAAGTCTCTTATAAGCCTATCAATTCTCTAGGAAACCTGCTAAGAATCTTGAACAAAGAGAGGAAATGTATAGAGAAATAAGGATTTTATCAAGGTTAGCCTTCCCTCTTTGATAGGATAGCCTTTTTCCACTCTCTTTAATCTCTTTTCAATTTTTTCTAGTACCAGACAGAAAGTTTGAAGATCTTGGATCATCAACCAAAGGGAGACCCAAGTATATGAGAGGCCAACTCACCACCAACAACCCAAACTTGTTAGCCAAATTGTTTACTTTCTTCTCCATTGAACTAATTCCCACTATATGGCTCTTAGAAAGATTAATCTTTGGCCTGGATAAAAGCCTAAATTTGTTTGACCACATTTAGTAAAATGGTGGTTTTGTTCACCTCCTAAAGAGAGCAAAACAGTATTATCCACAAATTGAGAACATCGACCTTTATAAATCCTTCCCAACGGCAATCCTTTCTAGCTTCAATAGCTTTCTATGTCAATCTACTCAAACTATCCACCACTAAAACATCAAACTTCAGACTTTCTTGCACAATTAAGCAGATTTCACTCGGCATCCTATTTTCATCTGCTTATCATGGCATACTGAGTTTAAGCAAAATCTAACTAGCGATTCTGGCCCTCTTAAGACTTGAAAGTGACTATAACATTGGAGTGAAAATAAAATTGAACTTCAAGAAGCTTACTTAGTAACTTTTTAATTATGGTGCACCAATTTTTCATGTTTAATCGTCACAGGCCAAAAACAAAAAAGCCCAATCATCAGTTTGAAAAATGGCTAAGAAGATTTTGGGTTGCCACCACTAAGACTGGATGAAGTAATTCTAAGCTACAAGAAAAAAAAAATTAAGTCTGCAATGACTGTTCAAAACAGGAAAAAATCTCATAACCTGATCAAATTTTCGTCCTTGAATAATATCAGCAAGTGCTAGACAGGAAGCCTCACGAGTACGCCAAAGCCTAGATCCGCTCTGTACCAACAAATCATCAAAAATAAGGTCCAAGTGCTCATCTATAGTTCTCTTAGGGTCCGCCACTAGTGATTTCCATATGTGTGCCATTGCGTCCTATAAACATCATAAGAACAAAACATAAATATAGAATCCTATTAACAGGTGTGAACTAATTAAAATATTAGGTTAAAGCAAAATTGTACTTGTAGAAACAAGCATACTGAAAACAGGACCAAAAAGATGTTGCTTCCAGCTAATTACTCGAGGATGTTACCTGCACATTTTTATCAGGATCATATTGGTACCGAACAAGCCTTGGAATTAACAAACGCAAGTGTGGCTGAAGAGCATCCCCTGCTTGCTTGGCTATCTTAGAAAAGCCAAAAGCAGCACCCCTCTTGGAATGTAGAGAAGCTTGATAATTAGCCAGGTCCATAAATTTATAAATTAGATCTGGTTGTCCCATTTCATTGGCTAGACTGCAAAGCTCCTTATAAGTGCTAAGTTTCCCTCCACTAAGACTTTCACCAATAGCTCCCTCTTGGAACACTTCAGAGTCTTCAACTAGCTGTATAAAAATTCACATAAGAAAAATGAAAAAGGAAAAATGAATGAAACATCAAAACTCAAACTTTACCTTGGTAGCTCTTTTCCTCTTCCCTGAACCAGTCAAAGTAGTTACAAGAGCATCTACCAAGTTTTTCTTCATTCCCACATCACCAAGTTCATAGACAATACTCATGCCTTGGGATGCCAGCTCTTGTGTAAGTTCATTCTGCTCGCCAAGTAAGTGTGAAAAAGCCTCCTGCATTTATTTGAAAAGTCTTAAATTAATACTCAACTACAGAACAGCATGATCACAGAGTCAAAAAAGTAAAAGAATGTTTTATTACTTATAAATCTCTACACAAATATTGAGTATTCACAACATATTCAATATTTAAAGTAATCTTCATCGACAACCATGATCTATCAATGGATGCTGGTTATTTCAACTGGCAACATGACTTGTGATAGTGTAAGAGATGTTAGAATCTGACTATACAAACAAAAACTGACCCATCAAACACCAAACAAAAGTACACCAAAATGTACAACAATTATCTCACAGCAATAATTTTCTCACAACAATTATCTTCCCACCAAACAACAAAGATCTCACAGCACCCTCTCAACTTAGCTGAATGGAAAAAAAAAAAAAAAAAAAAGATGTATCCTGAAATTCTTTTGTGATAGAGCCCACAATGAAGCTAAATATTGAGCCTGATCCTATAAACTTTCAACATTCTCTTCTGTCTTCCCTTGCGCCACCCAATAACACTATCCACACCCATTTTTTCTAGAATTGAAACATAATAATTTTACCCATCACACCCCTCAAATTCTCAAAAATAACCCTAATCCTATATAAATAACAATTAAAAATCAGATCATTTAAACAGTCTCTTATTTCATATCTTTTTTTTTTATAGGAAACAAAAAATATATTGCAAAAAAAAAAAAAAAAGAAATATTACAAAATGAACAAGAAGTCCACCTAGACTGACAAAAACCACATAGGGACCCAAAGAAGGCCTACATGACAAAAACAAGGCCATTTACATAATAGAACTCTATTCTTCTTCTATACATTACCAATGCGGCAATGCCAAGTCCTTTTTATCCTTAGAATTAGACACCACATCCCATTTAACAAGATGAATCCCCTTGTTATCTTCAAATCCCTCCCAAAGAAAATCTCTCATAAGTTTTTCAATGTGACAAGCCACCTTAGTTGGGATCTTGAACAAAGAAAGGAAGTATATAGGCATTGAAGCAAGAACTGACTGAATCAAATGAGTCTTCGGGTCCATTTGGAAGAGCTTCTCAAGTAGATTTTAGAAGTACAGCTTTTACAAGTGGAGCTTTTAAAGGAAAGTTGTTGGTCATTTGGTTGTTTGTCAATTAAAAATGAGCTTTTTAATGATAGGATTACCAAAATACTCAAACAAATATTAAATTATAGGGTTATATTGGAGATTTTAGTGTTATTAAAAAAACTCCAAAAGATCTACATGGAAAAGCTTTACATTTGGACTTCTCCCGGTAGACGTAAAACAACTTTTTTAATCATTCAAAAGCTCTACTGAGTGGCAACCAAATGATATAAAAAAAATTGAAAAGAGCTTTTTTAATTAAAAAAGCTTTTTTAGCCGGTAGACAAGCTCTTCCAAACGGGCACGGACTTTTGACAGAAAAACTCTTTTCCACCCCCTAAGCATTTTTTCAATCCTCTCCACAACCGGATTCCAAAAACTTAAGGCTCTAAGATTATCTCCAAAGCAAGCCCTAAGTATTTGAGAGGCCAAAATTAAGAGCTAAAGAATTAATTTTTGACTCCGATGAGGTTATGCCCACAATGAAGCCTTTAGCTTTATTCACCTTCAAGCCAGAAATCAAACTAAAATTTTCCACCACCCTAAGAAGGTTTTCAATCTGCAAATTGAAGGTAAGACACACTTATCTAATAATTATCTTTTTGTTTATAAGTTTGAATTTGTAAAACAATACAATGGGTTGGGTCGCCACGCCAAATCAATCATGGATACATATTTAATAAGCATTCTTTATTCTCTAAGTTTTCTAGTGGTAATGCAACATTTCACATATTTCGATAAAGATGAAATGGAGCCACGACTTAAGTACTACGAAGTTGGGTTTTTGAAAGCTAGCAATATTGAAATAAATAACTATAGATTCTTCAATTAGAATAACAAAAATTTGATTTAGGTTTATGACAACTAAATTTTCTCAAAAAGTTAAGTTTATGATGAAGGTTGTGGGGAAAGTCTGATTTAGTTATTGTCTATATAGGTAGTTTCACCTATGGATATTTTAAGAATAAAATATTTTGTTAAATTTTGGGTGTATGAGTGATTTTTTAGGGTGGTAATAGACTCGCCTACTTACTAACGGGGTCACTTTAGAGTTTTGACGTTTAATACAATCAAGTCAATGGATCGTGTTGGATTTGACCCATATCTTTTTTATTTCTTATCCAATAGTTCGAAGGACTCATCTTTCAAAGGTAAATCAATTGCACTTTCCTAGTGATAAAATCTTAAAACACCTTGTGAGAACGACATTTTTATTAGAATAGATGAAAATTATTCAACAACTAAGTAAACACTATAGACGTTAGAGAGATTGTTTTCATAGCATGTTCTAATTGAATAAAATAATAATATTATGTATATTTTATTTTTATTTTTATTTTAATTGAATTGCAACAAATGTATGTCAATTCATAAAGATATTATAAGAGCGTGAAACAAAAGGTAGATATTTAGCCTTGTGAATTAATAGCAAACCTGAATTTCTGGGAGCATTTGTTGGATGGTTGGATGATGGCCACAATACATTGTTAGTGAAAGTAACCAAACAATTCCAGCACAGCGCTCTTCTTTTCTGCTACTGTATAAGAGATCATCAAAAAGCTTTCTAGTAATCACATCTCTGACCATTATACGGTCATCTCCATTGGCTTCACTTTCCCCATTGGCATTATTTTTTGACCAAGATAAGGTCGTGTCTCCCATAAGAAAGTTTGATGTCATGGAAAGTGAAGTATAGTTAGTTTTGAGAATCACATCAGCAGTCACAGGAACACCACCCCACATAAATGATAGAGCCTCCCCAGCAGCAAAGAGGATGTCCTCAACCTGTGGAACTCCATAATTAAAGACATTAGAGGTATGTGCCACCTTAGCCAAATGAAGAACCTTTCTAATGATCTATTTCACCAGTTAGAGTATGTTGGAAATAACAAGCATAAAATGGAAAAACATTTTTGTATACCCACCTTACACCGGTAAAGGCTAAAAATTAAATTGAGGGCAATATTTAGGTGCGAAGATGATGTTTCTTTTGCACACATATGTCCAAGGGACACGACAATTTTCTGAATTGCTTTATTATCATCACCAGAGAGGAGCTTCTTCAACCTTTCATGTAAACCTTCCAGAATGTCAACTGCAGTTTCAACAGTGTATTAATGTGACTCATCCATTCTCGTGCAAGTATATTAGAAAGAATATTTTAAAAATCAACAAAGGGTATATAACAACTTCACCTGAACCAGAATCATTGGCAAGTGGAGGTAATGGAACACGCAGCCCAATGTGCCCTAATGCTTGCATTGAAACAGAGGCTAATGTAGCAGTCTCAGAATTAACCACATTAACTAGACATTTAAGGGTATTCTGAAACAATGTCTCCGGGATCTGTAAATAATCAATATCATATTAAATGGGTAAATAACTGCTAGAATGGAAAATAAATTTCCTGAGTATCAAATGATAAACTACTACAAAAATGATAGAACTTGAATGCTGACATAATGTAAGTTAAATTGATGTTAACAGTGATTTAAAGCAGTCATAAAATCATGTAGTACAAGCCCAATAACCAATATGTATAGAAGATAGGAACTAATATATGACCCAAATATGTGTAAGTAATTACGAACTATACAACTTACAGCAGGAGTTCTAGACATAGAATCTGCAGCGACAAATCCTATCGCACATAGTGCTCCATGATGTGCCTCAAACCTGAATGATATCCAAAATTAAGACTAGAATTATATATTATTTAATTATAACAGGATACACGAACAACATAAATTTGAAATTTGGAATTGCATATTTCACATTTCTTTTGAAAAGAGGCTACAAACCTTAACTTGTGTGTCCCACTAATTGCAGAAACTAGTTCATCTATAAGAGCAGAAGACGTAGTGGAGGAAAGAGCGGATGAAGCCATGCCAAGTAAGCGTGCTACAGACTCACGAGTATCCAAGTCGACATGATTCAGTAATTGCTTCAACCATGAAACTTTTAGGGCATAGTGTGATGCTATCATCTACAATGAAAAATCTTTCAGAAAAAGACATGAAGCAAGATACCAAACTAGAAAGCAACACAGCATGAGATGTATGTGGTAACAACCTCTGGAAGATGAGATCCAATAGTGATCAATGCCTTGGAAGCAGTGGCATGCAACTCAATAGACCCTTCAATTGCCATAGCCTGCTCTAGTAGTAAACACATTGTTTCCACCGACGATAGGGATTCAGATGATCTTCCTAAAGCATTGTTTTCCTCGAACTCATACTCAAAGCACTTCAACAAAAATTTGATCATGGCCATGTACATTTGCGATGGAAAAAGAAGCTTCCGTTCTGTCATTTCAGTTGCATCTACTAACTTGGGCTGCTGCTTATTAATAAATTCTAACATGCTTCCAAGTTTTGGGTATTTAAGATCAATATTTTGACTGATCGTTCTTCCTTCATCTTTTACAAGAAACAAACCTTCAAGAGCCATTTCTCTGGAGTATTAAAAGAAAAAGGTGGCTGTAGAATTAGATGCTCATAATGATTATAGAAAAAAAAAAAAAAAAACAAAGATAAACTAAAAATCCCTAGAGAACAAATATATATATATATATATATATATATATATATATATATATATATATAAGTTGCACCAAAATAGAGAGTTTGAAAATGAGAGACAATCATGAAAAATACGAAATAAGCAAGCAACATTTTCTTTTTCCAGATAATTAGTGATAACATTTAAACGGCAACAATACTTCATGGGCCTTTTAACATCTTACTTAGATAAATTGATGGTCAAATAAACTTGTCGTTGAAATCAAGTGATTAAATTTTTTCATTAACATCATTACAAGAGCAAACAAAAGAACTACTGATGCAATCCAAAAATTTAATCTACCAAAATAGCAGTTAAAGAATAATAAAAGAAATATGAGAAAAAAATAAAGTAGATGACAAATGATTCAGAATAAATAGAATCACCATCAGACATTTCAAAGGTAAGACTAACCAAACCAAGAATTACGAAATATATCACAAACAAGTATTTCAACATAAAATCACTAACATTCGCAAACAGATTAAATAGTCTGATGTAATGATAAAAGCATTGGAGTAATGCACAAAATGTTTGGGCTCAAGTCATCTAAGTGGCCACTTTATTTGCCAAGAAGCCAAAAGGGAAAAAAAAAACACACAAGTTCACATCTTTCCACTGTAACAGTACCACAGATTCTTACCATTGTAATTCCTTAACAAGTCAACTATGCACAAGATTCCACTTAGGTCAGGAGCTCATCAAGGTTTGATGAGGAAATACAATGAAGAAACGTGATAACATAGCATATAAAAGTTTCTGCACAAAGAAGCATATAATTTTCAACCATAATATAAAATAATATTTTATTACCTTATATCCAGCCTAGTATCCGCTGCCCCAAGCATACAAATGAATCGACTAGGGCAATGTTCCAAATCAAATAAAGAGGTAGCCCATCTGACAGCACAAAAGCGCACTTCACTTTGTTCCTGGTTGCCAGCAAGAAATTAAGTTTCCATCATGACGGAGCAAGTTATTGATGAAGCCAGAATTAAATCAAAAAATTCTGTTTCCATTTTCAAGTAGTAGAACATGGATATATTAAGCATAATGTTCACAAAGTTTACAGATAGTATAAATTCAATACCGCTTGTGTATTCTTCAGTAGAAGTTTCTCTAAATCCATCAATACAGTAGCTGGTGCTCCCTGAAGCCAAAATAATGAACAAATATTAGTTCACACCCAATATGGCCGTCGATCGAAATAATTTAGATCATGAGTTACGTTGTCGAAACAAATGATTTTGCGATGTAAATGAAAAGAATGTAGAAGTGGCTCAAATAGCACCAAGGCGAGCCAAGACCTATAGAATGGATTCTACATAAGAAAGCACTGACAAGACTAACTGTTGGAGATATTGTTACTGTTTTCTAGGGATCTAGATATTTAATTATGATGTATATTTGGTTTCCTATTATTAGATGATTTGGTATTAGTTTCCTTCTTTAAAGAGGAAACAAATTCCTTAGATTACGCAGTTTGTTACTGCCTAGTGTGTATATATATTAGGCTGTTTTGTACAGATTATTCATTCAAGTAAATAAAGCCTAAACTTTCACATGGTATCAGAGCCTCCTCTGAAATTTCTGTCTCTTACTGCTCTTTCCAGTGTTTTTTTTCTCCTTCTCTTACTGCTCTTTCCGGCAGTGATCTCAATTCCGAATTCCTTACTGCCTTTTCCAGCAGTAACTCTGATCTTCTTTTGCTCTTTCCGGCAACAATCTTCATCATTCATCATGTCCAAAGAAACTGAATCCAGCAGTTCTGAAATAACCTCAGCCGAGTTTACAATTCCCGAAACCACTGTTCTTGGCGGCAATGGTGGAGAACCTCAAAATTTCCCTTATATGTCCATTACTTCCTACAAACTTACGGGTTGAAATTACCTCCGGTGGTCTCAATCCGTCCTACTTTATGCAGCAAAGAGAAAGACGACTATCTTACAGAAAAAGTCATCAAGCCCGAAGAGAAGGATGCTAGATATAGAGCTTGGAAGAGAGATAACAACCAAGTCATGTCTTGGTTGATAAATTCGATGATGCCTAATATCGGTGAGAATTTCCTCCTTTATGAGACAGCTGCCGAGGTTTGGGAAACAGTGAAGGAGATGTACTCTCACAAGGACAACACTCTTGAATTAGTGACAATTGAAGGAGCACTTCATAACCTATGGCAAGGGGATCTCTCGGTGACTGAGTACTACAACAAACTTCAGACTTATTGGTAGCAGCTTGATGCATTTGAAAAATATAAGTGGAGTTCACCCGTAGACTCTCACCAGTACAAGAAGATTATCGAGACTAAGAGAGTCTACAAATTCTGCTTGGGTTTAACTTCCAATCTCAATGCTGTGCGAGGAAGGATCTTCGGTACCAAGCCATTGCCGAGTCTTTGTGAGGCTTTCTCTGAGGTCAAACGAGAGGAAAGTCACAGAACTCTGATGCTTGGGACAGAAACAAAAGAAACGGGGGGTGAAGCTTCTGCTTTGGCTGCCCGCAATCATCAGGAACCATGCAGGGGAGGTAGATCGTGGTGTGATCATCGTAGAAAATCTGGACATCTAAAGGAGAAGTGTTGGAAGATTTATGGGAAACCAATCGATTGGAAACTAGCTAAGGACTGTGAGTGTCGAGCGAACCTGTCTTCCACCATAGGAACTGAACCTTTCAACAAAGACCAGTTGGATGCACTGCATAAGATCCATAGCCAAACACAAATGTCTGCTAGTCCAGTTGTAATTGGTACGGGTTCTATTGCACAAAAAAGGTAATTTTCTTGATGCTTTGGCTGCTAACTTAGAAAAATCTCAGTCATGGATAATTGATTCTGGAGCTTCAAACCACGACCGGAAACAAAAGCATTTTTCATCAGTTCTCGGCCTGTAGTAATAGCCCTCATGTACGGATAGCTGATGGAACTCTATCTAAAGTAATGGGCATTAGCACTGTGATTGCTTCTAAGAACCTAACTTTGCATTTTGTTTTATATGTGCCTAAACTAAATTGCAACTTATTATCGGTGAGTAAACTTATTAAAGATATAAACTGTGTGGCTGAATTTCATTCAAATACTTGTATTTTTCAGGATTTGACTACGGGGATGATGATTGGCAGTGCTAGAGGCTGTGAAGGACTCTATCTTCCAGAAGTTCAACCCTCTCCTAAACTACAAGCATCAACAGCAGCGAGTAGGCCTTGTTTTAACAGTATTAGCAAACATGAACTTGTTAGGGATTCTAGTCTAGATAGTGATGTGATGTTATGACATTACCATTTAGGACACCCAAGTTTTATGTATCTTGCTAAACTGTTTCCTTCAATATTCAATAATAAAAATCTTATGTCTTTCCGGTGTGAAATATGCCAATTCTCTAAACACTCTTGCACAAGTTTTCTAAGTCAAACTTACAAATCATCTAAACCTTTTTCCAAGATACATAGTGATGTTTGGGGACCATCACAAACCCTAAATATCACTGGTGCTAGATGGTTTGTTTCGTTTATTGATGATCACACAAGACTTACTTGGATTTTTCTCATGAAACACAAATCTGAGGTCTCTCAAATTTTCAAAACATTCAATACCATGATTAAAACCCAATTCAATACTAAAATTCGGCAGGGAATTTTTTAATTCTCAGCTTGGCAATTACCTATTGTGTAAGGGTATCATTCACCACAGTTCTTGTATTGATACCCCCATAACAAAATGGTATTGCCGAGAGGAAGAATAGACACATCCTTAAAGTTGCCCGATCCTTGTTGTTTTCCACAAACATGCCTAAAAAGTTTTGGGGAGATGTTCTTCTTACAGCAGCATATTTGATCAATAGGCTTCCCTCAAAGACTTTGCAGTTTTCAACTCCTAGTAAAATCCTTCTTCACTTCTATCCCCAATGTTGCCTAATATCTAATTTACCACCGAAAATATTTGGATGTACTGTTTTTATTCATCTTCATAAACACTCACGGGGTAAGTTGGATAAGCGATTTGTCTATGGGGATTTTTCTTGGCTATTCTTCCATTCATAAGGGTTATAAGTGTTTTTGTCCTCTTAATCATAAGTTTTATTATAGTATGGATGTTACCTTTTTTGAAACAAAACCATTTTTTACGAAATCTGAGAGACCTAGTTTGTCACCACAAAGCCTTGAGTTTTTAGATGTGTTTTGGACTCCTAGCTTGGTTGAAATTCCTTCGGTTAGTCCTCATACTCCTGAACCGAACTCTAATGAACCTCCTAGCAAGCAGTCTTTGAGTGAAACTCCTAGAGAACCATCTAAGTGTCATGTCACAGTTGCTGTTGATCAAAAGGATATTGTTTACAAAAGGAGATGGGAACAATAGAAAGAAGTAGTGGTTCCAATACAAACTCAGCTAGTTCAATCATCTGAGCCCGAACCTCAAATTCAAGAAATTAATGCACAGGTTGAAGACAATAATTCCCCTAACAGTTCAGAGCTTGACGATGAACAAACTGATGGTGATTTGCCAATAACAGTCCGGAAAGGGGTGAGAGAATGCAGAAGTAGACCGTTGTACCCTATAGGCAAATATGTCGATTATGAAGGGCTGTCTCAGAGATACAGAGGGTTTATTGCAAAAATTTCAGAAGTGCAAATTCCTAATAGTGTGGAGGAAGCTTTGTCTATAGCCGCGTGGAAGAGTGCTGTAGAAGAGGAGCTTAGGGCTCTAGAAAAGAACAGTACATGGGAAATCTGTGACTTGCCTAGGGGGAAGAAACCAATGGGCTACAAATGGATCTTCACTGTGAAGACTAAAGCTGATGGCAGTATTGAACGGTTTAAAACAAGACTGGTCGCCAAGGGCTTCACCCAATCATATGGCATTGACTACCAAGAGACTTTTGCACTTGTGGTACACGAACAATCCCACTGAAGAACACGACAGCAGTACATAGGATTCTGAGATATCTAAAATTGACACCAGGAAAGGGACTGTTTTTTAAAAAGAATACATGAAGAGATGTTGAGGTGTATTCAGATGCAGACGGGGCTGGGTCTGTCACTTCTGTTTTTGTACTTTTGTTTAGGGAAATTTGACAACCTGGAGGAGTAAAAAGCAATTTGTTGTGGCAAGAAGCAGTGCTGAAGCTGAATTTAGAGCCATGGCTCAAGGGATTTGTGAAGGAATTTGGCTGAAACGCTTGTTAGCTGAATTGAAGGTTCCTATTGATGGATCTATAAAGTTGTTGAGTGACAGTCAAACAGCTATCAGTATTGCTAAAAATCCTGTTGACTAAGCATATCGAGATTGATAAACATTTTATCAAAGAGAATATAGTAAGGGGTGTCATTGAACCTATACACACTCCTTCATCATTACAAAATGCAGATATACTTACAAAAGCACTTCCGAGGACTGGCTTTGAAGATCTGTGTAGCAAGCTCGGTATGTTAAACATATACAACCCAGCTTGAGGGGGAGTGTTGGAGATATTGTTACTGTTTTCTAGGGATCTAGATATTTAATTATGATGTATATTAGGTTTCCTATTATTAGATGATTTGGTATTAGTTTCCTTCTTTAAAGAGGAAACAAATTCCTTAGATTAAGCAGTTTGTTACTGCCTAGTGTGTATATATATATTAGGGCTGTTTTGTACAGATTATTCATTCAAGTAAATAAAGCATAAACTTTCGCACTAACCTGTTTCATTAATGACTTGGCAGACAAAAGGATATTCAGACAAGTCTCCCGTGTTATGTTTATCAAGGAACCTTTATTCCCAGTTTCCCACCAACAAAGAAGAAATACAACTAGTTATGATCTCCCCACTACAGTTCAAGGTCTAGATAGATTAAGCATAGCAAGTGTACCATATAATATTCTTAGAATTAGGTTTCTAAAGCATTGTCCACAGATAAAACCCTTATGATTAAATTTTCATATGACAGAAAATCTGCAAAAGATGACTTCCAACATATGAGTGAAACCAAATTACCATGTATGCAGAAGCAAGAGAATTAGTTGCCTCTTGGACAATAAGACGAAGAGAGGGAGCCTCCACTTTCAATGCATCAAAAAGGCGAACCGCTATTTCAATCTTGTCTCTGAAATAGAACGAAATAGCCATCAGATTATTCAAAATTCAAAAACAGAAAAGGGGACAACAATCAAAAAGCAAAAGAGACAACTAACCCACCTGAAAAGCTGAGGCAGGCGCTGTGCAAGCAATCCAATAGCTTGATAAGAAAAGGTTTTGGTCTCCCTAGCAATAGCATCTGGGTGAATGAAAAAAAAAAAAAAAAAAGATTAACGCAGACTAAAAAAACATCAATCAATTTTAATCCAATAGAGATGTAAAGAAGAAACTCAAAAAACTTCAACTATATACCTGATTCTAAATACAAATAACCATCAAGTAATTTCAGAATCCCGTTCAGTATGACAGGACCCATAAGCTTCAACTGATCAACTTTTGCCTAAATAATAAAAATAAAAAGAAAATGTAACAAATGGGAACATCAAATATCCATTGAAAACTAATCTAAAGGGAATAAAATGTTGAAACAAAGGTCAAAACATATTGATTTGGGTGAGAGGGGATTAAAACTTGAGACCTCAACATTAGTTGAGTGATAAGGTTACCATTAGGCTATGTTTGCAATCACACAAAGGTCAAGACTTACTAAAAATAGAAATTGTGACAATTATAAAATTAGTTACAATTTATGCAAAAAGATGAATACTGTAGCTGCCTGCCAACTACAGGCTTCTTCTGAAATAAATCACACATTTGGTTATTGGTAGTCTCAATAAGCATCCCAACTCCAATGAAACTAATACTTAGGTAATAATGACAATTACAACTTACAAGGATGACAAAAACAACAGCATTAGAACCATATATACACCCAGATCTAAGCAAGATTTAGAATTACATGCAAACCTGGAATGTCATCCAAATCCATTACATGACCACCCTGAAAAGACTCACATCCCCATCCACTTTCATGGCTCGAACCAAAAGTAATCCCAATGATGAAGAAATTGAGTGACTGAATATGGTGTTTCATATCTTTTTCTTGTTTTTTAGTGGGTGTTTCTGCATTTTGTGAGAGGCAAAGTAGGGCTTGTGAATTATAACGTTCCCACCCCCACCCTCTCTCTCTCTCTCTCTCTCTCTCTCTCTCTCTCTCTCTAAACCCCATCAGTCTAGAACATTGATTTGGATACAGGTTTGATTGTGGTGGTAATTTTGGTGGTGTTTTGATTTGGGTACAGGTTTGGATATGCTTTGATTTTGATGGTGGTCACATAATTGATTTGGGGTTTGATTTCTTTGATTTGTCTTCTTTTCTTGAAATGTCACATTTTTAAATGTCTTTACCATATTAGTATCTTTGTCAATACATCAATTTAGTTCCTTTGACCAAATTTTTGACAATCAACTATGATAAAATTTGTTAAAAGTACAATTTTTCCTTTGGTACTTTTTAGTTAACCTAAAATAACGATATTGCCCACACAACTTTTAAGACGTTACACCTTAACCTTACATGGATTGTCCAAAATTCCTTCAAAATTTCTAAATTTTACACATTTACCAAACATATACAAGACAGAAATAAATAATAATAATAATATATGATAAATCTTCATTAAGACATAAAATAATATATAAAAAATTTATAAACAAAACCAAATTAAAAATAAAAATAGATTTAGTGATCAACTAAACTACATATTCAAATTTATGTAAGGTAAACTAATTTTAATTAAAATTAAAAAAAGCTTTAATAATGAAATATTAAACATAAAATAAAAACAATTAAAGAACTAAATAAAATAAAATGCAGGCAATAAATTTTTATTTTATAGTTTTTTCAACATTTATTATTCTTCAATTTTTATCATATTATTACAAATTTTAAATTTAAAATATACAATCAATATTTTATAATTATATATTTTTTATGATCTAATTTTTTGGAATTCTCAATTCTTTGTATTTTTTTTTCAAATTTTACTTGTATATCTTGATTACTTAATCTTGTTTTTATCATTTTCAATATTTTTAATGACTTTATTATTTTTTTAATTCATTGAGGGGTTGTTTTACTAATTAAACAATGAAGATCAATTTAACATTATTCACAAACTTTTGACACATGGCAAGTTTTTTAAGAGTTTCATGTTTTAAGACGGAAGTATTGTTAACAGCGTTAAGTTTAACTAACAATTGACTAACATAGGGACTAAAGTGATGTATTTGGAAAAAGTAAAGATGCTAATATGACAAAGACATTTAAAAATGTAACATTTCGTAAAAAAAAGGACTTATGTGAGATTCCCCCTTTTTTGACAGGAAACAGTAAAAAATCATTTCATATCAAAAAGAGCATTTACAAAAGAGGTTATACAATAAGCTATAGAAACAAAAGTAGCCTCTGTACACTCATGGACAAGCAGTTCAAGGTCAAGGTAAATCTACCATTAAACTTAACAAAGGGAATCAATAAAGGCTGGGAGTGTTAATAAATTGCTTTGTTTTGTTTTGTTTTGTTTTAAGCTATAGAAACAAAAGTAGCCTCTGTACACTCATGGACAAGCAGTTCAAGGTCAAGGTAAATCCACCATTAAACTTAACAAAGGGAATCAATAAAGGCTGGGAGTGTTAATAAATTGTTGATAGGAAACAGGTAAAAAAATCATTTCATATCAAAGAGGGCATTTACAAGATAGCTTATATACAAGATAGCTTATACAACAACCTATTGAAACAAAATAGCCTCTATACACTCATGGACAAGCAGTCCAAGGTCAAGCTAAGTCAACCGTTGAACTTAATAAAAGAGTCAATAAAGGCTTGGAGTGTTAATAGATTTTAAATTTATTTATTTTTCCTTTAGATAGGAAACAGTAAAAAATCATTTCATATCAAAAAAAGCATTCACAAGATAGCTTATACAACAACCTATAGAAAATTAGAAACAAAAGTAGCCTCTATACACTCATGGACAAGCAGTCCAAGGTCAAGCTAAGTCAACCGTTAAACTTAACAAAGAGTCAATAAAGTGTTAATAAATTGAAAATTGTTTCTCTTAGTGTCATTTGTCAAATTCATGGGAAGTTAGTTCAAATAATAATAATAATAACAGCACAATCATGAAGAAGAACAAGAGGGTTTTCCAAGTCACCCCTTCTTTTACCAGAATCTCAACATGCCCCTTGCTCTTCTGTTTCAACTATGTTCCCTCTAGACTATTTCCATGTATGAATGACCTCTTCCATTAAGAATTGTCGTCACAAACAAGGATCCACTGATCCACAACAATTAAAGTGCAAGGAGCTTAACTCTTGGGTTAAAGATCAAGTATGTAATGAGTAAACACTCTTTGAAACAACAACAATGAAAACTATTAAGAGTAGTAAAATGGAGAAGATGGATAGATTTAACAGTGTGTTGTATTTATGTGTGTGCATATAGACAGATGGCACACACATGGATAGGTAGAGGGAAAGAGAGACACAATCAAGAAATGCACCACAAGAATCTCTCTGAGAGTAGTGTTAATCATTACTGCTTCAAACATTGTTAAACAGATTGTTGAATTTGTTGAAAGTTTATGATGTGTTAGAAAGTAGTTGTTAGGAAGTATGGAAAGTAACTTTACTTTCCTGTCATTATTTGGCGTTTACAGCTGTAGTTTTTATTTATTTATTTAAGTAGTTGGTAAGTAAGTTGTTGGTAGGTTGTAATTACTTCACTCTCTCTACTGTATATATTCTCTAGGGTCTGTATCAGCTAAATTAACTTTCAATACAATATTCTGATTATCCACACAGATAATGCAGAAATCAACAAAGAAACAAAGCTGTCAATCCAGATTTCGAAGATGTCTTGCAAGCTGTATGTTTTAAATTATCCTAAACTGTTCCTAAAATATCCTTCAAGTAAAGATGGATTAGAAGACAAGCAGTTCAACTAAGAGATAAAATTAAGAAATCCATGTTGCAGTGCATTTTATATCGTAAATAGGAAAGGTGATCAGACACAGATATCATCCCTTCGATAAAAGTCCTAAACGAATATAAACAGAATCAAAAAACCAAACACAAGGTTCTTACATGTTTGAAAACCCACACAGTGAATTCCATTCCCAGCTGCTTCAACCTTGAAGTGGTACCAGTTCCTATTCCAGAATTTCAATAGAAAATATTAGAAATTTGCACAGGAAACCTGTCACAAACTCAATTTAACATTCCAACAGATTTTAAGAAGATAAGTAAATATATACAAATAAAAACATAATATTTTATGACATCATCAGATATCAATTTGGAAAATAACAGAAATATACATAGTATTATTTCATCACTAAAACCACATACACATTTACTAAACAGAAAATTCTCGTTCAACCAATATTTCTAACTATCAATTAACCAGCTGATAATTTTCTCATAGTTCTTTGGGATGCAAGCAAGTGCAATTAAACGATCAAACACAATAATATACTTCACAACTTAAATTATGTGCATTTCCGGAAAAGGTAAACTGACCATCCTTATACATAGGGAAAATTGCACAAACTTACCCTAACGTTTCCCATTATGGCATAATATTCAACTAATGCCTTTAATTGCACAAACAACCCCTCATGTTAGTCAACTTCGGTTAAAGACAACCATTGACCATGATTTTTTTTTGAACGCCCAAAATTGCCCTTGCACTTTATTACAAAAAAAATCTTAATTGCCCTTTGTTTAAAACATTATCTACTTCAAATTATTAGAATATAAAAATTAAACACTAAACATAATCCTTTTTAAATAAAAAAATTCAAAAATAATATATTAAAAACAAAACAATTTAAGAAAACGTTATTTTGAGAAAATATAATTTAAAATTATGCAAGTCCAATATGAATAGTGGTAATGTGTTACATATTTTTGAATTTTTTTTGTTTTTATTATATTATTTTTGAATTTTTTTATTTAAAAAGGATTATGTTTAGTATTCTAAACACAAATATTAATAAAATCATCAAGAGTTTGAAATAAAAATATAATCATTTGTCATAATAAAATACAGTAGCACCGAAAATTTGTTCAATATTCATCTCTATAAGACAAAATAATTTGACTCGATATAAATTACGCATTATATTTTGATTCAAAAAAAAAATACTAAACATAATCCTTTTTAAATTTCAAAAATATGTTTTAAATTTCAAAAATATGTAGCACATTACCACTATTCATATTGGACTTGCATAATTTTAAATTATATTTTCTCAAAATAACGTTTTTTTTTTGTTTTGTTTTTAATATATTATTAAATTGTATTTTCTCAAAATAACGTTTTCTTAAATTGTTTTGTTTTTAATATATTATTTTTGAATTTTTTTTATTTAAAAAGGATTATGTTTAGTATTTATTTTTTATATTCTAATAATTTAAAGTAGATAATGTTTTAAATAAAGGGCAATTAAGATTTTTTTGTAATAAAATGCAGGGGCAATTTTGGGCTTTCAAAAAAAATAATGGTCAATGGTTATCTTTAACCGAAGTTGACTAACAGGAAGGGTTGTTTGTGCAATTAAATGCATTAGTTGAATATTATGCCATAATGGGAAACGTTAGGGTAAGTTTGTGCAATTTTCCCTTATACATAAAGTCCTCTAGCAAAAATAACATAATAAATGCACAGTTACAGAGGTTACTGGCATGAGAACAATTTCCACAGCCTTTTTCTTTCGTAGGAAACCAAAAAAAAAAAAAAAGTAAAAAGTATAAATTAACAAACAAAAAGTTTCCAAAGATTAATCTTCAAAATGAACCAACCAATAGTTTGAAAGTCAAATAAAGCAAGGAATGCAATTATGTCACAAGTATGTGTACACTTACTATAAATCATCATAAAGTTTAATTAGGTTGAATTCATTCATTCACTTGTGCCTGTAACAAGGGGTTGAATTCATTGACTTGTGCCTTTGACAAGGGGTGTCAGTAATTTATTTCAAGCTGGGATAAGCATTTTTTTTTTCAAATGGAGAGTTTATCAAAGACTCAAAGTAGAATCCTTTTTAAGTGAATCTCGATGGAATGAATGTTTTCTATAATAAGGTGAGACCATATCAAAAAACATACGATCTAAATATTATGAACATACTGAATCAATATTGTTAGAATAAAGACAACTATATAGTATGCAAGATCTCATCATTCATCTTCTTAGGAAATATTGTCTCAAACAAATGTTATATCTGCCTACTTTCTAAGTGTTGTCTAAACAAAAAGAATGAATTTGTCATTCAAGAAATATATTTGTAATTGTGTTGTTTTATTTAATAGTCAACATAATTCACATTAACGGTCAACCACTATAAAACTTGGATTATAGTGTTATATTTCTACGATTAATTTTCAAACAATAACAAATAAATCCTGCAGGTTTTTTTCGAACCAAAAAATATGATAGAAAAAATTATTAATTGATTGAGCATGTAAAGGACTTATTATTGTTAACTAAGAACAGAAAACATACAATATGTTTCTACAAGCCATGTCGAACAATGAAAAATATTACATTTTACCAAATTTTGACATAAAACAATTAAGATGGTAAGAGATGTCATGTTTAATTTAATGGATTCTACAAAATGTAAAAAATTACTTCTAATTACTAGTTGGAATTGTGTAATACAACCAGAACAAGATCGAGTGAAAATTTAGTATCAAGAAACGTGTAAAATTACAATTATTTTAACAAATACTTTTTTTTTATCAGAGTATATAATTTTGCCTTTTGCTGAGATGCCTGGTCTAGCCCTCTAATAACTATGCTACCTATGAAAGTAATCAATATATTGAAGAGAGACCATGGCTGCTTTATAGACCTTTTCTTTAATTAAATTTGTGGGGGGTAGAGGAACCACAGGATATTCATGGTGTGAAGCAATTGGTGAATGAGTTTCTAGTCTTTGAAAATCTTCTTAGAGAATTTCTATCCTAAAGCTCAAAACAATTTTCCCAGTCCTTTTTCTTTCTTTTTGATGCTCTATTGTATACTTTTGGTGTTATATGGTTGCACCCACTTCATCACTTTATCGGACTTTAATTCACAAACCTCTCTCGAGTTTAGGCCTAAATAAAACTGAATGAAACTTTTGCTTGAAATTGCACAGACCTCCCTTGCTGTTAGTGGAATTCCATTATAGTTAACTATTGACCATCCTTTTCGTACAAATGTCTAAAATGTCCCTAATAAGATATTTTATCCATTATTATAATAATATTTTTTTAAAAATGAATTTTAAAAAGGAAATAAATATATTAAAAACAATTAAAACAACTCAACCCCCAAGGGAGGATCTGCTCTTGGATGTAAAATTTCTTTTTCAATTAATTATTATTTAAATGATTAAGGATGCAGTTTGTCTTATTTGATAGGTAAAAAAGATGATTTTGCCCTACGGTCATTAACTTTTAACAAAGAACAAAGGGAGGTAATAGAGTAATAAAATGCAAAACAATGAGAGAAGTACGATAGCAAAACTGTAATAAAAATTCAGTGTACACATGTCAGAGCACCACAGCAGCGAGCGACACACTCACGGCTATATCTAGCAAATACCAAGAAAAAAAGGGAACAAAATAGATAAATTGCATATTGTTAAAGTTTATAATTTGTTGAATATTTGGTTTTTACATTTCAAGGTTGAGTTTATAATTATTGGATAACCAATCAACCCAAAAGACTCCCCAGTGGGACTATAGCTCCACTTGACATATAACCTGTCTTTTCCTTTTTCTCTTTTCAGTGTGGGACTTGTACCCATTTTATCTCACACGTGATTTCCAACACCACCCATCACGTGTGAGCTTGATTTTCATTTGCTAGATGTCCTTTTTTTAGTTGGCTTTTTTTGTATTGAGCTACCTATTAGCAGAGCTTTCTCACCATTTTATATGACACAACTTTTCTTCTTTTTTTTAGTTAGGCCCTTAGATCGGCCCGCTCTAATACCATATTAGATTCTATGTTTGTTGAATATTGAGTTTTTTATATGTTTGGCTAGGTTTATACCCTATAGGATCACTATTCACTCCAAAAGATTAGCCTACTAGGTTGAAGCTCCAATAGACATATAAACCCTTCTTTTTTCCTTTTTATGTTTTCAATGTGGGACTTGTTCCCTTTTTACCTCACCCGTGATTTCCAACACATCATATTTAGGCCCTAGTTCACACTATATTTATATACTAGGGCATGGGAGACCCATTTACTTGCCCCTGGTATGACCCTAGGTAAGGAGAATCAAACCAAATCTAGCCATTAAAAGAACATTTATTAGGACAAAGAACAAGAATACATACCATACATGCAACCAAATATGCACTGCAAAGTTGCTGGGAAATTGTTCGCTGCTGAAATAGACCGGCAGAAAATAGACATTAATTTTGCCTTCAAAGCAGCATTTCCAGGATTGACTTTAGATTCTGGAGCAACATTTTCCATCGATGAGGTACCTGCATAAAGTGTAAGTAGAAAGAACCAGTAATCTATCAATAATAGTACAATCACGAAGCTAAAACAAGTTTTTTAAAATTCCTAAGATTATGTAACAGCAACATTTCAATTTTTTTTGAATGGAAATGTGTGATGCTCATTGCACATTTAGTAGAAAACAGAATACCATAAAAATAAAAATAAAAATAAAATAAAAAAAGTGAGCCTTCATCCCAATAAAATTGACAATTTTCCTCGCCAGCAACTTATTGATTATTCTGTCCATTTCTATCTAAATCACCTAAAAAATTGCAAACAACAGTACAACTGCACAAAACTAAAGCTTTTCTACCTGCCCCAAAAAAAAAAAAAACATCTCAAAGGATAAATGACAGGAGACCTCAAAGGCTCAAACACCCAAGTGACCCTGGCGACCCTATTTATGAACAGAAAATCGAAAGTACAAAAATGAAAAATGATTACAAAGAGAAAGAGCTGTCCACAAAGAGAGTTATCAAACAAGCTACAAAAGAAGGCAACAACAAGAGCTGACCAGAAGAACTTTCAAAAACATCCTCCCAAAAACAGAAAGATGGGAGAAGAAGCTACAATCATAAATCCCCATGTACAAAGAAAAAACCCTCAACCCTCAACCCCCCAAAAAACTCAATACACACTAGCAGCCTAATAAAATTAAATCACAACTTTGATGCTATAGCACAACAGAGATATAACTGATCAATAATGATCAAAACTTCAACTTGGGTTCTACACATAACAAATCAAGAGGGAGAAGAAAGCGGTAGGTTGCCTTCTTTGGATTACATAACATATATAGATTTTTCTCCAAGTTATTATTAAGCAAGAAGTTTAATATTTCTTGGAAGCTTTGCCTCCCAAATCAACCATAAAAAGTTTCAACAAAGGGAACAGAAGAATCACTCACCAACCAATTAAAAGAAGATTTCAAAGGAAAATAACTTCTTCCAATCAGTTCTCAGCAACAACTAACTTTAAATAGACAGGCAAAATAACCATGAAATATAGTAGTAAAAGTATAACAAATCAGAAGTTTGAGGCTCAGTAACATAAATCTCTATTTCATACCATTAAATAGGAAAAATAGTCTGTTTATCAAGATCGGATCATCTAAATTAGCACCAGAAGCTTTCTTCTTCATAAGCTCTTCCCCTCTTTTAACAACAGGCTCTTGACTTGATTGAACAATAAATCAATAATCAAATAACAAATCATTGTTTCACATCTCATATACAAGAAAGAATATGAAAATGAGAAACAAAGTAATTTTTTATAACTCAACGAAAAACAATATATGTACCAATCTACAGATGCAGAAATATATAAGGGATAAACGAGTTCCGGATCCAGCTTCATAGCTTCAATGACATTCAAGATCCCTAACTGTTTAGAAACACAAGATACAAATCAAGATAAAATCATGGAATCTGGCCAATAAATATATTCACTATAGTTGTAGCTTCTAAAATATAAAAAATGTGAGTGCATATAAGTGTGTGTCAAAGACTCTACTTTCAACTCCACCTAATTTCACCTTTATTCTTACGATCACATCATTTTTCAATGGGTGTTTCCCAGTAACACGATTTGCTTGAGCAATTGAAAGCCCAGGTGGGCTCCCCCCACTGCAAAGAAAGCATAAGTTTCTCAATAAACTAATATTCAACCACAATAATGCTCTAATGATAAACTGAGTTTCATACCCTTGTGATGGCACTTGATACAATATTGTATGAAGGCAGAATTCAACAAACAGATCTATGGCTCGTAAATCACTTATTAATTGATACTTCACAGCAACCTCATCATCAATTCCAGTTGCATGACATTCACCTATTACCTGTGACCAATACCTTTTTATAATAAGAAACAAGAAAATATATAAACAGAAGAAATACTACATACTCAATAAGCCGTCCACCTTGGCTACCAAAATGGAGCCTTTTGTAAATATATCAGTACCGTAAGAGGAAAAATAATAATAATAATAATAATAAAGAACATATCATGCATAAAAACTATCTTACAATGTTACAATATGTGTTTTTATGTCTAAAATTATTTGCATATTTAGTTGTTAAGAATTTTATACTTTATTTAATTTAATTTAGATAGTCATCAACTCCTTAACTTTAGGCAAGTTATTGATTGTGGTGGGGATGCGGTTTAATTGTCTAGTACTGCACTTCCTAGTTTTAAGGGAATGAATAATGTGTTCCTAATTTGTAGTTGCTAGTTAACTGTAACTTTTTCCTATTTATTTGTGAATTGTGTGTTCCCATCTCAATGTAAAAATAAAAGTGAAAAACCAAGCAAACAAATGACAAACACAAATACAAAATAAAGGTAATAATAAAAGAGTGTAAGAAAATACATTAAAGTTCCTTTAGAAAAAACTTCTACTTAAAACAAATTATCTTGGTACATCCATTAGAAAAGGATTTTTGTGTCCATTTCTATACTATTATAATGTTTAGAAAATTAGAAGTTATGGGTATTTTCCTTATAAAGAAAATTATAACCTCAGTAATTCCTGGACATTAAAGGTGTTTTAGTAAGCTTAAATTAGTTCTAAATAGGTATTAAGTTATTATTTTAGTCTTTACTTGACTTAGGTCAAGTTTTATTATGTTCTAATTCACTGAATTACTAAAGTTGATTATGGAACTAGAGGCTCTATTAACAAAAACTATTATAAGTTTACAACATCTATTACAGTTACTGTTGATAATAATTGTTTACATCACTATTAAAAATACTTATTTACTTCACCAACTCTTGAAGGTTCCCCGTAAAGAATGTTCTTTCACAACACTGATCAAGTCTCAAATCCTAAATCCCTTTTCTACACATCATCTTAAAATCACTAGTTCGCAAAGCCATCCCACATCATATCATTTTTCAACAAAAGCAGTAATATAAATTTCCAATCTAATTAACTTATTTGTTATTGACAAAACTGAAAACTCAGTTTCATGCCTTGGGATATTATATATTTCTTTTACAAGATCATTACACTCCTCTCTTATTAAATGGATTACTTCTATGTACAACATTAACCATCTGAAAAACAAAGCAAAGATTGTAAGCCACAAAAAATGACCCACCACAATCATTGGCTTCCACTACATAAATCAGTGTCAATACCACCCTAACTTCCATCCATTTCCTCATCCACCATGAATACTATCAATCATCATAACCTCTAATATGGTTTCACCTCATCCTCATAGTTATGCATGCATCCTCCATATCTTTTACATGACTAAGAAAAGCTGTGGTCCCCTTTAAATTCTCTCCCAATAAATTTTTTCTCAAAACTGCAGTGGTAAAGACTTAATGTTAAAGAATTTATTTTGTGGCAAACTCCAACTAGTTCTATCCCATTACTTGCTCCTTGGGCCTCAAAAAAGCATGCCTGACAATGCATCCAGTAGAATGCAACTCCCTGCCTTGAACTGATTGCAAAAGCCTAAAATTCCAATGTAATCCCCCAGCATACCATTTCATGTAACCAGCTACAGTTACTCTTGTATTTCCAACTATGACATACTTATCTAGGAATTGACAACTCAGTAATAAAATCCATTAATCAAACGTCACAGGGTAAGAATAATTCACTTCCATAAGCTACCTTGAAAAATACATAATAAAGAAAAATACTTCAAGCACCAGATGCTCTTCAAACCTTCCACAAACTAAGACCACAGACCTTCCAGACAGTAGTTGAATACCAAACCCCTCTTCCATCATCATGATCAAACCAACCAGAACCCTTCACAATCAATCATGTAACATGTTAAATCATACTGCCACAGAAGTTATCCACAGTAGCTGATCCTATTCCCTCAAACTCCTAGAACCAAACTCACCATGTCTAACGAAGACATAAACCTACGCATTTAGCATACGGTGTTCAAATTCATGATCACCACTCTATCTAAATTGTGCAACAAACCATTACGATATATATGATAGAACAGTTCATATATTTGAAGATATTTAGTACTGATTAAGTGAATAAAACTGGAATTTACCCTAGCAGCGATTCTCAGGATAATCTCTCGGTGTTGTTGAGTAAGAATGGGAATGCTTTCCAAAATCATAGGTGCCATAGCTTCCTTTTCCTACAACAGAAGCAAAGATTATTTGCATGAAGCTTCAATAGCTATCACTTCCAAATCATACAGAATACTTAATCTTTCATAACAAAATTTCGAACATCAGAGAAAAACGCAAGGACCTTTAACTGCGCATGGTCAAATGCCATCTCAATATACACAATACAGAAGTTCTTAACCATAGGTGCAGCATTAGCATCCGTATACATTTTCCACAACTCGGCCAATGGCAAACGAATCTCAGGCTGGTGCTTTACTCTCTTGTTCACATGACTCAAGATTTCAAGAACCTGTCATGACAATGACACCGGTGAGAACATAGTACAAATAGAAACTCAATGGTTTAACATCCACTTTGTTTACAAGATTTTCACATATTCAGACACTGCATAAAAAAAGCACACAAACAGAAATAGCATCATTTTGGTCCTATTTTGAAGTAAAGCATCAATGAAAACGAACAAGCAAAAAATAAGTGGAAATGGAAAAATAATTCAAAAGTAGGAAAGGAAATCAGAAATGTGAAATTGCCTTGTCGCGGACGAGAGTGGAGTGAGAAGAGAGAGAGGAGATAGTGAGAGGGAGGAGTTTAGAGATCAATGATTCGAGTTTAGGGTCGTCACAAAGGGCCAATCTTGTAAGCATTCGATCTAGCAATTCTTCTTTCTCTGCATCAGCTGAGGACGATGACGAATCCGCCATTTCTTGTTTGCTACGAAAAACTATCAGAACCTACGACTTTCGCTACTCTTCTGCCTTCCCCTTCCCCTTTTTTATACTTCTAATATTTGGGTATACCGCCTACCAGCTTCAGCCAGTAACCATTAGATTTTTTTTATTTTTTTTTCCCTCTTTTTTCCCTCGATAATATACGAAGGGGATTTCCAATTTGGTCCCTAACAAATTGTGAAACTTTAGGGACCGTCCTGAAAGCGTTTTTCAGTTGTTGTTTTTCGAAAAGAAAAATGAAAATGTAAACGGTGTTTTTAGTTTTAGTTTCGAAATCCAAAAACGTGTCTAGTAGCATACACTGAAATCTGTATTTTAAAAATGAAAACGGGAAAAACTCGTTTGGTAGGCTAACTGAAAACTATCAAAAATTGAAATATCAATTTTTACATTTTGTTTAATATTATAACAATTATAAAAAAATTAATTAAATAAGTAACCAATAAAAATTTTGTAATGTAATTTATAAATTAAACAAAAGTAACACAACACAAATTGATCCAGATCGGCTGAGGAGGAAGAAGAAGAAGAAGCTGAAGACTAGCTGAAGAAGAGTAGACTACCGTCAAAGAAGAGCAGATCGGCGGTAGCGAAGAAGAAGAAGACCAGATCGGTAGTGAAGCAAAGCAGATCGGCGGGCCTAAAGGAGGAGGAAGAGCTGTCATTGAAGAAAGAAGAAGAAGAAGATGATGATGAAGATGGGAAGAGAAGACTACTGATGAAGAAGAACTCACGTTCAAGAGAAAAAAGAAAAAAGAAAATAATTTTTTTGTTAATTTTTTTGAAAAACAAAAACAAAAACAAAGAAAACATGTATTTTGTGTTTTTCAAATATTTCACTGTTAACACTGGTTTTGTTTTTCATTTTATTTCTTGTTTTTTGAAAATAAAATAAAAAACGGATAACAAATGCGAATTCAAAATCGTTTTTGAAAAACAAAAATGGAAACGGGCTGAAAAACAGCTTCAGGACAGGCCCTTAGTTTTTTTTTTCCTTATCTTTATATCTATCATCACACCGGTCCTTAAATTTGTAAAACATGCTCATTTGAATCCTTCACTTAGCCACATATAGGTCAAAACTAACGGTGACAGAGTATTTTAGTCTTACCACATTGTCATTACTAATATAATAATAATAATAATTAATTAATTAGATGGATGATGGAGATCAAATTAAAAAAAAAAAAAAAAACTAAAAGAAAATAAATAATTAGATAAATCTCCATCATCCATCTTTGAGATGGACGGTGTGGATCAAATAAAAAAATAAATTAAAAATAACAATAATGGAGATCCAATCTGCACCTCCCTTGATGGATCTACCTCTATTTGCATTTGGAAGTCGATGGATCTCCATTTTCGTGCAGATGAAGGTCGCAAATAAAGGACGATAGACCTCCATCTCCGTGTGGTCTCTATATATTCACGAAGATAGAGGTTGATGGACCTCGATGAAGGAGGTCTCCTCGCCGAAGGAGGTAACTAAAGGTGACTGTTGTTGCCTCCTTTAGTAATACCATCTCTAGTGGCTATGGTGGCCACTAGTTAACTTTTAAAAATTATTTTCATTTTTTTAAATAAAAAAAGGTCTTTTTAATTTTTATAAATTCATTTATTTTTAAAATAAGTATTACATCTTTTAAATTATATTCTTTTATAATTTTTAAAAATCTTTATCCATTAAAAAAATAAAATAAAATAAGGATTATTTTCAATACAATATTTCAATTTATTCTATATAGGTTTCGAAGCATTCGAAGTGGATACCCAAAGCTTGAAACAAGGGAACAAGGGAGGCTCAAGGTCGGCCTCATAGCTCGAGTGGTGAGGCTTTACCGCGGGAGGTGATGAGGACCGAGATTACAAGCAATAAAGAAATTAAATAAAAACTCACACTTTTTTCTTCATTCATTCAACACAAAACTAATCTTTTACCAAAAAGTTTGGTTGCTCTCACAAAATAATTTTATCATGCCGAAGAGCAAACACAAATGGATTTGCTAAGGGCCTGTCCTGTAACGTTTTTCAAAGGGTGTTTTTGTTTTTGGATTACGAAATAAAAATGAGAATGAAAACAGTGTTTTTGGTTTCAGTTTCGAAATCCAAATACGCGTCTGGTAGCAAATCCTGGAAGTTGTATTCCGAATATGAAAACGTAAAAAACGCGTTCGGTAGGTTATCCAAAATATATCAAAAATTATAAAAAATTGATTTTATTTAATTTTTTATTTTGGGTCAGTATTTGCAACTGACAGCACCAGGTGGCGCCACCGCAGCTCGCCCAAGTCACCGGTGCCGGCGAGGTCGCCGGGATGTGCGACGGCTAGGGCTGGTGGCGGAAAAGGCCGGCGGTGGCTGGACCAGTGGAAGGAAGAAGAAACGGCCGTCGGGGAAGAAGAAGAAGATGGTGGCGCGGGCGGCGGCCTCCGGCGTCGTTTTGCAGCGGCGATACCTGGGTTTTGTAGATCGGCCTCTGAGGATCCAATCTATGGTGGTTTCGGCCTCTGAAGAAGAAGAAGAAGAAGATTCCGACCACAAGAAGATTTCGGCCAGAAGAAGAAGAGCAAGAAGAAAAGAAGAAGAAGAAGAAGAAGAAGAAGAAGGAGAAGAAGACGAGGCTGTCGAGCAAGGGAAGAAGACGAGGCTGTCGAGGAGGAGGAGGAGGAGAAGAAGAAGAAGATGTCGAGCAAGAAGGAAGAAGAAGCTGTTGAGCAAAGAAGGAAGAAGAAAAAAAAAATAAAAATTAGTTTTTTATTTAGATTGAAAAACAAAACGAAAAACAAAATGAAAAACATAAAAAAGTTGTTTTGGAAATTTTTCACTTTTAACACTGTAGTTGTTTTTGTTTTTGTTTTTGTTTTCTAAATAAAATGGAAAACGAAATGGAAAACGATAACGAACGCGTATTCGAAATTGGATTTGGAAAACAAAAACGAAAACAGCCCCTGTAAAACGATACAGGACAGCCCCTAAGCTTCTAATACTTAGTTTCATCCAAAGATGTATCAATCAAAACATCACATTGTTTATCAACTTGCACATAAGTTTCATCACATTATTCTCAATCAAATTCACAGAAGAAGAAGAACAAACATTGTCTTTTTCTTCAAGTTTTCACAATCAAGCTAATGCTTGTTAGTTGTAGCCTTCTTTCCACCAAGGTTTGTAGTTACTTTATATTTTTCCCAAATATCAAGATGTGATGTGTGAACAATTGAAGTAAAAAAAAAAAAACATTGTAATATAAAATTATCTTTACTCACCTAAACATTCTTTAATTTTGTTTTTTCATAAATATGTTTTGAAGATTTAGGATTCAAGAAAATCATAGAAGAATAAGTAGTACCATCTACTTTCAATTTAGATTTTTCATGAATGTGATTTTAATTTTCCTAAGATAACTAACGCGTTTGGTATCGTTTTTAAAATGATGTTTTTGAAAATTATTTTTAAAAATAAAAATGATGTTTTTAAAAATACAAACATGTTTGGTAGTGTTTTCTAAAAGTAGTTTTTAAAAAATGGAAATCGATGTAAATGTGTTTGGTAATGTTTTTGAAATAGATAAAATAGTTGTTTGGAGGGAAAAGTTGGGAAAAGTTGTGGTTTGTTTTAAAAAACTATTTTGAAAATGGTGAAAAACAATAAAAAGTTGTTTTTGACTTTTTAGCTATAACTTTAAAAAACTTGTTTTTTGTTTTCAAAAATAATTTTGTAAAACATGAAACCAAACAACATTAAAGTTGTTTTTTGTTTTTAAGAACAAAAAATGGTTTTTAAAAACAATTCCAAACAGAACCTAAATTTTTCAATATTACAAATCATAAAAATAAAATTAGAAGCAAGACAAAAGGATATAAATGCAAAGAATTGAAACTGGCTACGTCAGCTCGACAAGCCATGTGTGGTAGGGGCGAACTAGGAAACAAAGGTCAAGTCGCCTATCAAATAAACCAGCTCGCTAGAGCATCCCCAAATGGCAAACTAACAAGAGCTCGCCACCCGCAAAAGCAAATAGAAGATATCCTTAATATTGTTACCAACAATTCGGTAGTTGACAAATCAAATAATAAATACGAAGATTCAAAAGATAACTGTTGGATATGGCTTGAATTTCCAATGGTTACCAAACGAGATTTAATCAATGCGGAGACTTCCTGGAGACGTGGGATACGTTTGGAAGTATGTGATCGTATTTGAGGAGGCTTGAAGACCTGAAGAACAGGAGAAACGAAGAACAGTGAAAACAGTTGTGCCTTACACTGTGTAATTGCATAGCGGTAAGGATAGCGGTCCAGTCTAGTAGAAATTGTTGTGTGTTGCACAACGGTACGAACATCGGTTCTTTTTCTAGGGGTTTACACTGTGGGTTTGACAGCGGTGGTGACAGCGGTTTTGGATGATGCAACGCATGGATCACGGTTTTTTAAGCGATGTAATTTTGGGTGACTTCAAGACGGTTTAGGAAGTGGGTGGCCAACCGCAACTCAAATCGTAGTCAATCACAAGTATACGTTGAATCAGGAAATATTATTGGAAAGGGAAGTAGTTTGTTTCTGGAAGTTCTTATGCTTGAAGGAAAATGATTTCTCCTTAGAAGAAGACTTGTCATAAATAGGAAATATTATTTATGTGAAACAGGGAAATCTTATACATATAGGAGATGGATTTCCTTGTAGGTTTTAACTCCCTGTAACTCATATAAATAGACCATAATAGCAGATTATTATGTGATGGAGCAAAATAGCAAATACTAGAGAGATCTCAAAGAGTGGTCATTAGGTGTAATCGGGTTTGGGATATTTTAGAAAGAGAATACTGAGTGTGTGGTTGTAACAATTTACTACATAGTGGAACTTTCTCTTGTCGTTCTAACGGCCGTGGTTTTTCCCTAATTAGGGTTTCCACGTAAAATTCTTGTGTTGTGTGTGATTGGATTGATTATCTCTTCCTTCTTATTTTTTTCTTTTGATATTATTTGTTTATGTTCTACCCGACAATGCTTCCGCATAGTGATTTGTTTGCTAACAATTGATATCAGAGCCCCGGTTGCTTGATAGTTGCTTGATAGTAGTCTTAACAAACTGTTATGGTAAAGATGATGAGATTCGAGGTTGAGAAGTTCGATGGAAAGATTAATTTTGGCTTGTGGCAAGTTCAAGTCAAAGAACATTAATCAAATACGGTTTACACAAGGCGTTGAAGGGCAAGTCAACCCCTGCAAACCTTGATGGCTCTAGAGACTCGGAAAAAGAAACGGTTGGTACTAGTTCTGTAAAACCTATAATGAGGGATGATGATTGGGAGGATTTGGATGAGAGGGCAACAACTGCGATACGATTGTGCTTGGCCAATAATGTTCTTACAAATATTCATGAAACATATTCAGTGAAAAAACTTTGGGAGAGGCTTGAAGAATTGTATCAAGCGAAGACTGTCTGCAACCGATTCTACATGAAAAAGCATTTTCACATGCTACAGATGTCTGAAGGTACGAAGGCTTCCGACCATCTGGGAGTGCTCAATGGAATTATTTCAGAATTAGAGTCGATTGGAGTAAAGATCGATGAAGAAGACAAAAGATTAAGACTCATTTGGTCCATTCCACCATCCTATGAGCACATGAAGCCAATTTTGATGCATGGTAGTTCAACCATATGTTTTAGAGATATGGAGAACAAACTGATCTATAAGGAACGAAGGCTAAAGAGTGAAGGTAAATTTTTTAATAACTCTACTCTTTTGGTTGACAGGAAGAAGGTAGGCTCCAAGAAGAAAGTCACTTGCTGGGGATGTGAACAGTCTGGACATGTTAGGAAGGATTGTCAAAATAAGAAGACAAGTGCGGCTAAGGGTTCTAAAGAGGGGGATCTGGCAATCACTTCTCTTGAGTATAACAACTATAGTGATGCCCTTATAAAGGGGCATAAACATCCTCATGGCATGACCGCTAGTTGCCATGAAAGAGGATGTATTGTTGATAGCAAGTCCACAATTGCGCACGGGCATTGGTTAGGAAGTGATGCAAGGTGTGTAGTGGAAAAAGATGTTGATGACTGAACGAACTCCCTGGGAACCTAACATGAGGAGTTGCATCACAATTTTAGCAAGGTAAATTTCGACATGTGCCGATGAAATCTTAGGATGGGTGTTCCTAAGTGGTTATACCTCATGGTGGATATGTTGATTCTTGGTGTTGAGAGTTGTAGCTATGAACGAAGGTTTGGGAATTCTCACTGTAAGGGAGGATTGTTTGATATGACTCGAATTTCCGATGGTTACCAAACGAGATTCAATCAATGCAGAGACTTCCTAGAGACGTGGGATATGTTTGGAAGTATGAGATTGTGTTTGAGCGAGGCTTGAAGACTTGAAGAACAGGAGAAACGAAGAACAGTGAAAACCATTGTGCCTTGCGCTGTGCAATTGCACAGCAGTAAGGACAGTGGTCCAGTCTAGTAGAAATCACTATGTTTTGCGTTGTGTAACACATAACGGTACGGACAATGTTTCTTTTTCCAGGGGTTTACGCTGTGGGTTTGATAGCGGTGGTGATAGCGGTTTTGTATGATGCAGCGCATGGATCACAGTTTTCTAAGCGATGTAATTTCAGGTGACTTCAAGATAGTTTAGGAAGCAGTCAATCATAAGCATGCATTGAACCAGGAAATATTAATGGAAAGGGAAGTAGTTTGTTTCTGGAAGTTCTTATGCTTGAAGGAAAATGATTTCTCCTTCAAGAAGACTTGTCATAAATAAATATTATTTATGTGAAACAAGGAAATCTTGTACGTATAGGAGATGGATTTCCTTGTAGGTTTTAACTCCCTATAACTCATATAAATAGACCATGATAACTAGATTATTATGTGGTGGAACAAAATAGCAAATACTAGAGAGATCTCAAAGAGTGGGCATTAGGTGTAATCGGGTTTGGGATATTTTAGAGAGAGAATCTTGAGTGTGTGGTTGTAACAATTTACTATATAGTGGAACTTTCTTTTGTCGTCCTGACGGCCGTGGTTTTTTTCCCTGATTAGGGTTTCCACGTAAAATTCTTGTGTTATGACTTGTGTGTGATTGGATTGATTATCTATTCTTTTTTTTTTCTTTTACTATTGTTTGTTTGTGTTCTATCCGGCAACGCTTTCGTGTAATTATTTGTTCGCTAACAATAACTCCCACAATGAATGAAAATCCTTGCATTATAAATGCCCGAAGACTCTATTCACCAAGAATCTCGCTTAGATACGATCCTCCTAGGATCTCACCTAACCATAATCTTTGCTTGCACACCAAGGACTAGGGCAGCACCCTAATCCCTATATATAAACATATGTATCAAGCAAAGAAAAGAGGGAGGCACCACAAGCACACCATCACCTATTGTAACCATTTTTTACATAGTGAATATCTTATCTTTCTCTATCGTTATGACGACCATGGTTTTTTCTTGCCAAATGGTTTTCCACGTACAAATCTTGGTTTTTCTTATTACTCTTTATCTTTTCTTTTATTTGTTACATATTCCATCAACTCACGCATATCATAGAGGCGTCCTGATCACACCTTATTGGTTGATCCAAGTGTCGATCTGCCAACTTCTTGTTGTTGACTAGAATGACCAAAAATCGACATCAATAGTTATTTTCGGATAAATTAAAACAATGTTTTCAAAAGCATAGATTAAAGCTAATGGGAACCATTTAGAGACTTGAGAACTTACGTTATGCGAAAGAAAATGAATTAGTGATTTAGGGATATTAACTCATTTCCTTTATTATCGTTTATCTTTAGGAAATTAATTAATAGAATTAAATGAACAATAAAGTAAACTATAATGAACATTGGTTTGGTCCTAGAATCCTTATTTTTCCTGCCCTTACTCTTTTTTTTTCCTCAATAAAACACAAGCAATAATTCAATTTTTTTTTTTTTTTAATAATTATTATGTTGCCAATCCATGCCTACCAATAACCAAACTCACAGGGGTTTACATATCTGCTATCATTCCATTTTAAAGATTGGTAGTTGGTGTGGTAGCCAAAAACAAACCCTAGGCCCAACCTTCAAAGAGTTATGTTGTTTTATATAGAAGTACCATTGCTACAAGTATTTGCTAATAATAATAATAATAATAATAATAATATATCCGGAACAATTCCACTAGGATGCACTGATTCTATAGCGTTTAACATGTATAAGTGAATTGGTGATTGAGCCAAAATTGGCATGATTTTGGCCCTCATTTTCCTTCTCCTTTTGCTTGATTCTCGGGCAATATCCCGTGATTTAATTTTGTGAATTGAGTATTTTCAGGTATTTCTTAAGTTTAGGGGCATTGGAGTTATATTGGTTAATTAGTGGCAAAACTGCAATTATTGAGGGAAGATTGAAGTTATCGCAATTATAGAAGAAATCAGGGGACCTAATTGAAATTTTTCGAGCAAGGAGGCAAGGCAATGCCACTTCATTAAATGACACGGTGTGTCTTGATAGTGGTTTGGGCATCTAAAAACACCCCAGACCACTTCTAAACGCACCCCTAATGAAGACAAAAAGAACGCACCCGTGTGCACCCCAGGATGTTTCTAAATGCACCCTAGAGAGACAAAAACACTTAAGGTCGTGTGCACCCCTGCCTAGTTCTAACTGCACCCTGATAGAGACAAAAGAGAAAAAGTTACATGAACCTCAGCCCCTTGCTGAATACACCCACCTGTCCTTCAAGCTTCATCTTTAACCTTTCGATAGACCTGCCATGGATGCTTTAAGCCCTAGCTTGCAGCCTCCGGTGAAGTTAGCCAATACCGAGCTACCATCGGCCTTTTTTCGACCCAAAATGGTGGCCATTGTCAACTGTAACTCAGTTGGCCACCTCTTGGCAGCCCAAATCGTCGGAATCCAAGCCACGCAATCACACCTCATCACCCCTTATGTCGCCACTTCCCAAACCACGTAAATCAATGTCGCGGTTTGCATTTCGATGTCGCCATGGCGACAGGGAGTTGTTTTTGGCCTAAATTGTGTCGCCCCGAGTGCCGCCTAATTCGTCGCCATTAAACCAACCCGCGAACATCACTCTGTTCATTTGTGACTGGTTGGGAAAATTATAGAATGGTCCCCTATTATGGACTAAATGGTAATTTGCCATTCAGGAAGGGTGTTTTGGTAATTGACCACCCGAGACCTAATTTGAAAACCCTATAAATACATCATTATTTTCCCCTTTTGAACAACTCTTGACAATCAAGAAACCTCCTTTCTTCCACCATTCCTAATCCCACTATTCTCCTCTCTAATAAACACCTAGATTACTTCACCGTAAACACTCCTCTCTTTCTATCTTCTCCACCCCTTTCCTTTGTCATTTTCCATATGACTCCACCTATCTAGACACATCCTCAACACCCAATCTTTGCACAAGATTCAAGTAAGGAAGCTCAAGGAAGGATCAAGCTTACAAGAGAGACCTAAGGGTGATTTCTCTCTATTTTACTTCCTTTCTTTGTTTGTGATTATGTGTAATTAAACCCCCTTTCGAGGGGGATGATTTGAGAGACTTTTTGGACAATGAATATTTATTAAGGCTTTAAATATTATGTTTATTCAATTAAAGTTTTATTTATTTTTTAATTAGAGCTTGCACTTATGTGATTGATTGAGTATTGATTGATTGCAATATGTTGTAGGTTTTATTTGTGATAAAATTGGTTGAGTTATTGACACACTTGATTGATTATAACACATAGTAAATATGATAGGCTTTTGGAGGGTAGGCCTACCACGATTGCCTAGGTCTTTGATTGTCACTAACCGATCCCACCTTGACCCCCTTTCCTTAATCAGTTAGGCATTTTGGTGGGAAGTTGTTTAGGGTTCGTAGTGACGGTCTAAGCAACACTTTCAAATGAGATCGGTCCTTGATTGTTTGAATAATATGTTAAAGAGCCATTTATGAATTGCTCAAAGTCCATTAGCTACTCTATTATTTCCCTAGACTTCCAATTAATTGTTTAATCATTCTCTTATCTAGTTTGTTGATATTGGATTCCTATCTATTCATTTCTCTTTACATTTTGTTATTTTTATTTTCCATGTATGTTTGATGGTTTCTTAAACCATACACCATTCAAACTACCATGATTTACTTTATTTGCATTTTATATTAGTTAAATAATTCAACTAATTACTCTAATTCCCTATGGAACGATTCTTAGCTTGCCGCTTTACTAGCTTTCAAAACTTAGAGCACATTGCGTAGGAATTCCTTTAAAACATCTTTTGATAATCCGTAATTTGGTAACGACACAAAAAGCGGGCGATCAATTGGCTATATCCAATGGCCATGAGAATCTTTCATACTCCTATCTTCACCTTGCTTCCTTTCTCACTCCAGTGCACTGGCTATGTGTTAGCTTTTTCCAAATTTTCATCATTATTTAATTTCTTTTTCTTTCATCCTATTATTTTTTTTTATTATTTTTTTGACCAACACATATTTATATGTTGGTATATTAGTGGTCGGGTGCATCATTTAGAAGTTTGGTAATTCGAAACTTATTATTTAAGTATAACATTAATTTAAGGTTATTTTTAGGAGGGAAGGACTTGAACTCGCAACTCGTAATGCAGGTGTGAGGGGCTTTAACACTAAACCAACCTCATCTCGTCTCAATTTCCAATTTCTTATTTCTTAATAAAGTTAAAAACAGGGAGAGAACAACTTAGTCTGTACAACATAAACAAACACAATATTCTTCTCTCATAAAGAAATTAAATAACAAATAAAAGGAAGACACTCATATTAAAGTGATGGAAACATGCAACCTCATTATTCTTCTCTCTCCTCTCTCACTATCTATCTCTATCTTAAGTCTTGATCTCATCCAGTTCATTGATTCACGTTATTTGGATTTCTTTCTTTCACATTTTTGATTGGTTAATGGTTAGTCATCATCAATCAAACACTTACTATCAAGGGGAAGGAGTCGGGTGGATCCTCAGCATTAATTGATTAGAAAATGGCTTCTAGCTATTGTAAAAAGTGATGGCATATGCTCATAGGCAAACACTTAGAAACAAAAAAAAAAAAAAAGATTGTTAATTATGAACACATCTAGAGACTATTAATTTAAAAAAAATGTATTTCTTACCATGAAAGCATATGCCAAGGTTTGCATACGGCTACTAGGGATGTGCATAAAAGATAGCTAGGACTGCTACACCCCACACATGGCTTCCCACATCGGCGGTGTCCAACAATAGTGACATGTACTGAATGTGCTCAACACCAGCTGAAGTATCCACTATTATGTATGACCCTATAACCTACAACACATATGATCTAATATATTAGGGCAACCACTTTTCATATTGGCTTGTTACATTTATATTAGAAAAAGCGATCCCTAAGCCATGACAACCTAATCTTTTTGTCTACAAAGGCATTCTCATCTATATGGTTTATGTTAAAGGCATTTGTAAATAGAGGGCTTTTTCAATTGTACCAATATCTGGTTTTTCGACCAACGGCAAGCTACTAATAAAAAAACATCCTTTAAGGTGAATAGAAACTTAGCCTCGTTAATGTCAAAATATTTCTCCTTATTACTATATGTATTGGCTAGTAGAGTCAACAAAACGTTATCATGCTTAATTTTGTATGTAAGTGTACTATAATAACTAAGATCCACCCTAATCTTGATAGTTTATTAATAACTACTTCCAAGAGTTTCAAAGTATTGACATTATTTAATTCTTTGTTTGTCTTCTGCAAAAAGAAAATGATAGAGTTAAAAATTCACTTAACAATTACAAACTCGAAAATCAATAAAGCCTTATAAACTTACATTACTTTTTTGTGGTTGTTGTTGTTGTTGTTTTTTTTTTTTTTTTTTTTTTTTTTTGACAGTATCTTTTTATCTACCAAGTTTTTTTTTTTTTTTTTTGAAGCTTTTGTCATTGATAGGATTCGAGCTACTGACTTATGAGTCATTTGCCCAAGCCTCGTCAATCTACCAGCTGAGCTACACCCCTATTGGCGGTTGTTGTTGTTGTTGTTGTGGTTGGGGTTGAACATCTTCTTATATAAACGAAGATAATTAGTGCATAGACAAGAAAACAATTTGAGAAAAAGGTTCAATATAAAGGAACCCATACTACATTTAGCAAATCTTTTAGTATCAAGAGAAATTCTAAGCCCAAATAACAATTATATAAAAGTAAGAGTAACTCTAAACAGTTATACTTACCAATTCTCTAATACCTCTCGCAATCTGTTGATTGTTCAAGCCCAAAACCTTAAAAACCTCCAGACGTTCCGCCTCCGATTTTGGAAAGTTGTATTTGGCTACACCAATTTCTGAAGCACCTTTATCTACTCCTAAAAGCTTGTTTTTTTTTAATAAAATAAAATAAAATAATTAGGTTGTCTTGCTTCACATGCATATTAGAGGAACTTCAATATTTAGATCTTGAGGCTGATCTAAATGATAGAGATTTTGAAGGTCAATTGCATATGATGAGATGTGTATTCATTAAACCGGCAAGTAGAGATATATGGAAACAAACAAATGTATTCCATACATTTAATCAATACAAGGGTAAAAGTTGTAAACTAGTGATAGATGATGGTAGCACAATGAATATCGTTTACAATGCTACGATCATGAGGTTTCAACTCAATCCCGAACCTCATCCACACACGTTTCGAGTTGCTTGGATAGATAAGACTTCTTTACCCTTTATGCACAAGTGTCTTGTTCCCCTTACCTTAGGCTCTTATTCGAAAACATTTACCGTGATATCCTTCCTATGAAGGTTTCTCATATCCTCTTGGGATGCCCTAGGTTATATGATCTTGATGTCAATATTTTTGGTCGGGATAAGATTCATATGTTTACTTATCAGGGCACGACTATAACCTTACGACCCACCAAACCTAAGGATAGCATCCTAAAATAGCCGGTCACATATGCTGTAGGCAAGCCCTTACCATTTATGTCTCCTAGCCTTCACATTTTAGGCCTAAAGGAATTCATGCGAGATAGCCACCAAGTTAGGATTATTTACTTTATAGTGATATGAGAGCGAGCCTAGGACACCTCTACTTTATAGTCAAAACCTAGCCTTACAGTTAGACAGTTCGACGAATTTATCGATATGGCTCTACAAAATTTACATAATAAGTTACCACCTATGAGGGATATCCAACATGCCATCGACCTGGTCTTATGTTCCCAATTTCCTAACCTTCCCCATTATAGGATGAACCCTATAGAATGAGCAGAATTGAACAAACAAAAAGGTTTTGTTCGCTATAGTCTTAGCCCTTGTGTTATCTATGTCCTACTCACTCCAAAAAAAGACGGGTCTTGGTGAATGTGTGTTTATAGTTGAGTCATCTATAAGATCACCGTCAAGTTTTATAATTCCTAAACTTGAGGACATGTTAGATGAATTAGTTGGTGATAAATGGTTTTCCAAAATAGACCTATGTAGCGGGTATCATCAAATTCATATTCGACTCGGAGATGAGTGGAAAATCGCATTCAAATCCATTGATTGTTTATAAAAGTGGTCAGCTATGCCCTTTAGAATGTCAAATGCCCTAAGTACATTCATGAGAACGATGACACGTATGCTCTATCTTTTTATTAGCAAGTTTCTGGTTGTTTACTTCGATGACATTCTTATCTATAGTAAGACTGAGAAAGAAAATCTAGCTCACCTTAGACAAGTTTTCCTCATATTTAGGGTAGAAAAGTTGTATGTGAACCTTAAGAAATGCTCAATTTTGCACCCTCAAGTCTTTTTCTTAGGATTTATTGTTTCCGCCTTAGGCATAATTGCAAATCCTGCTAAGGTTAATGCTCTTTGAGAATAGCCCACACCTCAGATCCTGACAGAGGCCTGTAGCTTCCATGGCCAAACATCATTTTATAGGAGATTCATTAGACAATTTAGCATTATCATGACACTGATCTCTAATTGTTTAAAGCTAAGTGAGTTCAAATAGGATTCAGTGACCACTAAGGCATTTCTTAAGTTAAACCGAAAAATGACCGAGGCACTTGTTTTACGCCACCTTGACTTTTCCAAAGCCTTTGAGATGTTATGTGATGCATATGGGGTAGAAATCGGGGGAGTAATTAGTCAGAAGGGACACCCAATGGTTTTTTTTTAATGGAAAACTCAACTCAGCCAAGCAAATATATTCTACCTATGATAAAGAGTTCTAAGCCATTGTTAGGGCTTTTTATTATTAGCAGTACTACATTTTCCCCAATAAGTTTGTCCTTTACTTTGACCACTAGACTTTGCATTATCTACAAAGTCAAAAATAGTTGAACCCTAGAAATGTTAAATGGTTTGAAATTCAAATTTATTCAAACATTACCTTTTGTTATTAGACTCCGTACTGGGTAGATAATAAGGTTGCAAATGCCCTTAGACACATTCTTACGATGGTCTAGTCTTTAAGTATCCAGGTACTGAGATTAGATAGAATCAAATTAGAATATTTCATCTGCGGCCAGATTTTGGAATTATATTCTAAGAAATTTCGGACAGCCATTGTCGAGAACATGTGATAGTTACCTTTTATGTGGTTTCACCTTTGTCTCCCCCAGTACTTCCCTTCAAGAATTTTTAGTTTTAGAAATGCATGCTGGTGGGTTAGCTAGTCATTTTGGCCATGACAAGACCATAGCTTTGGTAGAAGACAGATTTTACTGGCCTTTATTGAAACATGATATTGCTAGGATAGTTTTCGAGTGTAGAATCTAGCACTTAGCTATGGCAAGAAAATAAAGCATTGGTCTTTATACCCCATTGCAGTCCCCCACCCTCTTTGGAGGGATTTGAGCTTGAATTTTGTTTTAGGATTACCTAAGACAATGCGTGCTCATTGACAAGTGTCGTTTTGTAAATGAAAACATGCTTGTGAAACAAAATTTACAAACTGCAACAATGCCTCAAATGTTCACAAAACAAGTAAAGTGGCAAGTCGGGTATCGTCCACAGAGATCGATGGATAGCAATGATAAAAATATACTATAGTACTAGCTAATGTGATAAAAGTAAAATGAGATGGTTTGGTAAAGTTAACACTACAATGCAACTACAGTTAAGCTAAATAAACTAAAATGCAACTAAACTTAGAGAATGTGAAATGGAAAGATAAGATATAAGATGATAATTTGAGTTAATGCAATCACAACATAAATAGTGGGCAATCCATTTAACCTTTGAAGAACCTATTCGATTATTTAGGGCCATCTATCTTTAAATGTAATTTGAGAATCAATACCCCTCACTCGCAACTACTTGGTTGGATTTGGAGAAATAGAAATTCTTATCAATCAACTCTCTACTACACAACTACTTGGTTGGTTTATGAGAGAGTCCCTCTTTAGGCATAGATATATTTTAAGTGGTTAGGATGGCTTGGAAGGGCATATTCTCAATCCACCATTTCCACCATAGCCGGGATGCATTGGAAGGGCATATTCACGACACGTCCCTTCCATCCAATTTAGCTTGTTTTAATCACTTTAAAAGTTGGTATCTAACTTGAATTGAGAGAGGGCATATCTAGGATGACCATTTTCCCCTGGGGCCTTAAATCCTTGCTCCCCCATGAATTTTTTTGGGGAAAAATAGGGAAATGGGGGGGATAGGGATGAAAATCATCCCCAAATTAAAATGGAGATGGGGATGGGGGACCCCTCCCCATCCCCATTTCCCCATTTCCCCATTTCCCCCAAATGTAATATATAATATATTAATATATTTTTATTTTTATTTTTTCAATATTTGTGTTCTTACTAACTATATATACATCTTTATTATGTAATTTTTGTATTGGATGTTATTTTATATTTGAATTTAATGAATTGTGTATTTTTTTATTATGTAATTTTTAATGATATAGGGAAAATGGGAGAATGGGGAAACGGAGGACCCAGGGGAAATGGGGAAACGAGGAAAAACGGAGAAAACGGGGAAATGGGGATAGGGGTGGGGGGACCTCCTCCCAAAACTACCCCATCCCCATTTTCCCCAAATGGGGAAATGGGGGAGGGATGGGAAAGGTTTGGCAAATGGGGATGGGGATGGTGATGGTGATGGGGGGACCTATATCCTTCCCCATTTCCCCATTAGCCATCCCTAGTCATATCTACTCAATCCAAGAAGATGTATATTTCATTTTAAAAACTCAAAATAAATTGATACTAATCATGAATTAAGAGAGGGCATATCTACTTAATCCAAGAAGTAATCAATTGCATTAAAATCATTGAATGAAACTAGATAATCAAATAATAAAGATATTATGGACTACCCAAAATTCATGTGTTATTACATCACTCCCACTAAGGGTTTAGCTTCTTATCACAAAATTACACAGAAGAAATGAAAGAGACAAAGTTGAGAAGAAACCCATGGATGTACTTCTGATTCCTCTATTCTTCTAGTTCCTTTTCTTCTTCAATGTGTAGAACTCGAGCCCCTTGAGTGTGGGTTTTGGTTATTTGGTGAAAAGGAAGTGAAATGAAGGATGTATTAGTGATTTGGTCAGGAAATTAGGTAGGAATTGGTGTAGGATGGGTTTGGATGTGTGGGAGGATGTTCTTAGATCTAAGTGATGTAAGAATATGCAAAATATGGTATGAGGGCGTGTGAGAATAATCAGATGAGGATCTATTTATATGATTCCCTAAAATAGGTCTAAAAGGCTGATATGAGCAAATTTGATGCCCGTAATGCGCGAGTAAGGACCCGCGCATTAGGCAATCTCTAATTTTCTTGGTCCATGGTGCATTGGTAGTGAGCTAGTTGGGACTCATAATCTGGGCACTTTTGTCATTTGGACTCTCAGCTACGCTGATCTGGACCAACGATGTTTGGATGTGTGCGGGTATGGTCACCCGCGCATTACTTGCGCACTGAGGCTTGTTTGTCTTCTAAGCAATGTGTGCTGGTCTACTGCTTCCTTGCACTGGTTTGGACTTGCGCAGGGACCAACCAACTGGGCCCATTCCTTGAATTCTGACTTGTTTTGCACCCAAAAAATTCGCTTTCCATCTCCAGTACCTGAAATACATCGAAAGCTTGCAATCACTAGAAAAGAGCCTATTAGACACACAAACACAAAAACAAGACAACGGACTTGGAAATGAGGGCAAAAATATATCACAATTTTGGCACGATCACTTATGATTCTATATTGGTCGTGGTTGACAGATTCTATAAGATAACCCACTTCATTCCATGTTCCAAAATTGTTGATGCTCCATATATAGCATGATTGTTTTTAGAGAAATTGTACATCTACATAGGTTACCAGTTACCATAGTGTCTGACCGTAATGTGTGTTCTGTAAGTTATTTTTGGAAAAAATTATGGAAATTATTTGCTACTACCCTTAAGTTCTCCCCTTCCTTTCATCCTCATACTGATGATCAAACTGATGTTATTAATTGTAGCTTAGGAAACCTTCTTAGATGTGTAGTGGGTGATAAACTCGGTAATTGAGACATTTTTCTTCCTATGGTTGAATTCGCCTACAATAGTTTAATCCACCAAACCTCTGGAAAAATCCCATTTATGATTATTCATGGTATTTCCCCTTGTCAACCTATTGATTTGACATCATTACCACTTGAGTCACGTACTTTTTGACTTTGTTATTGATTTTGCTACTCATATGCGAAGTGTGATGCCAAATTACATTAAGTAATGATAACTATAAATTGGTTGCTGATGTGCACCGTAGACCTTTAGAGTTTATTGAATGTGACTTTGTTATGGTTCGCCTATGTCCTGCCGATTTTCCCACATTCAATGAAAAAATTGCATGCTCACGTCATTGGGCCATATCTTGTTCTCATACGACTTGGATCTAATGCTTATTTACAAGATTTTCCTGCTAATTTAACCATTATTCTAGTGTTTAATGTGACAAACTTGTATCCTTATCAAGGTACTTTCGAGCATCATGTTATTTCCTCTAATGTTTCTACAGGTCCTTCTATTAGCCCACCGCATCTTCTTTCACCAGTTGTAGGCACTCATGTCGATTAGGTTGAGCAGATTTTGGATGACCACCTTGTTACCTCTACTTAAGGTGGTTGTCAATAATTTTGTTGTTTGTTGGCATGGATGTTCTTCGACTGAGGACACTTGGATTTCAGAGTTTGAGATTTGTGGTCTTGCCTCGTCCTTATTAGAAGATTATTTGGAGCACCACTCGTCGGAGATGAGTTCTTTTCAATCAAAGGAGAATGATGAGAACCAGTTAGAAACTTGAGAGGGAACTTACATTAGGTGTAAGAAAAGCAATTAGTGATTTAGAGATATTATCTCAATTGCTTTATTATTATTTATCTACGGATGGCAATTAGGTACGTTCGGGGCGGGGTGGCCCTCCCCGCACCTTGCCCTAGTTATTTTTTGATAACCCATCCCCTCATAAAACTCCCCAATAGATGGAATGAGGCCAGGCGGGGTTTGCTTTCCCCATATCCCCACCCCCACCCCATTTACCCATTTAACCCATTTATGAAAATTATTTATTAAAATCTTATCAAAAAAATTTATTTGTTAAAATAATAAATAAATAACCCAATGAATATGATATAATATATAAAGTAATTCCAATAAACTATTGAAAATCATCTCATAAACATAAAATATCAAAACTAAACAAATAAATTCAATCATTTTAAAATATAAACATTGAACTAAAAAAATAAAAAGATTATATTTTAAGTGGTGCGGGGCGGGGCGGAGATTTTAAAATCTATCCCCGCCTCATATACATTGCGGGTTTTACTATCTATCCTTATCCCCGCTCCATCCCCACCAAATTGAAACCCAATCCCACCACAGAAGTGCGGGTCCTCACAGGTTATTTTGCCATCCCTATGTTTATCTTTAGGATATTATCTCCTTCAATGATAAGTGATTAGGTAATTATCTCCTTCAGAGATAAGTGTTTAGGTTATTATCGCCATCGGATATAATTATAGTTTTATTATTATCAAGACTCATGTAACTATTTCTTTTGTATCGAACTATTATAAAAGGCTCATTCAAAGCATTTTGTAAGGTTAGACTTGATTGATTGAATAAAGAAATATTGTTTTCCAACCTCCTTTCTCTGTTTCCCTCTAGTCCTACATCAAAAACTTTAGAAAGATGAATTTTATGAACACAACACATTCTAAAGCATTACTATATAATTCAATCCTATTAATACCGTATCATTAATTATTTGATATAGTATACAAGAAGAATCGTATATAATAAATTTCTAAACACACAAGACATCTATTAATATAAAAAATAAAAAATAAAAAAAAGGCCAACCTCAACAAATCAAAAAATGTAAATAATTCCAAAGAAAATCATGAAACCATAGATTTTCATATTCCATGACTTGACAAACAAAGAAACGGACCCCGATTCCTTCTTAACATCATTGTCATCGTCGTCGCTACCCTTATCTTTATGGGGATTATTGAAATTGGAGGGTACAACGATATCCGGTGCCGATTCATCATTGTTGTAGTCTGCGCTATTCGGAGCTGGGGCTTGTTCAGAGGGACTTTTGAGACTATCCGGCAAACCTTGTCCATGCGTTACATTGATCTTGAAATGTTGGCCATTGTTGCATTGATCTCCGTCGTAGTCACTGGAGAAGAAATAGGTTGGTCCTTGTTTGAGCAGAGGAACAGCCACGGAGACTGCGAATGTTGCGGTGTTGGATGGATCCGCAGCTGACCAGATTTTGGTGTCGCTGTCAAGTGCATCTTCGTAGTCACAAAGCTTGTATGTGGTGAAATTGTATGTTTGGACCACCGAATGGTTATTGTCTGTGTTAAAAACTGCATTTTTGCCAAATACAATTCTCTAAATATCTTTTGTACTGAAATCTAACATTACGATAACAAAACAAACAAAAAATATATACTTTTATATATATATATATATATTTTGACATAAACATTACTAAAACAGAACAAAGAAACGAAGAAACATTCATGGTTATAAAATCAAAATGGAACTACATATCTTATAAATAAATTATCAATGCTTTTCGATTTTTAAGATTTATCGATAATCTATCCTACATTTCGTTAGATTATAGACTCAAATTAAGATTATAAAATGACGAAATATGATGTATATAACCAATCGAATGGGTTAGCAATCTCCGATCGATCATTACTGAATAAAAAATAAAATAAAAATCAAGAGAAAACAATAATTCTAATTTTGAAAAAAAAAGAAAGAAAAGAAATTATCATATTCCCACCTTCTATTTTCATACTAAAATATTCCACCAGGAACATGTAACATAAAAGGATCAAGCTAGCTGCACATGGTGGACCTTATAACTAGAAGAAGCTGGAAAAATAATGTTAACAGCTGGCTAAGAGTTTCTTTCAAGTATATATATATTTTTATATTTTGTAATCTAAGAATAAAATAGTACTACAAAGTTACTAAATGATTGACCGACAAACCAATAATTTGTTGCCAGCTGGTTGTAAAGTATAGAGTAGTTGATGTTTCTATTCTTTATCATATGCAGTGCATATGGGATACACGTCTTCTTGGGAAACAATTTAACATGCATTTTGCTTTACATTTTTTTTTTACTTCTTTTCTTATTTTATGTCTTCCAAACACACCTTTTTTTTTTTTTTTTTTTACTTCTTTTGTCAAAGAAGTGAAATTATTATTATTATTATTATCTAATTTCTACATAGTCTTCTTTAACATATCCTTAAAACTTAATTAGGTTAATTAGAGAAAAAAAAAATAAAAAACTTATTAGTAATTAATAGAGCAACATAAAATTGTAAGCTCTAGAACTAGTCATTATTAGCTTTAACGTAGAGTAATTTATATTGAGGCACCTCGGACTTTTGCAGTATTTTTTTTTTTTTAATTTTAAATATATACCATTTACGGTGAGTAGATTTAAAATTTAAGATATTATCAAACTGAATAAGTGCATTTTATTAGCAAACATCTAAAATTGGGCAGTGGTTGCCCTTAGTTTGGCAGCTATCAACTAACTTATAGTACAATATATAAACTTCATTTAATTTATTAGATGTTTACTTTATTTAAGCTTAGATTTTCCACTCAAATTCATGCTAAACTATTTACTATTACTTCAAGATATTTCTAAAAACAATTACACGGTTCATATTTCTGGTTCCAAATATAGTTCCAAATATAAGGACCACATACAAGTACTAGTAAATTTTGTTTAATTTAACTTAGATAAAAAAAAAAAGAAAAAGAAAAAAGAACTCAACAAACAAGGATCGATAATGGACTTTGAAAAACCTCATCCATAGTTTGAATCCAAAACATGAAGATCAAATAAACCCACTTGTAATCAATCATATCAATTTCAAACCAAAAAGAATCAACAAAAATATATTCAGAGAAGATAAAAGCAAGTCAAGTAGGTTATTGATAGAAGTAAAATATATCTTACTGAGGAAATCTCCCAAGCTAAAGGATTTGGAATCAGCCCATTTCTGGTAATTAACAGTAGGCTTTTCAAGGTTGTCAAACCAACCCAAGGACTCACCAACTGTGTAATTCTTGTAAGCTTCAGCAGATCCTGAAAGACATGAAAGAAGAAGAAGAAGAAGAAGACATGAGAGGTTGAAGAATACAAGGCCTGAAGAAGTGTAATACTTTCTCTGTTCCATTCTTCTTCTTGGGATTGTGAAATCGCTGGAATATTGAATACCAAGACAACTCTCTCCCTTTTTATCTCTCTGCTTACGAATAATATCAATATGGGTGGTCTTATATACCACCTGCTTTTCTTTAGAATTACTAAAATGGTTTTCTACTATTTGTTTATGTCGGTCCTATCATTTATTATTTATGGACTGAAGAGTAATTTACATATTAAATAAATAGAAGAAGATTATACAAACTTCAAAATTTCAGAAAGATTTTTTTGTTTGTTTTTGTTTTTGTTAATATATAACGTTATACATCCGATTAATTGACGTGTGTTTTAACTTGTAAGGGCATAGATGTTCTGGCCTATATTTATTTATGAACTAACTAGTGTGTTTCTTGATTTGGTGGCTACATTTAATTAGCTTAGTAGCACTTAAGTTTTTACCAATTAAAATAAAGGATTCTGTTAGATGGTTGGGTATGTATTTATTTATAGAAGCAAATTGTCTTGATTATAACAATTAACTAACTCTCAAGAACACAATTGTAAGAACACAATTCTGATCAGCTCAATGGTACTCACCTTGGCAAAGATTGGTAGTCGTACCAAGTTCGAGCCAGGGTGAGGGAGGCCAAACGTTAAATAATAGGTACTATTAGGTCAATGGTGTGTATTGACCGGTGTTACCCAACCCACCTCATGGCGCTCAGCGTCGGTGCCTAGCCGTTGATGGTGAGACTGGAAGGGCGGGGTCATGACAATTATGCTTGGTGAACAGTAACCCATTAACCTGAGCAGACTTCAAATACCTCAATATGTGTTCCATGGCATCCATGTGAGGTTTAAGAGGATCATGCATAAACCGACTCACTACACACACAACATAAGTAATATTTGCCTGGTATGGGACAAATAAATTAATTTTCCCACAAGTCTCTGGTACCTCCTTTTCTCATTAGAAGTTGCATCTAAACAATGAAACAACTTATGATTTTTCTCAATAAGAGTATCAACGGGCTTACATCCAAGCATTCCAGTTTCAATTAATAAATCAAGAATGTATTTATGTTGAGACAAGAAAATACCGTGCTTCGATCTGGCTACCTCAATCCCAAGAAAGTACTTTTAAGTCACCAAGCTGCTTCATTTCAAATTCCGAGGCCAAATGTTGTTGCAAGCTATCAATCTCATCTTTATCATCACCTGTCACCACCATATCATCAACATAGATAATCAAAGAAGTAATTTTACCCTTTTGGTGTTTAAACAAAAAGTGTGATATGAGTTTCCTTGTTTATAGCTGAAATTCTTCATTGACTTGGTAAACCTACCAAACCAAGCTCTTAGAGATTGCTTCAACCCATACAACGCCTTCTTGAGTTTGAAAACCATCGTAGCATTTGAGTACTTCTCTATACCAAGAAGAGGATCCATATATACTTCTTCGGCAAGATCTACATGCAAGAAAACATTCTTTACATCAAACTGAACAAGTGGCCAATCCTGATTGACAGCCAAAGAAAAGAGTACTCTCATTGTATTAAGCTTGGCAACCGGTGCGAAAGTGTCTTGATAATTCTCCCCATAAGAATGTGTACACCTTTTTGCAACTAACTGGGCTTTATACCTTTCAACGGTTCCATCTGCCTTGTGTTTGATTGCATATACCCATCTACATCGCACGGTCTTATTTCCTTTAGGTAGAGGCACAAGTTCCTAAGTAGCATTCTTTTTAAGTGCTGTCATTTCTTCTGCCATAGCTTTAATCCATCTAGCATTTGCTAAAGCTTCCTACATTTTACTAGGAATAGAGACAGATGATAACTGTAGTGCATAAGACATATATGACTTGTACAACTTTTGGGAAGACACATTATCACTACTAGGATATCTAGTTTTGGTTTTAGGATTAGGTTCATATCTAATAGGTGGTATGCCATGGTTCGAACGGGGTGGAAAGCGATATTGGGACGATTGAACTCAAGATTATTATTATCAACAAATGTAGGATTAGGATTAGAAAGTACCTTTAATGGAGTCTCAGGAGAAGATTGGCTCAGTGGTTGTATTGGAGTGCTAGGAGACGGTGCACTATCATAGAGGGAATCAGTTTTGGCACTTGGAGTCGTCGTTTAAGCAATTGGAGGCCAGCCTCTTTCGTCCAGATAACTAGAACCAATCATTCGAAACAAATCTGAGATAAATTATCTTCCGTAAAACCTCCGATCGTTCGGTATCCTTCATCCGGTCAACCAGATGTATCATTTCCAGATGTCTAGAAACTGGAGAAACCTGGATCCAAAGGAAAAATGCTTGCAAGTTTCATGATTAAGCACTTCATCTTGATTGTCCCCCTGAAGTGATGAATCAGTAATCTGTGGTGTGTAGAAGCGCTCTTTCTCATGAAAAACGACATCCAAGGAAACATAAAACCTTCAAGAAGACGGATCATAACACTTATAGCCTTTTTGATTGATTCTATATCCCACAGAGTATCAAGCTTGGTACGTTGATGTGGATGCAAGTGAACATAGACCACACTCCCAAAAATTCGAGGAGCTAGAAGTACCACAGGCAGAGGAGTACAGTGATAAGAGAGAGCATCCAATGGTATTTTAAAATTAAGAACACAAGATGGTGTGCAATTTATGAAATAGACTGTCGAATTCAAAGCTTCACCCCACAAATGAGAAGGAACATGTCCACTAATCAAGAGAGACCGAGTAAGTTCCAATAAATGTCTATTTTTCCGCTTTGCGACACCATTTTGTTGAGGGGAATAAGGACATGTTGTTTGATGAATAGCACCCACCAAACGCATGAACTCCATCAATTCTTGCTTGAATTATTCACCCCTATTATCGGAATGAAGGACTTTTATTAAAGTGCCAAACTGTGTAGCCACCATCTGATGAAAAAGGTGAAAAATTGTGCAAACATCACTCTTGTGCTTCAGTTGATAAACCCAAGTCATTCTAGTACAGTCATCCACAAAAGTAATAAACTACTTCATCCCATTATGATTAGAAATTGGTGCCGGTCCCCAAACATCTGAATGAACTAATGAAAAAGGAAGATTTGCTTTATTATCACTCAAATGGAAAATGGTATGGTGGCTCTTTGCCATTACACAAGTTTCGCAAATAAAATCTGAAACATTACAACCACCAAATAAAGATGGAAACAATCTCCTAAGATAACTAAATGAGGGATGTCCGAGTCTTCTGTGCCATAACCAAGTCTCTTTTTTCTTCTTGTTCACCAAATTTTCATTCACCAAGTGGGCTTGCCCTTTTCTTTGTTGGATCGTTGGAACCCATCCTCTAGATAGTATAATCCTCCACTTTGTTTACCAATGCCAATCTTTTTCTTGGTATGAATATTCTAAAAAAATACAATGAGTAGGAAAAAAATAGAGTAACACAATTATGAGACTTGGTTATTTGATTAACAGAGAGAAGATTACAATTTAGTGATGGAACAAACAAGACATCTTTGATAGTTAATGTAGGAGATAAAGGGAATGTATTAACTCCAATAACTGGAGATGATACACCATTGGCATTGGTAATGACAGTTTTGGAAGATAAATGACTAAACTTATAACGATCATAAGTCATATGATCTGTTGCACCAGAGTCAATTATCCAATCACTATTTCTAGTAAAATACGGAAGCTTAATAGTAGAGTTAGGCATACCTAACTTAGTAGCAAGTCTAGAAGCTGTGTTTAGATTTCCCTTCGGACTAGAGTCATCCACCACCTTAAAATTGGAGGACACCTGAGACGCTTTCTTGCCCTTTGGATGCCAATCTAGATATCCATGGAATCCAAGTGCCGATAAAGTAGTAGATTCATTCTTCTTTGTTAGAGAATCTTCACCACTATTCTTTGAATTAGTCATAGTGATAAAGAAACCAAAAAAGAACTAACGCAATAGAGTAATACGATCAGAAACAACAACCGTGAACATGAAACCAAACTTTGATTCTTAGGATAAAGGGGAGGGAATCGAACCTGGCTCTGTTTTCTTATAATTTTTATTCATTGTATTTCTACTATATATTGATTATATACAAGGACCATTTACAAGGAAAGAATCAAAATGAGTAATTATAAATTAATAATACAGGAAAAAAAAGAAGGAAATATCCTATAATTAAGAGGAGAATAAAGGCAACCATTGACTAAGATTATTGCCCAATTCAATCTCATAATTCTAGCACTAACTATAGTGGTTAATTATCTACACGAGAGGGATCACTACCCAATGTAATTCAGTGGTAAAAAACATTCATTCAATCTAACAATGTTCCAAGTTTGAGTTATTATTCGCACATATCTACCGAGAGGCGGTAATAAATTATATATGGGGCCGATAAGTAAGAAATTATAACCAGAGAGTCTAGGGTCAAAACAAAAAGCATACCATAGGTAATTTGAATTACTACACATATAAACATAATGTTGCTCCTCTAATTGATAATTTGCTCATACCTACCTCTCTCACTTGAAATGCAAAGTGATAAATTTACCATCAATACTGCACATATCATTCAAATGTTTTTATCAAAAGTCAAAATTTTTTATCACCACTCAATATGATTTAGTGGTAAAGGGCGGTCATTCATTGTCATTCGTCTGACAATGTTTTATGTTCGAGTCACCGCATAAAATGTTTTATTTTTATATATATATAAAGCATATTTTGTTAAAAATAATCAAAATAAGACTACACCAGGACTGAATCAACTAACTGCTTTCTTATTAATAACACTAAATATTTTACAACTGCCTAATGTGTCTTGGATCTTGGTGATAAAAAAACGTTTATTCAACCTGATAATGTTTTAGGTTCAAAGTTGTTGTCTGGCTGGTGGTATATATATATATTATTTATTTATATTTATATTTATATAATGAATATATTCTAAAGAGATTAATTAATTGGTTTGCATTCATATGATGAAAACAAGTGGTTTTAACATACCTTATTATATTAAAACTGATATGAGTAAAAAAAACTAAAAATATTTGATAATATGTGTGAAAGATGCTTGTGTTTAGAGTTGCGTTGCGTGGTTAGTTGTTAATTTGTTATTTTAGAAGGATAAAATTATATATATATATATATATATATATATAATGAATATTTTCTAAAGAGATTAATTAATTGGTTTGCATTCATATGATGAAAACAAGTGGTTTAAACATACCTTATTACATTAAAATTGATATGAATATAAAAACTAAAAATATTTGATAATATGTGCATTGAAAGACGTTTGTGTTTAGAGTTGCGTTGCGTGGTTAGTTGTTAATTTGTTATTTTAGAAGGATAAAATTAAATCTACAAGATGAATTTAAATTTGTGTAATATAGAATATTTAGAAAGCCAATATAAGCATATACATCATACTAGTAATAGTAGACAAAATTTTATAGTAAATTTATTTATAAATTTAGGACAAAACCTAGAAGAAAATATAGATAAAACTAAAAATATTACTGATTTAGTAAATTTCTTTGAGCAAACTAAAGTAAATACTTTGAAAAGAAATTTAGACTATAATAAAAGAATTACTTTTAGACTTTAATATTCAAGTCAAAAAATTTTCAAATAAGACAAATAATAGAATTAATAAACTTGGTAGATACAAAAACACCTAAACCAGTGGAATTAGAGATTAGAAACTTAATAAAAGATCTACATATAGAAGTAGAAAATATAAAACAAACTCAAAAAGATTTACATCATCAATTAGAAACAGTAAAAAAGATAGTTAGTGAATGAATAACACTTTAGCAATATCTTTAGAAGAATTTTCTAATGAAATACCTAGTAACATTCCAATAGGAATAAGTGATAAACAATTTAATAAAGAAAGTAATAATATTAGTCAAGGACAAAAAAATACTATTATAAAACTCTTTTTAAAAACTATTGAAAAGATTAATACACTTGAAACATAAATCAATAATAGTTTTAAACGGAATAAAGATAAACTAGAAAATTTAATGGAAAGAGTTAGTGATTTAGAACACAAAACATTAACATCAATACCAAATAAATCAAAAGTTGATACTAAGGACATTTTAGGAACTAAGTTAATATTTAAACATGGATTTGGCAAGAAAATATTGTGTAGAACAATCAACAGTAGATAAAGTTAGGAATATGATAAACTTTAATAATAAAGGTAAAGAAATAATAGAAAATATTGAAGATTTAATAGATGAAAAAGATGCAAACAAATTATTAGAAGTAGGATTTGAACAAGTTAAAAAGAAAAAAATTATATAGTGAAGGAATATTATATACTTTTAAAAGCGGTTTATATGTTTATAGAGATGAATTTAAATTAGCAATAGTTAATAATCAAGAAGAAATTACATTAATAAGCCCTCAAAGTGCTAATTTTTTTTTTTTTTTTCAAATAAACATTTAGGAGTAGTAATTATTGGAATTATGAGTCAAATGAGAGGATGGTTAGATACTAAAGCACATTTATTTTTATATGATGGTAGATTTAAAGATCATGAACAAGCATAGATACCTAGTGCAGAAGTAGGCTTAAGAAATAAAATAGTAGTAGTATGATGCCTACCTAATATAGATATAGATATAAAACAATTTTGTGAAAAGATAAAACTTAGTATACAAACAAAAGACTTTGAAATGAATGATGAATACAAAAATCTCCGACTAAAATTTTATGTTTTAGGAAGATGTTATAATAGATATCATAAGAAATTTAGATTTATAAATAAAAGTGAAATTAAATATGGTGTGTCTAATACAACCTAGGGTGTGAATGGGTTGTTAATTGATTATTACTAACTTTTTCAATTAGTCAATATTAACAATAAAACCCAATTTAAACATACACAAAAATCAAGTAAAGTGCGGAAATATAAAGAACATTTGATTTTTATATGGAAACCTTTAACAAGGAAAAACCACGGGACTAGCCACGCTAGCCACTTAAGCCATATCAATCCACTATATAAAAAGATAGTTACACCCTCAAGTGATACACATACTCTCACTCTCGACAATCTCAGGCTATAAACACTACCACTCACTACTCTTGGTTCAATCATAGTGATATCCCCTGATCCACTACTTTTGGTTTGAGCACCTCCTAATCTACCTGCATGCCTTTTATAACGGTACTTGACAATGTTTGCCAACCAACCCTTGGTTGCAATACTTCACTTGCTTGTGCAACTTCAACTAGAAGCCACAAGACTTTGATTCATTAAAGAGAATTAATAGTATAAATGAATATGACAATGATGCTCAAATGCAATAATGTGTAAGACCACACACAAAATGTCTAACCAGCTGTTATAATGCAATTTAACAACCTAGTTATCAAGAAAGCCTACATGCACATACATGAGGACTCAATTAGATGTATAGAATAAATCTAATAGCCTAATTGTCAAATAAATACATATGAATATTCAAGAGAGCTTAACTATATAAATGAACATGAATCTATCAACATAGTCATCAAACAATCTCACAAGAACATTCAAGGATTAGCTATTTAGACAAACAACATAATTATGCAAGCTATCATAAACAAACCCAATCATGCTATTAAGACTCATAAATATATGTAATAAAGAGAGTCAAGGTATTTAATCAAATAATAAATACCTAATATAGAGTAAGAACAACAATAAATGAGATTTAATGTAGTTGTAACTTACCTAGTCATGAAACCAAGAAGACTCATGCTTAAATGCACATGGGTTTTGGGTTTAGAGAGTCAATAAATGAAGCCTGAAGATTTCTCTCTCTAGAACCACTCAATCTATCTCTCTAGGGTTTTAATTTCGTGGACCTTTTGAAGAAGATGAGAAAGAGGGGTTTAAATAGGTGCCCTAAGTGAAGCTACGTTGTTTTTGACAAGAAAATTGATTTCTGGGCAACAAAAAATGACTTGAAGGCGACTTGGTTGTCAGGTCGTTTTGTTCTTGGGAAAGAGTGCCAAAAATGACTTGAAAAAGCGACTTGAAAGGTAGGTCACTTTGTTCTCGGGAAAATGTGACAACGCAATAGCTCCAGTTTTGAGCGACCTAAAACATGTTCAAACGACATCGAAACCTTTCGTATGATATACTGTTGGAAAGGTATGGAAGTCTATTTTCTATTCCTTTTTACGGAATGAGATTTCAATGTCTGTAGAAAGAGATATAGTCATTTAAGTAATCAAAAGTCAGATTTGGACAACAACAAGATTGCCCAAACTCATGGTATAAGACCATGTAACCCAAGACCAATCCAAGAGAGGGTAAAGGGACCTCTCTAGTGGTCACACAACGCGCTAAGACAAGCACATTATCATGCAAGTGCGAACGTTTCTAAACATACTTCAGGAAATGAAATGCATGACACACAACCACACTTAAGTATAATAATGAGGTGCAAGTGTGAGATATGTAATGGATGCACACATATAAGTAATGAACACAAGTACAAGATGAATAAAACATCCATGAGTAGTGTGTGTGTGTGTGTGTACAACTAATCTCTTCAAATGGAAAAGTTAAGTGAATATACCTTTCGCTCTTGAAGTCACAGAGATGCTTGAAAGCTTGCTATTGAGAACCTAAGTTACTCATAACAAAATCATCTCCAATGTGGTTTGTCATGAAATAAGTCAATCATAAAATCGAGGTCCTTACAATCTCCCTCTTTGGCTAATTCATGAATAAATCACTGTGCACAAAATAATCCTCACAAAAAAGAAAACAAAGCTATGGTCAACATAAATACATTCAACGTTACAATAAGAGAAACTTAAGATACTAAGTCTTCAAGGTCTTCAATCTCTTCATAGATCATCATACCTCCACACAATGGTAAGAAAGCATTTTCCAAGAACAAGTGCATGTGAGGTGAACAAACATAAGAGCATTTGCACTCAATAACAATAAAGCAATACAAAGTAATGCATGTGCAATGCTCCCTCTAAAAGGTTACTCTCTCTTATGATTTCTCCCCTAAAGCATAACCAATACTCTACCTACATTTCTCAAGACTGCTCCCCCTTTTTCTCATGAGATAGACAAAGGACTCCCCATATCGGGTTACTTTAGCAAAGAGAGCTATTTGCAAGATCACATCGCATAATCATATATTCCAAATTTATAATACAAAAGTAATTGAGAGAGATTCAATGAGTTTTATTTAAAGAAAAATGTGTGACATTGTTGCTTTGCATGCAAAACATATAGCATTAAAGTTCAAGCAATGGTATTTGGCAAAGCAAAGATCAAAAGGGTTTCCAAGAGAATTTAAACCAATTTGTACCCTTTTGTCATTAGCAACAAGATATAGTTTCCAAAGATTTTATAAATCACAAGCAACTATATCAATCCTTAAAGGCAAACCAAGACATGGATCAAGAGATCCCATTTGATTTTTCCGGATAAATACCGGTATGATATTAGTCTTGTTTACACCATTAAGAAGAGAGACATGACTAAAATTGGATGTAACATCCTTATTGATTGAATGGATACAAGATCCTTATTGAGTTTAGTCTTGTCAATTGCTTTCACACACATATGCATTTAAGATTAGCACTCAAATATATCATGCATATTAATTCAAGCATGTCAAAATCAAGTTCACATGTCAAGGAGATAAATTGTAGGTCATTCAAGTGTACTTCCTAATCAATTCTCCTGGTCCAAAAATGCATTATTGAACATTAAGGTGACATGGATTACAAACAAGGCAATGGTGCACACTTATTGAATAAAAATACCATACAAATTGCAGGGTAATGAATTTTATCTTTTTAATCTTTCTTATATAAATCAGATTTGACAAGAAAAGAATGGAGGAGGAATTGGACATTGCGAGGAGAAGGTTTTACGTCTTCAAGCCCAGAAAGATGGATCATCAGTTGTAGATGAGCTGCGGCAGGAACTTAAAGAATACAGGGAAATAGTTAAGTGCAATATCTACCTTGACCCGCCAAAAGAGGTAAATTTGTGATGTGTGCACCACACATCAGCCGTGTATGCCTATTCAGTCCAGGTTTCTAGGTCAGAGAAGCATACGTGAAGACCAAGTCTGCACTAGTTAGTTTGTTTGCTACAAATAATGGGTCCTTATTTCCTGATCAGCATGTTGATCATGGCATGGATTCAACACTGTTTATTTCCCATTATTTCCATTAACTTGCATGTAATTTTTTGTTCCACTCATTCGTTTGTAAGGCTATAAATAGCCCACAGTATTTGGATGAGATTATGCATAATATATTTCAATAACTTCTCAATCTCTTTCTTAACTCTGTTCTCTTTCTCTCAAATGCTAATTGTTCTCTGCTGAGTGTTAAAAGTACATAACATTTTGGTATCAAAGCAATGTTCCATGGAGACTCATGCACTATCGAACACTAAATTTCAAAATGAGGTTAGCAAGGTGCTGGTTCGTCATAAGTCAGGATTCGATAACATGAACGACAGGTTTGGTAACATGAACGACAGGTTTAAAAAGGTAGACTCCACTCTACCAACCGTCATTGATGAATTGAGGGCTTTGCATACCAGTCGCCACCAAATGCCCAACGACAGAAATAACAACTCGATCACACTTGACGAAGCCACTTCTAACCGATACAACTACCGCACGGACAACTCTCAGATGACCCTACAGCATGATCGCCACCACACCCATCAGAACCATCAACTTGACCGGAACCACAACCAACTCAAACTAACATTCCCTAAATTTAGTGGCAAAGACCCTCTCGGGTGGATATACAAATCCGAACAATACTTCGAATTTAAGGGAGTCATTCCGCAACAATAGGTTCAGCTAGCATCTTTTCATTTGGAGGACCATGCGCTACAATGGCATAGGTGGTACAATAAATACAGATGCCCACCCACTTGGAGCTAATTCACTAAGGCTGTGCTCCAGCGGTTTAAACCAACCGACTACGAGGATCCTTCCGAAGCACTGACCCGCCTCAAGCAAATCACCAGTGTTGAGGTGTATAAGACAGAATTCAAGAAATTGTCTCAACAAATAGACGACCTGCCTGAGAATTATTTAATTGCATGTTTTGTTGCAGGCCTTCGCGATGAAATCTGATTGAACGTTAAGGTCAAGAAGCCTCGAACCTTGTCAGATGCTATCGGTGTGGCAAGGTTAATCAAAGAACGCAACCAGCTACAAAAGAAGGCACACACTTCTTATCGAACATCAGTGCCAGTACCAACTCAAAGAGTTGCACAGAATCCTTCTGCGGGTTTACTAGGATCACCACCCGCCCAAAAACCAAGCCAAAGTGCAACTGTTCCTTTCAGGCGTATTACAAGTCAGGAAGCGTGAGAACGTCGGGAACGTGGATTGTGTTTTTACTGTGACGAAAAATTCACACTCGGACATCGCTGCTAACGTCCACAACTTTTCATGATTGAAGACATGACAACAATCGATGATTTACACAGCAGTGAAGATGCAGTGGAGACAATAAAAGAGGAATCGATCCTAGAAATTTCTTTTCATGCAATTTTCGGCATGAACCACCCACAAACCATTCGTGTAGTAGGCAAATTAAAAAACAAAGACATTACTATACTGATCGATGGAGGGAGCATACACAATTTCATCGATCAAGTGATGGTAACACGGTTTGGATTGCCTGTGATATGAGATCAGCCTTTTCAGGTAATGGTTGCTAACCGTGAAAAAATCGAGTGTGCAGGACATTGTTTTGGGCTTACGTTGCTCATCCAAGGGCATACAATACATGCGGATTTCTTTGTCCTTCCAGTTGCGGCATGCCAAACCATGCTTGGTGTTCAGTGGTTAGAGACCCATTGAGACAGATTACCGAAAATTGACTATGACCTTCTATCATAGTGGCGTAAAACAAACACTTCAAGGTCTCAGCCGAAAACTGTTGGATGTATTGAGTGAAAAGGAGATGATGAACTTGGAAGGGTTGCGATTTTTCTTTCAGATGATACCAACTGATATAAATACATGTTCTACGGGGTACCTACATGATCTCCACCAACTCTTAGAGGAATATCAACTGATTGTTTCAGAGCCAACCGAATTACCACCACAATGAAAGCTGGACCACTAAATACCGCTGTTACCTCTCCAACAACCCATAAGTGTTTGGCCATACCATTACATGCACTACCAAAAATCAGAGATGGAAAGAATGGTGAAGGAGTTCCTCGAGTCCGGCTTAGCCGACCAAGCCACAGCCCGTTCTCATCACCTGTTCTCCTGGTTAAAAAAGTTGATGGAAGTTGGCATTTTTGTGTCAATTATAGGGCACTCAATAATATCACAGTCAAGAACAAGTATCATATTCTAGTCATCGATGAATTATTGGACGAACTACATGGAGCCATTTATTTCTCGAAATTGGACCTTCGTTCAGGGTACCATCAGATATGGGTCAGTGAGTAAGATATTCATAAGACAGAATTCCGCACCCATGAAGGACACTACAAGTTCATAGTCATGTTGTTCGGACTCACAAATGCTTCCGTAACTTTTCAGAATCTCATGAACGACCTTTTCCGTCCATATCTCCGACGATTTGTCCTTGTTTTTTTTTTTTTAACGACATATTGGTATACAGTAAGTCTTGGTTTGAACATCTCTCATACCTCTATAGTTTTTAAAAAAATTTATCTGACAATTATTTGTTCACCAAAAAATCTAAGTGTCACTTCAGAGTCACAGAGGTAGACTATTTGGGACACATTATATATGGGCAAGGTGTGTAGGTGGATCCATCGAAAACTAAAGTTGTGAATGATTGGCCAGTTCCAACAACTACAAAAAGGGTACAAGGATTTTTGGGTTAGGCCGGATACTATCACAAATTCATACGTGGTTTCTATCCGACAGACTAGTAGCCCCCCTTACCCGATTGCTCACCAAGGAGGGTTTCCGTTGGATAGCGGAAGCAGCTTCAGCCTTTGCACAATTGAAGTTAGCATTGGTGTCTCCCCCAGTTCTGTGCTTACCAGACTTTGCCCAACCATTTGTTATCGAGAGTGACGCTTGTGGACTGGGAATTGGTGCCATCTAAAGCCAACAAGATCGACCCATTGCCTTTTACAGTAAAGCTTTGAAAGGGTTGGCCTTAATGCTATCCACTTATGAGAAGGAGATGCTAGCCATCCGCAAATGGTGGCCCTACTTACTTGGGAGACCATTTATTGTGCGAACCAACCACCGTAGTTTGAAGTACCTCATAGAGCAGAGAATTACCACTCCAATGCAAACAAGGTTGCTACCAAAAATCTTGGGGTATGACTATATTATCCAATATAAAATAGGAAAAGAAAACCAAGGTGCTGATGCCTTGTCACGGGTTACGGAATTTGAAAGTGCCGCAATTTCACTTCCTGTGCCAGATTGGTGGAAAACTCTTCAACTAGAGGTCACTCAAGACCATTTTTATGTGCAGCTGGCCGAATCAAATCTCTCCTCAAGCACTCAGCAATATACTTTTCGTGATGGGGTTTGGTTTAAAAAGGATCGGATTTGTTTGAGTCCTAAATCAACTATAATACCTGCAATTTTGGTTGACAGTCACTCATCTTCTGTAGGAGGCCATTTTGGTTATCATAAAACACTACAACGTATCAAATAGAGTTTCTTTTGGTCAAATATGAGGATTGCAATCAAGGAGTTTATCAAGGAGTGTGACACATGCCAGCGTTGCAAGCATGACAGCCAAAGTCTGGTAGGTCTTCTTCAGCCGTTGTTGATTCCACACATAATTTGGACTGAAATCTCCATTGACTTTATTGACGGACTGCCTTCCTCTCAAAGACACACGGTAATTATGGTCATTGTTGATCGGTTGTCGAAATACAGCCATTTCGTCCCTCTGAAGCATCCTTACATTGCCATATTTGTTGACAAGGCTTTCGTCGATAATGTTGTTCGTTTGCACGGCATCCCTACTTTTATCGTCAGCGATCGAGACAAGGTATTTGTTAGTTCATTTTGGAAAACTTTGTTCCATTTGCAGGGAACGACACTCAACATGAGTTCTAGTTATCATCTGCAAATGGATGGACAAACAGAAGTGGTGAACTGTACATTGGAGCAATACTTACGCTGTTTCACAAGCGACCAACCGAAGAGGTGGATAAGCGACCAACCGAAGAGGTGGATGGATTGGTTATCTTAGGCAGAATATAGTTACAACACCTCAGTACATTCTGTCACACAAATCTCCCCTTTTGAAGTTGTCTATAGGGTGTCGCCTCCCTCATTGTTGTCTTATATTCCCGGTACCTCTAAGGTTTAGGCCGTGGATGAGCTGCTCCGCTCTCGTACAGAAATCCTCCAGGATTTGCGACACAATTTGTTGGTCGCCCGTAATCGAATGAAAGTGCAAGCTGATCAACACTAACGTGAGGTCAATTTCTATATCAGGGATTATGTGTATCTGAAGCTTCAGCCTTACCGACATAAATCGGTAGTCTTTCGTAGCTCTCTTAAACTGTCCCCTCGTTTTTTTGAGCCATTTCATGTGTTGGCGAGAGTTAGGACAGTTGCTTACAAATTGGATCTTCTGGCGGGTTCTCAAGTTCATGACGTGTTCCATGTTAGTCTTTTGAAAAAATGAATCGGTTTCGTGCCTCCTTCCTCTTCGATCCTTCCACCTTCTTCAGACACGTCCACAGTGTTGCCACAACCATATCTCATCTTGGATCGTCGTATCATTCGAAAGGGACTGTATCAACCAAAGTTAGAAATTCTAGTAAAATGGGATGGAGCTCCAAATGAGGATGCCATATGGGAAAATCAGTGGCGATTTTCGAAGATGTACCCAAATTTCAACCTTGAGGACAAGGGTGTTCCAAGTGGGGCGAAATGATGTCAGGTATGCCTAGTCAGCCATGTATGCCTAGTCAGCCATGCATGACTAGTCAGTCCAGGTTGCCAAGTGTCAATCCAGGTTGCCAGGTCAAAGAAGCATACGTGAAGACCAAGTCTACACTAGTTAGTTTGTTTGTTGCAAATAATGGGTCCTTATTTCCTGATCAGTATGTTGATCATGGCATGGATTCAGAACTGCTTATTTCCCATTATTTCCATTAACTTGCACATAATTTTATGTTCCACTCATTCGTTTGTAAGGCTATAAATAGCCCACAGTATTTGGATGAGATTATGCATAATATATTTCAATAACTTCTCAATCTCTTTCTTTACTCTGTTCTCTTTCTCTCAAATTCTAATTGTTCTCTGCCGAGTGTTAAAAGTACACAACAATTTGCCATTTACATTAGTATATAGTAATTGTTCATGTTCTGGGTGAATTGGTTGATAGATGTAAAAGTTATAGAAATTCAATTTCGAATTTAATTTATTTTTAATCTATTATAACCTTTTTTGTCATTTGATTATTATAATTTCGTTTGTAACCATTTTTCTTAAGTTGCCTCTATATATATATGGGTTCAGATTTTGTTTGTGCAAGTATTATAATTTCGTTTGTAACGATTATAATCTATGCGTTGTTGCCTACAGTAATGGAAAAGGAATATTTCATAGGATACAAAACTGAGGTTATATCAATTGTAATTACAAATCATAAATCTTGAATCACAGTTAATAAAACACCGATCACCAAATTTTATATTGTTCACATATTTTGATTATAATATAAATTTAATTTTAAAAAAAAGATAAAAACTTACCTTCGAAAAGAGAGTAAAACTTGCTGGATATTGTTCACAATCAGGACTCTTAGATACAAGGCTTATAAGAGAAATAAAGAGGTATATTTAGAGGTGGCCACGGTTCGGGTTTGGTTTCGGTTTCGGTTTCGGTTTCGGTCCGTAAAACCGTCGGTTAGAAACCGTGTACCAAACCGATTTTTCGGTTTCGGTTCCGGTTCCGTGGCCACCAAAACCGAAACCAAAACCGAAACCGAAACCGAAAAATCGGTTTGGTACACGGTTTCTAACCGGCGGTTTTACGGTTACGGTTTCGGTTTCGATTTCGAACGGTTATGGTTATAGTTTCGGTTTTGGGCAGTTTCACTTTCTGTTTTTTTTTTTTTTAATTTAAATTTTTATATACAAGTGAGATAAATCATAAAGATTGTTTGAAGAAAAAATAGATATAAATTCTTGCCAAATAATAATTACAATTGAACAATGTTTAAGAAAAGAAATTGACATTCATTAATAAATACAACTTTACAATTTCACAAAAAAAAAAAAAAAAAAAAAATTAGAAATTGGCCTTGAAGGCTTGAATTCAAATATACAATATTATAATGTAACAAAGTTTTTTTTTTAAAAAAAAAAAAAAAAAAAGAACCGGCTTTACACTTAATTTTGACCACAATTAAGTTGCCTACATATCCTCCAACAATGTAGAGGAATCAAATGCCACATAGTTCTTTTACCTTTAATTAGTTGCTTGGTGTTGGAGGTTAGAAGTTGGAACGGAATCTATTCGCTGCCTTCCGTTCCCATGGTTTAGTCATCTTCAAAGAAGTCGTTCACTATCTCTGGCTGGAGCTCTTGTTGTTAGTATTTTGCCTTTGTTCAATCATCAACACACGCCTGCATTTCAAGTGATTGTGGACACATAACCGACCGTCTTTGTTCCAAAATATTTCCACCCGCACTAAATTCTTGTTCCACAGCAATGGTAGAAACCGGCATTCCAAGAATTTGTTTGGCAATAATAGCCAAAATCGGATAATCCTGTTGATGATTCTTCCACCAAACCTGGATACTAAATCTTTCTTCTAAAAATTAATGAGTGGATTCTAAATACCGGTCAAGCTCAGAGTTAGATGAGGATGAAGAAGATGTCCGTAATTTTTTGGCTCTTTGGGAAAACAATCGATCCCTTAAACCTTTTAATTGAAATTTTGAGGAAATAGCAGTACCACCAGATGTGGGTTAGGATTGTGAAACCGGCATGCTTAAAGATGGACCATACATTCTAAGATATTCATCATATAATTCATAAAACAAAGTCTTAACGGAATTACAATAATTAAGAACATCAACTTCTAATCCTAAACTTTTGTAATAATGAGTTAAATAAACCTACAAACATTCTAATTTAACGTGGATCAAAACACAATGCAAGCAAGTAAATATTTGGAATCTCCCTATAATACTGTACCCATTTTGTTTTCATGGCAGCAACACATGGACTCAATTGAACATCGAATTCACAGTCACTAAATGCACCATCAATATTAACGCTTTGAATAAGAAATAAATGAGTAGTGGGATATAGTAAATACCAGATAAAGCATTGGTAGTATCATTAAAAACACGTAACAATTCAATAACTTTTATACATGCATCCTAATGGTTCAATTGAGGAGAAATTGAAGGAACGTTATAAGTAATAAAGGAAACTAATAATTCCTTATATTCAACACTTTCATTAAGCAACTTATAAGTAGAATTCCAACGAGTGGTAATATCTCGAGAAAATTTAATGGGACACATATTATTCTGAGAGCAATATTTTAACCACTGTTTCTGGATTTTGTTATGCCTCCAGATATAGTTAATACTATCTCTAATTGGACTAATATAAGCAGAAAGCTGTGTTAATCCAACTTGAACACACAAATTTAAAACATGGCATGCATATCTTTGATGAAATAATTTACCCCCAAAATAGGTGAAACAAATTATAGGTGTGTACAATTAATCGGGGGGGGGGGGGGGGGGGGGGGGGTGGTGGTGGGGGAATAGACTTTATTCGATTTTACCCAATTTTTGTGTATGGTCAAGATTACGAAAATACCCCTAACTAGTCAATATAAAATAGCAAGTGTAAAATGTGCGGAATATTAAATAACACTTGATATTTACGTGGAAACCCTCACGGGAAAAATCACGGGCTAATAAGTGTGCCACACTCGAACCTCGAATCCACTAAATGTGTATAAACGATTACAACCTAATCCCGGTATATAATCACACACCTACCTAATCCCGGTATAAGTGAACATAGTCCAATTGCTTGTGATTTATGCAACCTAACCCCGAAAGCTATACAAGTCTTACTTCTTAATGAAGAGATAAAGAACCTATGTGAATATATGAAATATCCAAAATGCAATAAAGAGCTAGGGAACCCTATATGCTTATCTAGGATGACAATATGGCAATTAAATTAATCCTAGATATTAATAGCTAAATGACATGTCAAAAAACTTAGCTAATCAAGAATAAGCAAAACCTAGATAGTTATCACAATACAACACTCAATCAATATATCACAAATAATCTCTAACTTGTATTTAGCATATTATCTAAAAACATACAAGTAATTAAAGAGATGTCTTAATATGAAAAACACTAAAATTAGATGAGATTAGTGAAGAACATACCAAGGAAGATGTGATGATCCAAAACCATGCATGGATTCATCCTAAATGATCATGGATGATCCTAGATGAACTTTGATAAACAAAGGAAAATCTTTGAGTGTTTAAAGGAGAGTTCTTAAGAATTTTTCTCCTGAAAAATATGATATTTTTAACTCTTGAAAACTGACCTGAAAACATAGAGTGATATATATAGAGGCCATAAGTAAAGTGTGGTTGTTTTGAAAAATCGCACCAGAAATTGCTCTATACGCTGGTGGACCAGCGCAAAAACAAAAATTGCAGTAAGCATTGGTTGACCAGCGCAGGTGAGGGGCGCAACACCAGCGACAGAACACTGGGCGTTTTGTGCTGGTGTGCTTGCGCTGGACGACCAGCGCACGACCAGCAACTGACCACTGGACGATTTGCGCTGGTGTGCTGCGCTGGTCTGGTGCATGACGACAAGCGCACAACACACTCCCTTTAAGCTCACACACAAAAGTGCAAGGGTAAAAAGGTAAAGAAAATGCATCCTAATGCCTAACATGATATGTCATTATAATCACAAGATGCAATCAATATACTCATGCAAGAAGAGAGATTAATTAATCAATAATGCACACATAATACAAACACATAACATTCAAGAATAAGAATTATGCAAGTGTTGTGTGTGTGTGCAACTACATTTCTTCAAAGCAAGTAAGCACTTTAGAATTTTACCTTTTGTGCTTCTTCTCTTGAGGTCTTGAGAGGGCCTTGGTTGTGCAATGCACCAACCATTAAATACATAAGCTACCCTTACAAGTATCCCCATATCGTGGTTTGTCCACAAAATAAGCCAATCAACAAATGAGATCCTTACAATAGGGATTGCACAAATCCTGTAACATAGGAATAGATGTGGTATTGCTTGCAGCATTATCAAAGCCAATAGCAAAAATTTTGTTTAGGATAAAGTACTCTTGAAAAATTATTTTAAGGAGTTGTAAAATATTTTGAGCTGAATGTGAGTCATCGAAAACATGAAATGCAAGAATTCTTTTTTACACGTCCCACTCGTTATCCATATAATGACAGGTCACACCCATGTATGAATGATCATTAAAATTGTCGGTCCATATGTCGGCACATATGGAAACATGACCTTGAAATTGATAAAAAAATGATTTCAATTTGTTTTTTTTTTCTCTTTTGTAAATGGTATTTAGTGTACGTGTGAGAGTGGATCTAGGAACACGTTGCATTGCAGGATTTAATGCATTTTGACAATAATTAACAAAACCTACTTTCTCACCAAAACCAAAAGGTAAGTGTTCAACTGCAACCATTAATGCTATTTCTTCCCTATTTTTTTTCAGTCATATAATGAAATAATTGATTATAAGGGGTTGCATACCTGGAGATTTGGGCTTGGTTACTAGCCTTCTCGTATTCGGACAAATGAGTTTTTTTGATATGGACCCAGTATGTGCCATATCCGAAGGATTTGGTAGTCTTGTATGATTTGGGGCAGTAATTGCACTGGATTTTGACAAATCCACCTTTTAAGTTAGTTTTCTTCATATGCACTCTGAAGAGTTCGGACTTCATCAGCTTTTCTTCTTCACCTTCACCTGCAAATAAAATCATTTGAAGGGGGTGGGGGGGTCAGATAGATTTTCATTAGTATTGGGGGTATTGTGATCGGGGTCGAGTTCGTCGACCTCGGGAATTATTAGAGGGGTATTAGGAATTGAAGGGTGATCGGATCCATAACTATCTTGAAGGAACTCGTGGTAAGCCACATCGTCGTAAGTGATATCACCACCAACGTGTTCCAACAAGTTTTGCATTGGACCCTTTCCTTTGTCCAAATTTCTTGAACCATCTTCTCCACTTGCCATTGAAAAATTAATAACACAAAAAATATAGATATATGTAAAGAAAATATTGCTGGAATAATAGTGGTAACAAGGTAACACTTAAAAAAAATAGATGATTGAAAAAAAAAAATGTTGTAATAATAGTGGTGAAAAAAATTTTATGATAGTAAAAAATAGAAGAAATAAATATTGTAAATCAATTTGATGATTGAAAAAATACATGATAGTAAAAAATTGAAGAAATAATTTATATGTGAAATGAGAATTAAAGAAAATTATAGATTGTAAAGAGAATTGAGAATTTGAGATTGAGAGAAGTTGAGAGAATGAGAGTGGTGTGAAGAATAATGAAGTGGGGGGTATTTATAGGATTATAGTAGAGAGGGGCAGGTTTTCAATTAAATTTTTTTATTTTTAAAGCTATTTAAAATAAGCAATATATTAAAATAAAGATTTCTATACCATATATAATTATGATGAAATTGGAAATATGTTATATATGGGGGATAGTATAGAAAAAAAGATTTTGGATTGTATTTAATGCAATTAAGTGATTTGCAATTAAGTGAAAAATCAGGATTTTTTACTTTTTATTTTAAGTTGTTTTTTGGTTTTTTTAAGTTGTTTGACCACTTAAAAAAAAAAAAAACAAAACAACTTAATAATTATGATTCATACCCATTAAGTTTTAAGTAGAAAAAACAAACGACCCCTTAGTTTTTTTTGTTAATCCAAATCAGCCATATATTAAGATGTATTGAGAGAATACAATGGCATTAACATACTTACCATCTATAATAATCAGTTTCCTCCAACATTTCAATCCATATACAAAGAGACCTAAAAAGAATTCTCTATATACTCATATTGTCCTTTTATAATTACAAATATTAGCTCATAATTATACATCCACATTTTCATAAATGAAGGGTAACATTTATGTGATTTGTTAGGTTGTTAAATCTGAGTGATGGTTATTACTTATCACTCACCTTGCGCATTTTCTTTTTCTTATCATTTGTTTTTCATGCTAATAGATACCTCAGGCTATAGTCCACATTAATTTCAATAGAAGAAGGTTTGGTTCCCATCATATCACACAAAATTATGCCACCAACTATGCTAATTTACCCACCCACCACATAATTAATCTTGTTTTATAGTTTCTTGGACACAAAATTATGCTAAAAGAAGAGGAAAAACACTCGATTAAAAATAAAAATGATTTATCTATTACAAGGTACATAATTGTGGTTCAAAACTTCCGATGGAGACAATTTTTACATCTGCCAAAACCATAATAATAACAGTTTACCATCTTCAGAATACCTCAAAGTAGCAACATCTTGAAAGCCCTAGCTACCCGCATATGTTCTTCTTCACAGCAAAGAAAAGACGGAGAGATCAAAACTTTATGGAGTCCTTCGGTATTATCATTTTGATGTAAGGGCTAAGGAGTACTCCGATGTAAAAGACGCTATCCGGGAAGCCTTCACTTCTTTGGCTTTCCTCGTTTTCCATTTTTACCGAATTTTTTACCCTTCTGAGACTTGCTCTTAACATAAGAAATCCTGTTTGCCTTATTCTGCCTTTCCTTCCGAACTTGATCAAGATTTTTAATTTCTGTACGCACGTGAGCATTAGGCATTGAACGCTGACCCCCTCTAAACTTTCTATTATTCCCACGATGATCTCCTACACAGAAACAGTTTAAAAATAAATGACAAGTGCCATTCTTCAAAGCTTTGAATTTGAGCAAGCAGATAGTTATTATATACATTATAGATGCAATCTAGGAAAAAGTGAATGAAGAGTACAACCGCAGGCTTAAACTATTACTGCATTAAAATCAATAGCTATGCAGTGTCCTGTCTACCGATATGTGCAGTTTTACAACAATCACATGTCCATCTTCACTACTCTACCCATCTCCACCCATTTTGAATTTAAGGCCTTGTCTCATTAACAGCTAGTTATATACCAAGAAATGGCCGTTTTCTTTGCCAGTGCAACAGATTGTTGTAAGCAATAATAATAATAAGAAGAAGTCAAAAAATTTAACAATTCTGGTTTAAATCACAGTTGTTCATCTAATGATATTGAAAATCTAAAACAAGTATACTATTTCAATGCCGGACAGAGCATTTAGGTTATTGTAGTTGAGGCAAGTGATTTATAAACTCTTCAACTGTTTATTATTATTATGATAATTATTTTAATCATTATTTAAAACGAGAACCATGAAGTCTGTTTTCAGATAAATGAGCCTCAACAATTTCAATAGTGAACAGGGTGGTCATGCAAAAACCATAAAAACCTTTCACGTTAAGGTTCCACAAATGTTTGCATGCATGCATATGGCATGAGGTGATTGAATTTTATTTCTGGCACTTAAAAGTCATTTTAATTACTCACTGATTTTATCGTAAAACAGCTAAGTCATGCTTGAACATTTTCTTTGCTAATTAAATAGAATTTAAACATCAGACATTAGTTAAAGCAAACATAAACCAGCTGGGTTAAGATCTTATTTACAAAAAGAGAAACAAACACAAACACTACTTGAAGAATTGCACACAACACAGTGAGTCACATACATTTGTGGTGTGCTCAGCACTCCCTTCACATAAGGAAAAAATAAAGAAGATAACAGAAAACTTATAAAGAACTTAAGATATATAATACACAGGAACCTCTGGTTTCAGAAAAATTACCTGACGTATTTGTGGTGTACTCAGCACTCCCTTCATTATTTGTTCCAACTTTCTTGTGAGACTGTTCTTTCCACTTCTTGTATATCCCAGTTTTTGTAGCTTTTACTTTTGCACCACTCTCTGTCTTCACCTACATACCAGGAAACGAAAAAATAAATAAGTAAATAATACTGATAATAATGCTAGTCACTAGTCACTACTCCCACTGGGGCTAGGTAGCTTCACAACAATAATAAAAAGAAAAGAGTGAAAACTCCTCAACTTCTTAAATATGTTATTTAATATTAATAAAAGTAGCATCGTTAATCATTAGAGATGCAAATGATAACAAGAGACATGAATTTAGCTAAGTACTTAGCCATGGCATACAGCTTAAAAGCAAAAGGCAGAAATATAACTTTTTGAGAAATTGAAACTATGAACACCATCTAGCTGTCTCAGAACAACAATAAGTTCTCACTTACACAAAATGACTGCCACTTAATATGCAAAAATTTTCAGATACTACAGTAATTAATACATAAGAAATACTACACAAATGGAAAAGAGTTCAGCAAATAGTACCTTTCCACTAGCTGTAACACGTTCACCGTTGTTCAACTTGACATACTTTTTACTCCTCTGCCACCAAATATTGTCATAAGATAAAAGTAAAAATAACTGAAATGAAGATAAAACCAACCATCATCTGCTTAAAATACCTTATCCCAATGATATACTGATTTATTTTTCTGCATGCCTGAACTATCATCTGCAACCAGATCTAGTACAGCAGCTTCCAACCTACAATAAGAATTAGCATCAGTAGATACCAGCTACTTCACAATATATAACTCAACTTCAATGAGTCTGCCACATCATTACATGCATTTAAGATAAAATTAAATGGGAAATTTTCAATATTTTAACTTTTGGCTGGGAGAAAGACATGTTAACGCATGCACACATGTGTGCCCATATATGCATCTGATAGTTGAACAAAATAATTAAATTTAAATAAATAAAAAACAAAGATGAAGACAAAAAACAAAACCAAAAAAAGAAGCCAATAGGTGACATACAAAACAGATGTGTGGGCAAGAAAAAACAAACATTTATTATTTATATGCTACAAACTATGTAAGAAGTCTCTGCAATGAATTTTGATGTATCAGGCGCAAGCACACACCACACACACACACGAGAGAGAGAGAGAGAGAGAGAGAGAGAGAGAGAGCATGAAAATTTAATGTTAATTATTGCCATCTTGATAATCAGTTGTCATCATCACCTATAATATTCATGGATGCATAGAGAGAGAGAGAGAGAGAGAGAGAGAGAGAGAGAGAGCATGAAAATTTATGTTAACTATTGCCATCTTGATACACCTCTAATATTCATGGATGCATACCAACTCGCCAATCTACTCAGGCATGTCATATAAAATATGTTAACAAGAAAATAAATGAAGAACTAATATCTTTTCTAGTCAAGAATTTTGTATCAAAACCTTGACCAACAAACTATATTTGGATCTAAAGACTACTCTTTTAAACATATAGGAAGTTTGGGGATTTACTGCTGTGCCCAAGAGCTATTCGAGTGTTGGCCTGTTTTCCATTGGTATATTTTCTACTTTTAAGACAATTTTCAATTATCAACCCAGAACATACAGATTACAGACAGTAACATCTCCATCCTGCCAATATAGAATTTGTTTTCTTCATTTGGCAAAAGGTCCAAAACACAACCAAGAATTTCTAACTCATGTATTTTCACATTTAAAATTCATCACATAATCATGTCGATTTCTACATTCCAGGCTAATGCAGTTAATATAAAGCAAAATCATCATCACCAGGATTGAAACGTATTAGCAAGCACAAGAAGCAGACTGCATGACAATTTACCTATTTGATCCAAAACCTTGGTCAGCTCTTACAGAAAGTCCAGCCTCCATGTGCTGAACAAAGTAAAAACAAAACAGTTGGCCACGTTTTCAAATCCAAAGCATGCATCAGAACAGAATACTATTAATAAGAACTTAATATTAATGTTACACTGAAACCATTATCAGAAAGTAAAATCAAATGTTTATAATATGTAACCTACATGATTAGTTGGCACTGAGCTTATATAGAACTCCTCATCTCTGAAGCTCTTTGCCTTTCTTTTGGAACCAGCAGCTTTTAACATCACAACAAGGATCAAGACATTAATTACCAAACAGAAAAGAAGTTAATGTTGGCTAAAAGACCAAATATTCCTTGATGAGTAACATTTTCTTAAAGTTTCTCATATTGAATTTAATATCCCCAAAACTCTTTATTGACTAAAATATGAAACAAAAAAATAACTTTTCACATAAAAATAATCAAGCTAATGATACACCACTAGATACTGGGCATTGGCAAAAGTCAAAACACAACACCTTTTTTCTCCTTTTTCTTAGAAGAAGTGATTTCAGGCTCATCATCTTCCTGCAGAGTACCAAAGGGTTCATTTAGCAAAATACGGAAGAAAAAACAAAACAAAACAAAAGAATCTACCAAATAACCAATGATATCAAACCTTGAAATCATATAACCCCAGCATTTGGTCACAATTAACATTAAGCAATTATATGAAAACCAAGCCTCACAGTAAGCAAGAGCCAATTCTCTTATTATAATGCCTAAAGAGCCATGGATGTACCATGTAAGCATTTAGGCCATAGGTTGGACCTTCTAGCATTTGGGCTAGACAAGGATAGTGGATATTCAAAGCCAATAGAGACAAAATGAAAAAATATTCTCATGATCAATCAACAAATCATTGAGATATGACCAAGCCAAGAAGATCCCAGATGGTAGGTTGAGATCACTCTTTCAAAGCAGAAGTTGCATGCTATTTAAATAACCATCTCTTTTGGATTCTCAAGCCTAATATACTCATTAATGGTAAATACTTACTCTCACTCTCACATAAGCATTCACATCATAAACTTGTGTATAGACTAAACTCAATATATTTACTTTTGGCGATACATGTAAGAATCCTCTATAACAAGAAATTCATACAAACTAGGTCTAGTTTCATCAAACTGTTCCTTCACTGTGCAAGGAAAAGCAAATGCAGCAAGAAAAGAGAATGCAATATGGGATATAATAGAGTTAAGACGACATCAGATACAGCATTTTGCAATGAAATTAATCATTCATCCAAGATACAGATCCAAGATTTACCTCGTTTACAGTTTTGCTAGATCGCTGCTGATGCACCAAATTAATGATCTCCTCATGAACAGCTCTCTTCTTCTTCATCACATCAGCCCATTGGCCAGGCTGCATAGGAACAGGATAGATATAAAAGCTATACAATCTGAACACACATAATGGGGCAATAAAAGGCACACAGAAAACAAGGAGGAAAATATTTAAATTACATAGACACGACATGACCATGAGCACAATAAAAAACAAACTCTATAGGCTAAATTCCATAAAGGAAGAATAAACATATTGGCTCCTGCTGTGCTTGTTTGTGAACAGCTGTTTTCTCCTTGTGTATTCTTTTGCTTCCTGTAATAGAGTTTTCCTAGTTTCTTATCAAAAAATTACAATTTCCTGATCATGGCCTATCCTGAATTTTTTCTTTGCTTGAAGCATCCCATATTCTCGCTAACAATCTTGTCTATTAAATTACAATATAAGATTAACCAATAACCGTAATGATTTTAAGAAAATGAGAGGGAGAATGCTTCAATTCGATGTTGACAACGAATCATCTGTACGGAAATACTAAAAGAAATTTAAGTAAAAAGAAATTAGCATCTAGAGATAACTTGAGTTCATAACTTTTGAGATGGCACTACTTTGTTAAAGTCTGTATGATGTAGGATGAAAAAACAAATAAAAAAATACAGTGAAAAGAGTAAGAGGATAGGTGAGACATAGGCTAGATAGGGATAGAGTTTAGAATAGAAAGGGCAAGAATTCAGAAGAAAAAAAAAAGGAAGAAAACCAAAGGAAAGGGGAGAAAAATGGAAGAAATTGTGAGGGAACAGAATGGGGAGGAAAATCTCAATTCTCATTCATTCATCAACTCATAATTTTATTAGAAAAAACAACATAGGGATTCTATTTATAGGCAACTAAATCTAAACAGCTAAAATACAGAAAAGAAAACCTAATCTAGCTTTCCTAAATAAATAAAAAATCCTACAATTCTAAACATAATATATCAATAAAAGTATAAAACTCTGAAGTTTCTTATAAATTAATAAAACCTCTAGATTTAATATATTTCCTATAATGGATAATTGCAACTTCAAATGAAATAACATAATTAACTAACAAGGGGCAAGTGTAGGATGGTAAAAATAATTAATTAAGACCAAAGGAACTCCAAATTTTGGATCGTAAATTTTGATCATCAGAAACAAGCAAATAGTAGAAAAAACTTAAAAATCAATTAATCAAATATTGATAAAGAAATACTACCACTATGAATACAGAAGCAACTATTGACAACAAGGCATCTGCCTCTTAGAGTCTTAGGTTATGTATATATATATGAAGGAAGTTACCTGCATATGCTTTGATCTGGCAGCTTCACCTTCAGCTTCCAGGATGGTCTGCTTGGGTCTAAAGGAATATAGCAGACATTGTGTAATTAACATTTTGAATCATTACATCAGAAAGGAGGCTACAAAAATCATATTTGCATTAATTAAAAAGGAAAAGGAAAGTAGAAAGCTTCTAGCACTCACCTGAAAGCTTTTAAGCGCTCTGAAAAAGCCAATGCCATTAGTTCACCGCCTTCCAAAACATTTTTGAAAATTGGATGCAACCCTTCATGGGGCAAATCCTTCGCTCTTTTAATTGACTCCTTAGATGGTGAAGGTTTTGTCTTTGAATACAAGCGGAAAGCATTTGTGCAAGCTTTCTGCAAAGCAATAAGCTCCCCAGACGAATCAATGGTTTCTCGAATGCGGTCTGATACAAGATCAAGGACTGTCTGGGGAAAACGTCCATAGACAGTTTCTCCATTGGCAACTGCGTCATCAATCTTGGACATAACCCCATCCATATCCTGCAAAACCTTCTGCTCAGTAGGTGCAGGCCATATTGGTTTTGAGAGAAACAGATGAAGATCTAAAACGTATGGCATATCGTCCGATGTCACGAAAGAAAATGCAGTACCAGTTCGGCCAGCCCTTGCAGCTCGCCCTACTCGATGGACAAAAATTTTAGGTTTTGGGGGGAAGTCCCAATTGATAACATTATCAAGTAAAGGTATGTCAATGCCCCGAGCAGCAACATCTGTCACAATTAACAGCATAGTCTTTCTTGACCTAAACCTAGCTACGTGAATCTTACGAGCATCTTGATCCATATCACCATAACATACAGAAGGCTCTATACTCTCTTCCCTGAACAATACATTAAGGAACTCCACATGATGTTTTGTGGAAACAAAGATCAATGTCTGCTGATCAGAACTAATCTGCTCTCTTATCAAATAAATCAATGCTGCATATTTTTCTTCCGGGCGTAATGTGAAAAATGTAAGTTTCAAGTCAGGGCTAATCCTAGTGTCCAAATCAAGGCGCACAAGATGAGGGTCTCGCAGGCCTGCCTTGGCGAACTCAGCAAGGGCACTTGGTAAGGTTGCGCTGAAAAGCAAGGTTTGACGGTTCTCACTCAACTGGGTGAGGATTTTATGCAACTGCTCGGCAAAACCCATGCCAAATAGACAATCCGCTTCATCAAAAACAACATATTCCACTGTTTTCAATGACATATCATCAACCTCAGACAAATGGTGCATGAGCCTACCAGGAGTTGCAATTATAATATCAGGGTTCTGTGCTAATTCTTCAAACTGACTTTCCATGCTATCACCACCAACCAGTAAACTAGTACGTAGATCTGCGGCAGAAACAAAAAATGATCAGAATATTTCAAAAATATAAACCAAAAATTATATGATTTAATTATTTTTTTTTAGCCAAAACATATATCCAGAAAGCTTTATCTAAAAACTCTGTTAAGTGTAAACTACTTCTTTAATCTTAATTGACTTCACTGGGCTATTTTACAACTTCAAGATGGCATTTGACTGCCAGAATGGAATTGACACTGGAATGTAAAAGAAATAAAAAATGAGTCATACAAAGGAATGAAACCAAGGGGATAATCGACTCAATTGTTTGCTAAAATTATCAAATTGAGACTTCAGTCAAGGATTGCATTCTTTACGGTGTTTGTTAACAATCAAAATAAGATCAAGTGTACGCTATTCTCACAAAAAGAACCCCAAAACTCGAAATATATATTTAAGCTTTATGTTGACAACAGCTTTAGCTCCTGTTTTCAGTTTCACATGAAGTAACATATATCTAATACATATGAAAATTTTCAGATTGAAATTCGGGTTCAACATTCAAGCAATAAGAATTCAATTCCTAGTACATAAGGCATCGAAAACAATCATAAAAGTTATAATGAATCCCTAGTATTTATTTTCTATATTCTACTGTCACATACTTTATTTTAGCTGAAAAATACATAAACTAAATGTAATCAACCAAAAATAGATTCACTTTCGCTCAAACAAAACTAAAACTTGCATACATTTATAATCATTGCATAGCATAGAACACAAATAAAATAAAAACTAACCAGTATGTCTGCCCAACTCTTTAGTGAATTTCAAGGTCTGGAGAGCCAAGTCTCGTGTAGGAGACAAAATGAGAGCTCTGACTCCGCCTTGTGGCACGTGTTGGTTCAACCTCTGAAGCATTGGAATCAAGAAAGCGGCGGTCTTGCCTGAGCCGGTACGGGCCATGGCGACGACGTCGAGGCCGGAGAGAATCAACGGCATGGTCTTGCGCTGGATTGGAGTAGGGACTTTGTATCCCTTACGCTTGACTCCTCTGAAGACATTAAGGCTCAAATTCAAGGACTCGAAGCCTCCTGACTTGGACTTCTTCTTCATCTTATCTCTGCGCTTAAGCTCCGCTTTCGAGCTCACCATAGGTTGGTCCCGCGACGACATTGGCGCTAAGTTTCTTTCGAATTTTCTCGTGAAACAAACGGAGGTTTTGCTGCCTCTAACCCTCTTTATTGGTGTATCAGTGTATCACGCTTAACCTAGAAGCGGTGCCAGAAGCCCAGAACTATGGGTGGGCGGGTACCCGAACCTAAACTTACCCGATCAATCTGACCCGACCTGGTTAAGTTTGATAGGATTAATTTTGAGATTTTGGGTTGGATTGAAATGAAAAATGTAACTCGGGCCCGAGTTACATTTTTCATTTCAATCCAACCCAAAATCTCAAAATTAATCCTATCCAGTGTTGTAAAAGTCGCCGAGTCGGCTCTAGTCGCTAGTCGGAGAGCTGCCGCCACGATTTCAAGGTAATCGACGTGATTAGGCGGGCATAGATAAGTCGGCACCTAGTCGGAGAAAGTCGGCAAGTCGGAGGTTGGAATACATACAATATTTATGCTTTCCTCTGAATTAATTGAAATTCCTTTCATGTATTATCTTGCCTTATTCTAAATTTTCATATTAAAAGCAAAGAAATAGAGCTTGACTTTGCAAGTTCTTTTCTTTTCTTATGACTTCATGCTCAAGGATGATTAGAAAATTTTCGAATTTCTATAGACAACAGGGCTAGCACAGATACTCCATTTGATATGATTAATTATAATCTATGAACTTCATTATTACCTTATGGATAACATTTAAATGAATTTCAAGGATAATATTTTTATTTGGTAAACCCTCGGAAGCACGGATACGGATACGGTAAATCTCAAAAAACTTGGATACGGATATGGCAGGGATACGTCAATTAAAATAATATATATTTAAATTTTTTTAAAATAAGAATATATAAAAAGATATTTGATAATTCATTCAAAAATCAAAACATATTCATATCCAATCATCCAAATAACACATGTCACATAACAATGTTGGAGAATACTTAAATGGGTGCTGAACTTGCTTGGGTATCTTCGTACAGGATTCGTGGATGAAGAATTCACATTGTAATGTTTACAATAAACTGAACTACTGATTCTCTGCTTGCAACAACAACAATCCTTTTACATGGTGTTTTGTTATATTCCTATCTTCTTGTTATGAATTGATAATTTTAGAATAAAAAAACAATCCATATATATAATTCGTTCATTTAAAAAAAATAATAATAATAATAATTTATTACCTGATAACTTTGGAAGGTGTACACCACTCTTATCCTCTATATCACCACCCAGTTAGCAGCTGGCACCCACCAATTTCATACTTTATTTTTATTTTTTTAATTAACATATTTATATATTTTTTATTTATCTTGATTAGTGTGTTATCTTCCACATCTCATCGATCAAAGCTTTTTTTCCTATCTCAATTTTCCAAGACTCTCTCTCTCTGGTTTCAAAAAAAAAAAAAAAAAAGACTCTCTCTCTCAGAGTCTCTGTCTCTCCATCTCTACCTTCACGATTCACCTTTTTCTTCTTCTTCTTAATTTTCTCTGCTTTGTTACTTATTTTTTTCTTTTTCCTTTCGTTTCTTAATCTTCTTCTTCACCGGACGACGGCAGCTTCGGCGAGAAACCTTAGATCTCTTGTTCACAAAATTCTCTTTCTTCTTCTTCCTCTTCTCTTCTCCTTCTTCTTTTCTTCTTTCTGCTTTTTCTTTTCTTTCACTGTCAAGTGGCCGCTCCTCATTGAAACGAGCCCTAATCCTAATCTAATATATTTCTTTAAAATTTTATTTTGACCCAAATATTTTTGAAATTATAATTTGACCCCGTTTTGTACTACAATATTTATGATTTTACCCCAAACGTATCCCTAGCGTATCCATGCTGTATCCTTGTCGTATCCCCCAAGTATCCTCCTTGTTGACTTTTAAAAAAGTCAACGAATACGCCATTTGGCGTATCAGATACGTATCCTGGCGTATCGGATATGTATCCTAGTGTATCCGGGGAGTATCGGAACTGGATACGAGTTCGATACGAGTTACCTCCACCAAATGGAGTATCTGTGCTTCCTTGGGTAAATCATATATTGACATATTGTAATTCTTGACTTTCAAATATTTCAGTTTGTTAATCCTCTCTTTTTATTTTTGTTTTTAATGTGTTTTTGTTGTGGGTTTTATTGATAACTAACTCTTTTGGAAGGTTGCTGTTGAAATCTAACCCATTTTTGAAAAAATTGTAACACTAACTCTTTTTTAATGCATAAGTACCATTTTACCCTTACTTACTAAATTTTCTCTTTTACTCAATATATCCCTCTTATTTACTTCTTCTCATCAGTTCTTCACACCTATCCTCTCCTCCTCACGTCAGACTCATTCTTCTCCCTCCCCAATTTTTTTTTTTCTTTTGTTCTCTCTTCCTTTGCAAATACAAATTAATCAACTCCACCATTGAGCAACTCCACAAGGGTTCCTTCCATTGAAGCTTTTAGGTGAGTTTTTTATTTTATTTTTTGAACTTTCATAACATTGTTCTTCTCAACCATGTCCGAATTTCTTGAATTTGTGAAATATTTTGGTGAAAATTGTTTACATTTACATAATAAATCATAGGTCTTGGTTGAACTTGAAGTTGTTGTGGTCAATTTAGAGTTCACAAGTAGAAATTTTAGTTTATTTATTGTTAAAAATGTGTTATTTACTTAAATTTGTGTATTGGGTTCTTTATTTTTGTGAAAATAGCTTACATTAATGTAATAGAGCATGAGTCTTGGTTGAATTTGATGTTGTTATGGTCAATTTAGAGTTCATAAGCAGAATTTTTAGTTTTTTTCTTGTTAAAAACGTGTTATTTACTTAGATTTGTGTATTGGGTTCTTTATTTTTGTGAAAATAGCTTACATTAATGTAATAGAGCATGGGTCTTGATTGAATTTGTTGTTGTTGTGGTTGTGGTTGATTTTCCATTATAGTATTGAATCTAGAGAATTGAACAATTTTTTTGGAATGTGTCCAGCATAGAATTCCTAACAGTTGTTAGGAATTCCTAACGCCTGTTAGGAATTTCCTAATGCCCGTTAGGAATTTCCAAACAATGTTTAGATTCATAATATTTTGTAGATTCAATGTACCATGAATTTATAATATTTGTTTAGGAATTTGATTATAAATTTCCTGTGCATTTGAAAGGTGGCTTGCATGGATAAAGTCCGATTTGTTATTTTATATGGCGGTGAATGGAGTAACAGTGGTGGGAAGTTCAAATATCAATATGGATTGTCTAAAGTAATTTCAGTTTCAAGGGAAACATCGTATGAGTCATTACTTGACATCGTATCTCGTCTTGTTGAAGCCAATCCAAGCGAGTCCTCCATCAAAATGAAGTTCATCTTTAATTCACCTGAGGTTTTACCACCATTTGAAGTTTTGAATGATGATGATGTGCAAGTATTTTGTGTGAAAATTCCGATATGAATACAAGAACCTCTTTATGTGTCACTATTGAACGGAAAAGTATAATAATTCCAAACACACAAGGTCCTGACAATGAACTTGTGAACGAAGACTTTGCCAATGTTTTTGAATCGAATAATGGCAATGGAGTTGGTCTTGATAATATACATGAAAGTTTATTGAGTCCAAATGACTTTCATAATACTAATGTATTTTCTATTGGGGTGGACAATGATGATGAAGTTAGAGATAGTCGGCCATCAACCTTAGAGGTACCCTCAAGAAGATCAAGGGTTGCAAGTTCTCAGGGAATTGGGACAAAATCATCAATAATACATGGAAGTTACACATCATTGGAGAGTGTAGTCAATAATGTTAAAGAAGTTGGGGTTGGTGATTTATTTCCTAGTAAGGAAGAGTCACAGATGAAAATGCAATTGTTGTCAATTGGTAATCATTTTCAGATCAAAGTCAAGAAATCCACCAAAACTTTGTTGGTTATGTCATGCATTATCGAAGATTGCAAATGGCATATCTGTGCAACAAAGCTTAAGGATTGTGAATCATTTCGTGTACAAAAATACTTGCTCGATCACACTTGCTCTCTTGATGCCCTCCATTTTGATCATCGACAAGCAAGTAGCAAATTGATTGGACATTGCATAAAATCAAAGTTTGAGGGAACTTCACAGTCTTATAGACCGAACGACATAATTGATGATATGAAAAAGCAGTGTGGAATGACTTTGGGTTATAACAAAGCATGGAGGGCGAGAGAGGTCGCCATGGGTTTAGCTAGAGGTTCACCAGATGAGTCATTCACCATTCTTCCTTCATATTGTCACATGCTTGAAATGAAAAATCCAGGGACAGTTACATTTATTGACATTGATGCTTTAAATCGCTTCAAGTATTTTTTTATGGCATTAGGACCTTCCATTGAAGGGTTTAAAAGTTGTATTCGTCCAGTGGTAGCTGTCGATGGAACTTTCTTGAAATGCAAGCATCATGGTACCTTGTTTATTGCAACAAGTTTGGATGGAAATAACCAAGTCTACCCATTGGCCTTTGGTATTGGTGGTTCAGAAAACGACCAATCATGGCATTGATTTTTTACAAAGTTACATGAGTTGATTGGTGAAATGAGTGATCTTGTATTTATCTCTGATTGAAACTCAAGCATTGCAAAGGCAGTTGCAGGTGTGTTCCCTAATTCACTGCATGACATATGTATGTATCACCTTGGTCAAAATATAAAGGCAAAATTTAAAGGTGTTGAAGTCCATGATATATTTTACAAATGTTCAAAAGCTTATCGTGTTGTTGAGTTTAATCAGATTATGCGCCAAACAATGGGTATAGATGCGAGTGTTGCACATTATTTGAATGAGGCAGATCCTACAAAGTGGGCTAGAAGTCACTTTGACGGAGGGAGATATTGTATAATGACAACTGCAGAGTGTTTGAATGACATTTTAAAGGATGCACGAGAGTTGCCGATCACAAAATTAGTTGAACATATACGTGGTTTACTACAAAAGTGGTTTTGGGAAAGGCGTGAAGCTGCTACAAAAATGAGTACTCCAATAACAAAGTAGGCCGAGAAAAAGTTACGTCATAGGAGTAATAAATCACGTTGTTACCGTGTGCATCTTATCAATCTATACGAACACCACGTTGTTGACGAATACTTAAATGGATTTGTTAACTTAATTGAGAAGACTTATACTTGTCGAAAATTTCAGTTGGACCAACTCCCTTGTAGACATGCACTTGCTGCTTGTAACCTTCGTCGTTCTTCATGTTATGATTTTTGTTTCCATTATTACCACAAGGAAACATTGGCTACAGCTTATGATAGTTCCATTTAGAGGTGGCACGGTTCCGGTTTCGATTCCGAACTGGCGGTTCCGGTTCCGATTCCGGTTCCACGGTTTAGTGGAACCGGAACCGGAAACCGTGGAACCGGAACCGGAACCGGAATCGGAACCGGATAGAACCGGTTCTGGTTCCGGTTCCGGTTCTACAGGAACCGACGGTTTTGAACCGGAATTTTTTTTTTTTTTTTTTTTTTTTTTTAAACAAAAAAAAATCTTTCTAAGTTCTAACTTGTAACTTATAAGTTATAGATTGTAATAAAATAAAATAAAATATATAAATGACAAATTACAAAATAAAATTCATTGAGTTCATAAGTTCATTGGATGTTGGAAGTTAGATCATCGTCATCCGACTATCCGAGTATCCAACCGAAAATAAAATAAAATAAACAAATGACAAATTACAAAATTAAATTAAAATAAAAGTAAACAAAGTTACAATTTACATTTCATTGGGTATTTGGAAATTGAGTCACCCAAATTTCAAAAATAACATAAAATAAATAAATGACAGATTACAAAATTAAATTAAAATAAAATAAAACTAAAAAAAAAAGTAAAGTTATTAGCCTTGCACTTAATTTTTACCACAATTAAGTTGCCTACGTATCCTCTTAGGGGGGTTTAGAGGAATCAAAGGCCACGTAGTTCTCATACCTTTTATTACAGATTTACAGATTTATGGTTCCGCTGCTCAGCTTGCTCCAGAGCCTTCGCCCGCTTTGGGTTCGTCTTCTTTAAAGAAATCATATGTTGGCTCTTGTTGGAGCTCTTGTTGTCTATATTCTGCTTTTGTCCAATCGTCAACACAAACCTGTATCTGTAGTGCTTTTGGAGTCAAGCACGAACATTTTTCATCCAAAATATTCCCCCCAGCGCTGAACTCTTGTTCCACCGCCACAGTAGAAACCGGTGTTGAAAAAATATTTTTGGCTATCATAGCAAAAATTGGATAGTACTTTGTAGCATCACTCCAATATTTTAAGAGTTCAAATTCTTCAGGAAAGTCACAAGAAGAAGCTAGATAAGATTCAAGCTCGGCATGCGAATCGGAGCTTGATGAAGAACATCTTGGTTTTTTGTTTTTTTTGGAGAACATACTATACCCTAAATTCATAAATCCAGAGGAAGATGATGGAGGCTGAGATGCAGTTTTGGTTCGTGTAACATCTACGTTCGGAGTACCGGATCCATAAAATGTAACATATTCATCATATAAATCATACAATAATTTCTTAACTCTATCACAACATGCTTCAACATCATATTCAATATTTAAACCATCTTTGCCATAATAACCCTCTAGATAATAAGACAAAGATTGTAATTTGTGTCGTGGATCAAAAACCATACCAATCAAATAAATATTTGGAAAATTCGTATAATAATTTAACCATTTTTGCTTCATAGCACTAACGGCTTCCTTTATTGCTGGGTCAGATTCACAATACAAAAATGCACCAGCAATATTTATACTCTCAATAACAAATAAATGTGTTGTAGGTTTATAAATTTTAGAAAAATTTTGTGTAGCATTATAAAAAACTTTTAACAAATTGAAAACATTGTAACAAGCATCCCAATGAGTTTCAAAAAGTTGAATGTTAGGAACATGAAATTGAATAAAAGAAACTAATAAATCCCTATACTCATAACTTTGAGCAAGCAATTTATAAGTAGAATTCCAACGTGTTGGAACATCACGAGCAAATTTAATGGCACGTCTACCATTTTGTTTACAATATCTTGCCCATGCTTTCATTGTAGAAGGATTTCTCCATAAAAACATTAGGGCTTTTTTAATAGGTTCAATAAATACTTGAAGAGTTTTTAATCCTTTTTGAACACATATATTTAAAACATGGCATGCACATCTTTGATGAAAAAATGTACCACCAAGAAAGGGTTTGCATAAATCAATTAAAAGTGGAATAGCAGCGGTATTGGCAGAAGCATTATCAAAACCAATTGCAAAAATTTTGTTTTCAATATTATACTCTGAAAAAATAATTCTAAGCTGTCTAAAAATATTTTGAGCATTGTGTGAATCATCAAAAACTCTAAAAGCAAAATTCTTTTTGGATTGTCCATGCATTATCCATAAAATGGCAAGTGACACCCAAGTATGAATGCGTTTGCCAATGGTCACTCCATATGTCGGCACATACTGTAACACGACCATTATATTTTTCAAAATATTTTTCTAACTTTTTTTTGTCTCTCACATAAATCTTTTCAAGTGTTTGTGTGAGCGTGGATCTAGGGACACGGCATGCAGCAGGGTTTAATGCTCGTCGACAATAGTTAATAAAGCCAACCCTCTCACCAAAACTGAATGATAAATGTTCTACTGCTACCATCCTAGCTAATTCTTCTCTATTTTGTTCATCATTATAACGAAATAATTGTTGATTAGGAGTAGCGTACCTGGGAATTTGTGTTTGTGACTTCATTCTGATCACTGCTTCTGGATGTTTGGCTTCAATATGCTTCCAATAAGTGCCATATCCTCCGGATCTGCTCCATTTATATACTTTGTTGCAGTAATTGCAAGCTACTGTAATGCTTCCATCTTCACTCTTAATTTTCTTCATATGTTTGACGAAGAGATCAGATTTGCTCTGCTTCTGTATCAGATCTTCCTCCCTTTCTAGATCCATTTCCAGTGTATCAAAACCAAAATCCGGAGGTGTATCAATATCAGGCATATTTTCTGACTGGCTTGTCAAATTGGGGGTGTTGTCATTGGGATCAGATTCAGAAAGTATTAGAGGGGGAGTAGGACAGTTTAGGCCTAGGTCTTCAGCATAGGCCCGACGTTGCAGATATTCGTGATAGGTGGAGTCGTTATGACCGAGATTATCGACCATAGGACCCTTACCGTGCATCGAAATCGAACGCCTAGGACCTTCACGGCCGTGACCCCTTCAACTTCCACTTCCACTTGCCATTTAAAAATAAATTTGGGAGACAATTGGAAACTTAGAACTTAGAAGAATAGTTGACTAATTGGAAATTAAATAAATTGGAAATAAGATAAATTGCAAATAAAATAAATTGAAAATAAAATAAATTACAAATAAAATAAATTGGATATAAAATTAATTGAAAATAAAATATATTGGAATTTGGAAATAAAATAAATTGCAAATAAAATAAATTGGATATAAAATTAATTGAAAATAAAATAAATTGACAGTAAAATAAATTGGAGATTTGAGAGACTTATCACTTGAGACTTGAGAGTTGAGAGTGTTGGAGAGAAATTAGAGAGAACTGAGAAGAAATTGGTGTGAGGAAAAATGAAGGGGGGGGGGGGGGGGGGGGGGGGGGGCGTATTTATAGAAAAGAAAAATATATATATATATATTTGAAAAGAGGGTAGCCGTTGGACCCAACGGCCTGCTGACGTCAGCCGACTGTTGGGCTCCAACGGCACCCAACAAAAATAAATAAATAAATAAATAAATTTTTTTTATTCGTGGAACCGCCGGTTCCAATCCGGTTCGAACCAACTAACGAACCGGAACCAGAACCGGTCCACCCGGTTCCGGTTCCGATTCCGGTTCCGATTCCGACCGGTTCCGGCGATTCCAACCGGAACCGTGCCAGGTCTAGTTCCATTTACCCTATTGGGCCTATGGAAGAGTGGGATGTTCCTGATAAAGTATAAACTCGTGTTGTTCTACCACTGAAAGGCCACAAACCTTGGGGGCGTCCGGCCAAAAAACGCTAGCCATCGAAAGGTGAAGAAATTGTATAGCGGAAATGTGGTAGATGTGGAGGAATGAGACACAATAGGTAGAAATGTAAGGCACTAATTCCTTATCCGATCAAAATGGAAACCTATCAGGTATAATAAACATATTTTATATTGTAGTTGACAGTTGTTGATAGTTGCTATTTAATTTTGTGAAATGATTAACTATGTTCACTATGTATTTTTATGTTATATAATTTATTTTTCTTATTAATTTTACATGTTTATTTATAGGTGGTTGGATGGCCTGGGACGTTGGTTGTAGGAGCCGTTGTGGCTATTGTTGTTTTTCTTATGCTTCGTTAATTTGTAATGTTTATTTGTTGTGTAACGCAAGTGTTGTTTGATAGTGTTGTGTAAAACATTTCATACAATTTTATTGGTTGTTGTTATGGATTTAATTTCTATGAAGCTTGTTGACAGAATTTATTTATTTTGGTTTATGGGATTTAAGTGTTTTTTGACAGTGTTGTTATGAAGCTTGTTGTTATAGATATAATTGCTTTAGATGAAGTTTGACAGTGCTGTTATGAAGTTCAATTTAATTGCTATTTTATTGTTTGACAGTGTTGTGTAATAAACAGCCCCTACATTGCAGATTCAAAACATACCCTAAATTGAACAACAAAAAGAGCCCCTAAATTGAATAACAAAACAGCCCCTACATTTGAAAAACAAAAACTGCCCCTGCAATATAACAACAAAAACAGCCCTTGCATTTTTACAAACAAACCATGTCTTACACATCCATAAAAGGCAGAAATTTCTGCATTTTCACAACAATAACAGTCCCTAAATTTAATGAAAACAGCCCCTGCATTTTAACAAACAAACCATGTCTTACACATCCATAAAAGACAAAAATTTTCACATTTTCACAATATGTCTACAGCCCCTAAATTTAATGAAAACAACCCCTGCAATATCACAACAAAAACAGCCCCTGTATTCAAGATTCCTGCTGGCTATATGATATAGAACTTTCAATATCATTTACCTCAGAAGACTACAAAAACAGCCCCTGAACTTTAAGACGATCATTTGCTCAAAAAATATAAGATACATAATCATAATAATTCTACAAAAGACTACTACTCTGCTGTCTGAAATACTAGACAGTCAAAGATTACAATTTCAAAGTGTTCATAGGGCTTTTCTTGATCGCCAAAGGTTTAAACACAATTGTTGTCTGAAATACTTCGCTTTTTTCGGCTTGGACCGTGTCTATGGATTCACCATGTATCAAATGCTCTGCAAACTTGATGACAAAAACTCCGCAATCACTCTTTTCCTGTTGCGGCACATTCTCACAACGCTCAACTACCCAAGGCGTCATATCTTCCCTGTGGTGAATTTCGGGTCTCTTTGAGAAAAAGTCAATGGCGTGAAGCAATAGAGGAAGCAGAGTAGATAACGGTTCCATAAACTTAATGAATTTCTTCCCTGATCTTATGAAGTTTTTTTTTAGAGTCATACACAATGATCTTCCTTTCAATGAAGTCTACTTCAGCTAAGATCCAATGGTTGCTCTCATAATTCAAAGGGATATACACCTATAACATCGAAACATGCATAATAATTATAACATAGCTTTTGAAAGTGCAGACATTAACATCAAATAATTATATATTTTGCATCATAACAAGTTTATTCAACATCACAACAACTTAGACAGTTCAAACTAACATCACAACAACTTAGACAGTTCTTTAACAATAAAAAAAAATGTTTATTCAATCAATTCACACCACAAAAAACTTACTTTATCAGTTTCAACCCATGGAGTGGCGAACTTTGGTGATACGCCATTAGCATAATCAAACAATATGTCTCGAGGTTGCCACAAATCTTCTTTATTCTTATACCGTCCAAATCTTGCATCCAAGTTTTGCTGTTTATTTTATTTTTTTAAAACATTAAAATTAACACGGTAAAGTTATTATTTCAATAAAGGACATAGTACATATAAGACAATAAACAACTCATTTTTACCTGGAAAAGTACATCCATCGTCGTGCAAATCTCCATTTTAGTGGTGAGAGAGTTAGATTTGACTTCACAAATTCAGTACAATGCAGAATCTATATGCTGATACAGACAGTGAAGGTTCTAATTTAGGGTATAACAAAAAATAGCAAAATCCATATGTTATGTTTTCAAGTAATACATACCTCGTCATTCAACCATTTGTCAGGCGTATATAGGGTTTTGAACCAAGCCCGGGTAGCCCAACACAGTGGTAGTTGTACAACATTCTTACTGAAATATCAAACAAATCATTGTTAGATGCACACAGTTAATATTCAAGATTATGCAATTAGGCAATCGGTAGCTATGTATTGGGTTGTTAGAACAAAATGAAGAACATAATATACCTAAAATCTATAGAATCGTCTTCTTCTAGCCATGACATGAATTTGTTCAACTCTAACTGTGGCAGCTTAGGAAACGGCCTGAATTTGAGTAATTTTTTTTTTATTTTTTACCTTAGTGTTTGCATAAGGAGACTTCAACACAGCAGCCTTTCTAAAGCGTCTCTTGGGAGGTATGGGTGGATGCTATTCGTAAACAATGATACTCCTCTCTTGGGAGGTATTGGGGCTAGTGATTTCAAGGGTTGTGTTGCATTTGTTCTCAACATGTGAATGAACAAATAAAATCATCCGATCACTGTTAATATTCAAGATTATGCAATTAAGAATAGTAATATGTAGAAATTGTTTATCACCTTCTCAGCAGGTGTGTTTCCTTCATCATCACTTAGATCATCCACATGCAATTGTGCTTCAAAGTGTTCTTGGACACCTTTCTCTTCACCCATCCAAACATCCACATAGAATTGTTCTTCCAAGACAACTTTCTCATCCAATTTGTTACCTTCCACTTCCATATCATTCTCCATTTTTTCCTTAGAATAATCTGCATCTTTTTTGGAAGTCTCTCTTTCGCCTCCTAATAAGGTGATTATCAAATCCATTTTCTTATCCATTGCATCCATGCGCTTTCCAAGTGCATCCAATTTCCTCTTGTTCTCCTCATTGTTGGCTTTACAATCCTATGATTCATTTAAATATTAGATTATATTAGTCATATATGCAATAAGTTTAAAAAAACAGACAATGGATATTAATTGTTAGCTCACCAGACAAACACGTTTTGACTTTTGATGGTGGCATGCAGATGCATTTATTGGACGCTTTTCTTCAGCCCCTTCACGTGCATCATTTTCAGACCCATTAGAGGCTAACATATCCTCTTCGCCTTCACCATCGACCTCAGGTGGTTCTAACGCGCATTCAAGGCTGAGTAGGAATTTCACATACTCCTCTCCACTCTCTCGAGGAGTGGGTTGCAGCTTCTGCAAAACCTGAGTCTACCATAGATAAATAATAGTATCGGTTAGTATGCATGAATTTCAATGTTTGAAATTAGTTTTACAATTACATTCTTTAAACTTATATTCTTTTGGTCCAACAACTTCATAACATATGTTGCATCAGGTGTTCCGGGGGTAATCCAATTTACAATCCACAGAAGCAAAGAACCGGATTTAACAGCAATCGCAACTCCAACGGCAGGAATTTCCTCAAAAACCCAAATCTAATTGTTAAAAACAAACTGTCAATAAAAGTAACAATTACAAATGAAAGCATTGCGTAGTTTACACTTTAAACGCACTAACCTGAAATGCATAAGGAAACCCATGCAATGGATATTGTCTGATACATTCCTTTTCCTTGTTGGCCTGACGCTTCCTTTTTTTCCCTAATACTATCTCTCTCGAGGTTGTATGATACTTCTGAGACATTCTTCTCAAATCCCTTTTAAGACTATTCAAGGTTGTCTCATAGCATTTTCGACCCCACGAGTACTTGTTGAAGGTTTCTAAATCTTCCAACAATTCAACATGATGGGCCCCGATATGTGCTTTCTGATCCTTGCCAAACAAAACCGTCTTTAAAAAATAAAGTAAAGCAAGCTTCACTATGTCTTTATCATTATCTGAATAAGCAGCTTTGAACATTGCTTCCAAAGTTTTGTTATTGAATCGCACTTCCCCATTCAACATTGACGACCGAAAACTCCCACTACCATCCCCTTTTTCCTTACTTAGCACTGGCGGTTCAGGGCCACACTCTAAACCTGTGATCAGACAAAATTCTTGAATAGAAAACCTAAGTGTCTTGCCACCTACTGCAAACCACATCTTAGATTTAACAGGAGACTGTATTTGTCTAAGTAAGAGATTACGTACCAACTACCCGGAAAACTTAAGGTCATTCATCTCTATAAGTTTCCCAAAGCATGTTGTGCGGAAGAGGGATAGTTGCACCTCCGTCAACTTTTCCTTAATGCACTTGATAACAAATTTGCACTCTATAAATCACTGATTCTGTTAAATTCAAAAAAAATTAAAAAAATTAGGGTTCAAATTCAAATTAGGGATTTTTCAAACTACACAAATTGAAGAACGACGGTTGAAGAACAACCATTCACTTTCAAAGCACAATAATTCAAAAATGTCCTTGCAGATTTCAGCATCTAGCAAAACAGCAGTACTCCAAGAAAAAACAAAAACAATTCATTTTAGTGCACATATATACATCCATTAATGCGATAATGTTCTTGAATTTGTATATTTGTTCGGGTGACTTGGCCTAAACAATTCAAATGTGTCTACAAATCTTGTGCTTTGCTTTTTTATCACCGTATTGAGAGGAGGTCAAAATAATAATTCATTATTAATTAATGAAAGTAGACAAGTAGTATTAATTTGTCTTAACAGATCTTCCATAACAAAATAAATAATTGATTCCGTTAAATTCAAAAATAAAATAAAATTAGGGTTCAAATTCAAATTAGGGATTTTTCAAACTACACAAATTGAAGAATGACGGTTTGAAGAACAACCATTCACCTTCAAAACACAATAATTCAAAAATTAAAGAGGGATTCACCTTTTTCTTGAAGCAAAACGGAGTTGACGACGTGTTCAAGCTTCTGTCCTTCAGTCGTCGTCTTCGACCTTTAGCCGCGCCGTCGACGTCGTCTTCAACTGCGGCCCTTCAAGTTAGAGATAGGGAGAGATTACAGAGAGAGGTTTGGTGAAATCTGGAACAGATTAGGGATTTAACATTTGAGTGAGGTTTGGTCGATTTCAAAAGAAGGGATTTGGGAATTTTAGCTAGGTTTTAGGTCGAATTTAAGAGGAGGGATTTTGAGTGTTATGATTGGAATGTCATTTTTACATTTTAAAAGGGTAATATTGTCTTTCAACAACCCCAATTGAGTTAGTTTTGCAATTTTTTCAAAAATGAGTTAGTTTTCAATTTCACCTTTCCAAAAGGGTTACTTTTCAATAAAACCCTTTTGTTGTTTTTATTTAGCAACCCTTCAATAACGTCGCTTGACGTAGAAAATTTCCTTCGAAGTTTTCCCATAACTCAGACATGTCATCACGTGGTTTTTTTTTTATCTTTTGCTTTGACTTTGACGGTCTAACCTTTTAGACCACTTCAAGCTGATGTGGTAGCTATTGATTTCCTATATAATATATTTATTCTCAACATTGAAGTTTTTCCTTTTGGGATAATTAGATAATTTTACATTAAGTTTAGAATACAATATCTTTCTTTCATTTGAAGTAGTTAAAATTCCTTTATTGTCTCATCTTACCATCAAATTCTCATGGTGGAAGTAAAGAAAAAGGGTTTTTGATGACTGGTGTTTTAGTTTTCTAATTGAATTGAACCTAGCAGGTTTTGTATTCTCACATCTTTATGCACATCTTCAAAAACTGAAAATCGTATATATAAGAAGATCATTTCAATTAGAAGGATTGTTTGGGCATAAAGATGAAGCAGACATGACAAGTCACTAGGGTTGCACATTGGGGAAATGGGGATGGATATAGGTCCCCCCATCCCCATCCCCACTTCCCAAACCCTTCCCCATCACCCCCCATTCCCCCATTTGGGGAAAATGGGGATGGGGAATTTGTTAGGTTGATAATTAGTGTTGGCATTAATTCCATATCAAAACGTGTTTTACTTGTAATGTTTAGTGGTTAGTAAATGAAGGATTTCGAAGACGAAGGACGTCTCAACCATTATTCGTTCAAGTTGCCGGCTTTTAAGAGTTTCGGACATTATCGGTCTACAAAGGTATACATGACCTCTTATCTCTTACAAGGCTAGGCACACACTCACACATATCATTCTTGTGTGTCCCTTCATGATTTTATTTCATTTACATTTCACTTTCACACACTTGGCAAAATATGCTCATGCATTCACATTTAGTTAATAAACTTTGTGTTTTGCATTTTCTAGGACTATGTCCGGAAACTAGCATATGTGTGTGTATTTGTGTTTGTATGTTTCCATATTTTGTGTTTAGGACTTGAACATATTCTTATTCAATGCCTTATTGAGTTCCGATCGTTTCGGTTACTCATTCATAAGGTTTCGAGTCCAAACGTGTTGACTATGCCACTTTACGTTCTCTTACGTTGTGTTGACTTCATCGATGATTTCCGAGATGATTTCTCAACCATTTTTCAAAGTTGTATAGTCGTTATCGTGTGTGAGGGAGTCACGGTTCGTAATCCGAAAACGGATTCGAAATCGGAGGTCGGATGCTCAAGATATGGGCTGAAGATCCGAAGGAGCGCGCGAGGGCGTAAGTGGCCAAGAGGCCACGTGTGGCCCACCCCGTGGATGGAGCCGTGGGCCCCACGGCCAGAGGGATTCTCTGCTCCCGTGTGGCCCACGCGCCCCCCACGGGGCTGGGCTGAGGTGGCCATCTTTTATTGGCCAAAAATTGCCTCCTCTCTCCTCTTTTTTAAAACCCCTCCATTCCCTCCATTTGTTTTCAAGAAGAAAAAATTAGAATTCCCGTCAGAATTTTTCTCCCAAATTTTCCCAACTTCCAAACACCATAACTTTCTCATACGAAGTCGGATTTGAGTGATTCAAGTTGGAGAACGTTCGTAATTGAGTCCTCTACCTTTTCCAAGTGATTTGGCAGCTGTTTGATCGACTTTTCTGGTGGTTGTACACAGAAAACCGAACCAGCTCGAAAATCCAAGGTAGTGTTCATATCTTTGGGATTTCTTCTTTTATAACCTTCAATTTGCTTGGGGTTTCTTCTTCTATATGTATGTTTATGTATTATGAATGCTATAGAGAAAGATAGCTTCATAATCAATCTTAATCAAAAGTCTAATTAGAGACATATGTGAACTAGTTTCTTAGATTCTAGGTTTTTCACATGTTTGAGAGTTGTATTGTGATTAGATTGATATCTAGGATTATTTGTGGATTGATTGATGTATTTTATGATTAATAATCCTCACATGTGCTTAGATCCTCTTATTGAACAAATCTAAGATTAGCACATTTGATTTTGTATTTAGAGCTAATTAGGATTTAATTGATTATTCATTATATCCTTGCTCTAAATACTTGCTAGAATATTCATTGTATACATTTTGTGATTCTAGCATTTTTTGTTGTTTTGTGTTCTAAAGTCTTGATTATGTGCTTAATGAACATGCTTTGTTTTCAAGCTTTAGAAACATGAATAGAATCTAGGCTTGGCATGTTTTAGGTGTTTTGCATGCTCTAGATTTTTGTTCATGTTTAAGATCTAGACTACTTTGTTTTGTGAACTTTGTTGCCTATGTCTAGATCTTCATGAAGTGTACCTTATCCATACATTTCATATGCTCATGCATCATTTTGTATGGTGTCATGTTTTGGATCATAAACTAGAAAAATGTACATTGTGTGCTCATTGATTATTTCTAGTTTCCATAGGATGTATTGATCATATATTCTATGTTGCATGTGTTTGCATCATTTGCATCACTTAGATCATTGCCTTGTAAAAGGTGGAAGTCTCTTGCAAAGTGAGTGAAGCTTTGTGGAAAGAGCAAGGAAGCCTTGACTAGGACATGTGGTCCGGATAGTCAAGCAAGGAAGTCTTGTCTAGGGTCGGGAGGATCCGGATAGGCAAGCAAGAAATCTTCCTAGAGACGTGAGCGTCTTGGATAGGAAGTTGCTTCCTAGAGGTGTAGGACACATCTCGGATAGGAAGTAGGCTAGGTGGTTCACTAGGCCCGAGGGTAGACTAGGAGTTGATAGCTTGAGCGGATATCATGAGTTGGTAGCTTGAGTGTGTAAGTCCTTTTCGTCATAGTGGATTGCTTTGCCGGTGGTTGTGGATTCAACCCGTGGATGTTTCCTCTTCGGAGGTTTACCACGTAAAAATCAATGTGTCAAATGTCTCTATCTCTATCTCTTTATATTTGTATGTATGATCTATATAACTTGTTTAAGCTCTTCATTTCCTCACATCCTTGTATACAAGTTATTGATAAAGAAAGAGTTGCGCACATTGTTGGTTGAATCTACATTTGTTTCTTGTATCTTGTAAGTACTTGAACATTGTATCTTGTGATTCTATATCAAGTTGTAAAGCTTAACTTGGTGAGTTTGCATTGTAATATTCAAAGTACAACTTGTGGAATTTAAATTTGCTCATTATTGAATATACTTGTAAAAGAGATACATTGTTCATTGATATATGTTTTGTAGACTAAGGGTGGTGAATCGAGCATACTTGTGATAATTGTTTTCTCATAACAATCATGTTTAAGGTTAATATGTATGCTCACCGAGGTTTTGACATAAGTCACGAAAAAGTTTTTAAAACTAGTGCGTCAACCTATTCACCCCCCCTCTAGGTTGTTTAGTATAACCTTGTAGGTATTTTCAATTGGTATCAGAGCGGGTCACTTAAAGCAATTAGTGTGATTCGGGATCTACAAGGTTATTTACTATGATAACAACCTTTAGTCTACTTTTGTTTGTAATGGTTGTCCTCCTTTGTTGATTGGGAAAATGTTTGTTTTGATGAAAATGCTCATGATAGACTTTGCTATGTCTAGTGATGAGCAAGCTTGGTTGGATTGTCATGAAAGGTTTCTCTTCTCCGTGTTTTATATTTGATGGAGTAGTTTCTCCAAACCAATATGTTCATAAAGTATGAATGAGGTTTATTTTTGAGAAGTTGAAACTTTTAGACCTTTTTGCCATTTATAGTTATGTATGTTTTTAAACATCTTGCTCTCAATAAAGATTCAAATATGGCAAAAGAGGCATGGAATAGATTCCAAGCTACTTGTGAAAAAGGTTCTTCTTGTTTTATATTTCATTTGTCTACTAACAATTTTGTTGATAAGCTTGAAAAGCATGTTAGTGACAAAAGCAAAGAAGAAGAAGTTTTCCCGGAGGATAATCATGCTAGACATGATCTCTAGAGTTCAATCTCTTGACAAGGAAAGAGATAATGCTTTGACGGAAGTTGAAGTGAAGAATGAAGTGATCAAATGTCTAGAAGAAAAGACGGTTGAAGTCGCTCTTGTGTTAGATAGTTTAAATAAATGTTTTTGCTAATAATTTGTTTTCTTTCTTGTAAGAAACGAACAAAGACAAGGAAGAGGAGTTGGCAATCATGAAGGCCAAAAAGCTTGGTGATCTTCATGAAGATTCAAGTGACTTATGCTTTGTAGTTGAGCAAGTTGAGTCTCCTACAACTAAAGGCAAGTCACTAAGGAACAAAAGGACTTCAAAGGCCAATCTTCCAAGGTCAAGTGCAAAATCAAGAAGAGTAAGGGGCCTTCACCGTCGGTACACTCTAACCCAAATAGTATCATCTCCTTATGTATTCCGGTTTGCCAATTTTTACAATGTTGTAGTGCATACTATATATATATGCCATGAGTATGTTAGACATTGCAAACTAGGAAATGAGATGCATGTTAGTGAGATGAGAAAATCTTCTATGTATATTTCTTGCATGATTACTCTTTGAATTTTGTGCGTGTTAATGATAATCATGTAAGGAATATTGTTAAGAAGATTTGGGTAAATATGAGTGTTTCACATGATCACATGTATAGTCTTGATAATATCTTTGTTGTTGGCAATAATGTTGTGTATAGCATGAGAATATCTTTCTAGAGAAGATGGTTGATGTTTATCTTCTAGATATTTTATTGCCATAAGAAATGATCATGATGGTTTTTGTGTTTGTGCACCCTAGACCAAATGGGTCAAGGGTGAGTGCTCTTACCATTAGTGTAAGTTGCACATGTGAGTTGGCTTTAAGATTAGTGTCTAGTTTTGAGTAACTTAGCTAGTTAGCTTTGTTTCTCTATGACTTTGACATGAACTTAGCTATCTCACAAATTTCATTATGATAGTCAAAATCCGTTGATTAACTTTTGAGAAGTTGCATATCATGAAATCTATTTGGTGATAATCATGTTAAGACTTTTGGAGAAAGTCATTTTTGTTGTTGTTTGAGTTGAAATGCATGGTCTTTATTCTCTTGGAATGAAACACCAACAACTTGTTGTCATGAGGACAAACAAGCCAAGAGAGCTCATAAAAAGAGCGAAGGCTTTGCATTTGATGAAAAAGCTTGCTTAGGTATTTCTATATCCTAATGCTTGCTTTCTAGCTTTTCATCTTTCGACTCTATGTTTGCATTACATCATGTAGCATGTCATATTATAGAACTAGTATAGCATTCATATGGTTCTTGTTGACATTTGCTCTTTAAAGATCTTTTAGTGATGTGTTCACAATGATCTTATACATGATGCTTGAAATGCTTGTGTGATTGTTGAGTGGCTTGATGAGCAAAACTTAATTTGAATATCATTGTCTTTAAGAGTTACTCACTTGAGAAGTAATGATCTTTAACAAGTATCTTTTATTGTTTTTAGATCATGCACTTGAGCTTGAAAATCTTATTTTTGAAAAGTGCACTAATGCTTCTCTTGTATGTTTTAGTTTTGAGTTTTTGTGGTTGAATATGTGTAGATAATGGATGCATCTAGAAGTTTATTGTTAAGTACATGATAGATGACCTTTGGTATGTATCCATTTTGCTTCGGCACTACATAGTAATCAACGAGCACCCTCATGGAAAGGGCTACACACCTTGGTTGTGAAGCCACCCAATGTAGGAAAGGGCTACGCCATTGTGATGAGTGAAAGCCGCCATGAGGAGTATATGTTTTTGTTAGTAAAATCAAAGAAGTGTTGAAATGAATCATAAAAAAAAAAAATCTTTGATTCTAAGCCTAAAAGAAATGAAAAATAAAAGGCTTATTGATGTATAGTTGAGAATTGTGAAAAAGCTCGGGTTGACAAATAGAAACGGGGAAAACGAGCCACATGCACACACACACGCTCATATGTTGATATCTATTCATTTTAAAAGCAAAAACCGGATGAATATCGGTTTGACCTATTTTTGGAAATGCTTTAGATGGATAGGTGTGGAAATTATTTGCATGTTGATGTCACAATTACTCCTATTATATATGTGAGAAGCATTCACACACACACACACATATTTTGCTTATGTGCTTGATTCATTAGCAATGTGAGAATATTTTTGAGAGATTAATGAAAATCTATGATTCTCTCTTGAACTTTGAAAAGTGATGAAATATTTTCTCTAATTGCTTGAATGTGTGATTGTGTGGATTTCATTGTGAACAATACTCTATCTTGATCTTAGATAGAGCACTTATCAAGGGGGAGCATAGTATGCTAGACTTTGTTCTCTTTTATGATATGTTCACATGCTTCGAGTTGATTCATAATCCCTTGTGAACAAATCTACTTTGTGATAATATGTGAAGCATATGTTTAGGGGGAGCTTAGTTTATTCAACTTCGCTTTCTATACGATTTGTTTGCTTAATATCTCGTTCTTTATCTCTTGTATCCTTTGTGTATTCCTTGACAAAAAGGGGGAAAATGTATACCTCACCATGTGTGGAGAAATGTTCCAAATGTGAGTGTATTGTTTCTCTTTGTGCTTAATTGAGACTTTGTGTTAAGGGGGAGAATTCTTGTCTTAAAGGGGAGAAAAGAATCTTGCTTAATAAGGTTAAGGAGCTTAGGAAGAGCTTTAAATATAACATTTATTTGAGATAAAGCATTTGTTTTGAGATAAGGGAATTTATTGTTTGTTTGGCATATTTTGTTTTAATATGATGAATCTTGAAGATGTTATTTCATATGTCTTGATATGCATGATGATTCTTCATAATGATATATGCCTTTGTATGTTTGATCACAATTAATGCATGAATCTTTTTGTAATAATTGTATGATTGTGTTTGCAATCACCTTCTCCTTGTTTGGGGTTGTATAGTAGTTGAGATTGCAATCAATTTCTTCATTTTTGAGGTTGATAAGAGAGTAATTACAATGAATTCCTCTTTGTATGGGGCCGATAGTAATTGTAGTTATAATCAATTTAGTTGAGTGTAGTTGCAATGAGTTCCTCTTTGTTTTGGGTCGATAGTAATTGTGGTTGTAATCAATTTAATGGTTATGGTTGCAAAAAATTCCTCCTTGCTTAGAGTGATAGTAATTGTGGTTGTAATCAATTATATTGCTTGTAGTTGCAAAAAATTCCTCCTTGCTTAGAGTGTTAGTAGTTGTTGTTATAATCAAATCTCTTCTTGAATGGGGTCGAGATGATTGTTGTTGATACCAATTCCTTCATATTTGGGGTTGATATGATTGTTTATGCAATTGTTGAATTTGGTAGAAATGACCAATGTGCTTATGAGTAAAATTTATGCATTTGTGATTCATTTTACCTTGATGAGGTTGTTGTGTTGTCTAGATTTGTATAACCTTGCTAGGTTAACATCGATAACAACAAGAATCAAGGGAGAAGATATAAGAGCTAAACACAAAGGTGGTTCAATAAGATGCAAAAAATCAAGAACTTGGAAGAAAGCATTTCTTCAAGCAAAGCATCCACCTCCAAATATGAGGTCATCAAATCGTTCAACGTTCTTTGGTGGCACAAGTTGCTAGCAAAGCTTTTGTGATCTCAAGGTATCTTTTCTCTTTTCCCTTTGGCTTCATTTTATGTCAAAAAGGGGGAGAAATATGATATTGTTTTAGCATATCTTCTTTATGTATGTGTTAAGTATTGAACTTCATATGACGTGTAATATCTTGGATTTGATATCTTTGTTGGATGCATGTATTTAGGGGGAGCATACATGATCCATTTGAACTTTAAATGTGTTATTTTCTTGCCTAAGATTGTATATTGCCATATGTGTTGTCTCTTGGATATTCTTGTGCTTTCAAGTTCTTTTTAGGTGATATCAAGAGAAGACCAAGTTGAAGTTCAAGACTTGTTTGGTTGTTAATTTGTGTCTATATGTGTAACTCATTGTACTCATTGTGACCAAATTTTCTTTGTAATTGTTTTAGTATTTGTTTAGGGGTTTTGACATGGAATTTGCCAAAGGGGGAGATTGTTAGGTTGATAATTAGTGTTGGCATTAATTCCATATCAAAACGTGTTTTACTTGTAATGTTTAGTGGTTAGTAAATGAAGGATTTCGAAGACGAAGGACGTCTCAACCATTATTCGTTCAAGTTGCCGGCTTTTAAGAGTTTCGGACATTATCGGTCTACAAAGGTATACATGACCTCTTATCTCTTACAAGGCTAGGCACACACTCACACATATCATTCTTGTGTGTCCCTTCATGATTTTATTTCATTTACATTTCACTTTCACACACTTGGCAAAATATGCTCATGCATTCACATTTAGTTAATAAACTTTGTGTTTTGCATTTTCTAGGACTATGTCCGGAAACTAGCATATGTGTGTGTATTTGTGTTTGTATGTTTCCATATTTTGTGTTTAGGACTTGAACATATTCTTATTCAATGCCTTATTGAGTTCCGGTCGTTTCGGTTACTCATTCATAAGGTTTCGAGTCCAAACGTGTTGACTATGCCACTTTACGTTCTCTTACGTTGTGTTGACTTCATCGATGATTTCCGAGATGATTTCTCAACCATTTTTCAAAGTTGTATAGTCGTTATCGTGTGTGAGGGAGTCACGGTTCGTAATCCGAAAACGGATTCGAAATCGGAGGTCGGATGCTCAAGATATGGGCTGAAGATCCGAAGGAGCGCGCGAGGGGCGTAAGTGGCCAAGAGGCCACGTGTGGCCCACCCCGTGGATGGAGCCGTGGGCCCCACGGCCAGAGGGATTCTCTGCCCCCGTGTGGCCCACGCGCCCCCCACGGGGCTGGGCTGAGGTGGCCATCTTTTATTGGCCAAAAATTGCCTCCTCTCTCCTCTTTTTAAAACCCCTCCATTCCCTCCATTTGTTTTCAAGAAGAAAAAAATTAGAATTCCCGTCAGAATTTTTCTCCCAAATTTTCCCAACTTCCAAACACCATAACTTTCTCATACGAAGTCGGATTTGAGTGATTCAAGTTGGAGAACGTTCGTAATTGAGTCCTCTACCTTTTCCAAGTGATTTGGCAGCTGTTTGATCGACTTTTCTGGTGGTTGTACACAGAAAACCGAACCAGCTCGAAAATCCAAGGTAGTGTTCATATCTTTGGGATTTCTTCTTTTATAACCTTCAATTTGCTTGGGGTTTCTTCTTCTATATGTATGTTTATGTATTATGAATGCTATAGAGAAAGATAGCTTCATAATCAATCTTAATCAAAAGTCTAATTAGAGACATATGTGAACTAGTTTCTTAGATTCTAGGTTTTTCACATGTTTGAGAGTTGTATTGTGATTAGATTGATATCTAGGATTATTTGTGGATTGATTGATGTATTTTATGATTAATAATCCTCACATGTGCTTAGATCCTCTTATTGAACAAATCTAAGATTAGCACATTTGATTTTGTATTTAGAGCTAATTAGGATTTAATTGATTATTCATTATATCCTTGCTCTAAATACTTGCTAGAATATTCATTGTATACATTTTGTGATTCTAGCATTTTTTGTTGTTTTGTGTTCTAAAGTCTTGATTATGTGCTTAATGAACATGCTTTGTTTTCAAGCTTTAGAAACATGAATAGAATCTAGGCTTGGCATGTTTTAGGTGTTTTGCATGCTCTAGATTTTTGTTCATGTTTAAGATCTAGACTACTTTGTTTTGTGAACTTTGTTGCCTATGTCTAGATCTTCATGAAGTGTACCTTATCCATACATTTCATATGCTCATGCATCATTTTGTATGGTGTCATGTTTTGGATCATAAACTAGAAAAATGTACATTGTGTGCTCATTGATTATTTCTAGTTTCCATAGGATGTATTGATCATATATTCTATGTTGCATGTGTTTGCATCATTTGCATCACTTAGATCATTGCCTTGTAAAAGGTGGAAGTCTCTTGCAAAGTGAGTGAAGCTTTGTGGAAAGAGCAAGGAAGCCTTGACTAGGACATGTGGTCCGGATAGTCAAGCAAGGAAGTCTTGTCTAGGGTCGGGAGGATCCGGATAGGCAAGCAAGAAATCTTCCTAGAGACGTGAGCGTCTTGGATAGGAAGTTGCTTCCTAGAGGTGTAGGACACATCTCGGATAGGAAGTAGGCTAGGTGGTTCACTAGGCCCGAGGGTAGACTAGGAGTTGATAGCTTGAGCGGATATCATGAGTTGGTAGCTTGAGTGTGTAAGTCCTTTTCGTCATAGTGGATTGCTTTGCCGGTGGTTGTGGATTCAACCCGTGGATGTTTCCTCTTCGGAGGTTTACCACGTAAAAATCAATGTGTCAAATGTCTCTATCTCTATCTCTTTATATTTGTATGTATGATCTATATAACTTGTTTAAGCTCTTCATTTCCTCACATCCTTGTATACAAGTTATTGATAAAGAAAGAGTTGCGCACATTGTTGGTTGAATCTACATTTGTTTCTTGTATCTTGTAAGTACTTGAACATTGTATCTTGTGATTCTATATCAAGTTGTAAAGCTTAACTTGGTGAGTTTGCATTGTAATATTCAAAGTACAACTTGTGGAATTTAAATTTGCTCATTATTGAATATACTTGTAAAAGAGATACATTGTTCATTGATATATGTTTTGTAGACTAAGGGTGGTGAATCGAGCATACTTGTGATAATTGTTTTCTCATAACAATCATGTTTAAGGTTAATATGTATGCTCACCGAGGTTTTGACATAAGTCACGAAAAAGTTTTTAAAACTAGTGCGTCAACCTATTCACCCCCCCTCTAGGTTGTTTAGTATAACCTTGTAGGTATTTTCAGAATTTTAGGGGGAGGTACCTCCATCCCTAACCCCAGTTCCCTATTTTCATCGTTTTTCCCCATTTTTGTCCATTTATCTGTTTCCCCATTTCCCTATTTCCCCGTTCAACTAAAAATTACAAATTAAAAAAAAAAAGAAAAAAAAACATTCTGTTACAAATACAAAATAAAATCCATTAGTGCATTACAAATATAAAAGAAAATCCATTACAAAATAAAGTATTTTAATAATCCATTAGTGTAAATGAGGTTTATATAGTTAAGTTTTCAAATAATAAAAAAATTAAAAAATATATAAATATATTTATAATGTTTTGGGGAAAATGGAGAAATGGGGAAATGGGAGGGTCTCCCCATCCCTATCCCCATCCCCATTTCAACTTGGGGATGAAAATCATCCACATTCCCCACCCATTTCCCCATTTCCTCTCAATTTTTTCCCCAAATGGAGATGGGGACACGGGGAAATGGGGATCCGGGGGAAAATGTGCAACCTTACAAGTCACAAAGAAACGGTGCTGCCTCAACTTCAGAAATTGACCCTTCGAGAATTAGCAAACCTCTTCAACTTCTGCCTTGTTGGTTATCACTTCATATTTCCATCTTTATCAGAGTTGGTGGTGACAGAATGTCCCAAGCTAACTACAAGATTTTCAGTCAACCAAAATAGATCCATGCATGCCGAAGCAGAGGTACTTACTGATGTTGATGTTGTTGTTGTCAACAAACGATAAACATATATAATTGATTATCATTTTTTTTTTCTTTACTGTTTCAAATTTGATTAGAACAACTTGATAATCTTAATATTGCCATTTTAATTCCATGTTTCAATTGGTTGAATGCAGGCTCAGAGACCACCATGGAGATTAAATGTTGGGACTTTGATGATCATTGAAAACAGTTATCTCCATATATCGGAAAATGATGGCCGCCGATCATGCCCACTATTTGCTTCTTGGACTTCTTTGATGTTGAACGACGGTTTGCAAATCGGCAGTCAAGCCGCCAAATGCAACCGTCGATTGCCTGAATTTCTACACTTCGTCCATAAGCTGCTGGAAAACAGAGATGGCTTTTAGTCGCGGTCTCATGTTGCGTTCTAGCTTGACGACGCATCAACTGTGGAACATGGCTGGGCTTAGATCACACCGCGGTCTGTGTCAACGGTGAGGTGCATCACTCTGCATACTTTCCATTTATTTCGTTTTTGGCTTATTTTGCCTCCCAACCTTTCCTTTAAGCTCAAATACCTATTGTAGGGAATATGTACCTACACAAGGCTCAAACAAAACATTATATACAAAATACGCTCGAAAACGAGCACAAAAGATATGAAATGGGGGACCTAAAATAGGTATAAAATAGTCTGATCAGTTCGTTTTATGTATTGTTGAGAGAGAAAGTTGATGAGAGAGAATGTTAGGTAGAGAGATAGATAGTGGTTTAGGAGAGAGAGAATGTTGATAGAGAGACAAATATTGATGAAAGAGAAGCATATTATTAATATGTCTGAGAGATATAATTTGAAAAAGTTTTTCATTAAATTGAAAAAATACTTTTTATTAAATTCAAAAGTAAGGGTATTTTCGTGAAATCACCTATAATAGTGGATAAAGACAATCAACTTATTGAAGAGGGATATTCTTGAATGAAGCCTTAATTTAAAGGCTAGTTAGTGGAATTCCCTCAAAGAGAAACTAGAATCAATTTTCTATAAAAATATTTTGACAAGAGAAATTGAGTTTTGGGCCTTTTGGGAGTTATTATAATTGGGTTGTCAATTAAAATTATACTAATTCAATTAAAAATGGGCATTGGATATTCAAACAAAAACCCCAATTAAAGTGTAAATTGACATGTTCTTTTAACAACATTGATGGCAGATATACTAAAATTCATATTTTTAACTTTCATCTCTCTCATATTCCTAAATTTGAAAGTTGTTATTTAACAACTTTCCTTGCAAGTTGCAAATTGACAAGTTTTGGTGTAGTGTAAGTCATGTTACATATGAATGCTTTCGAAATTAATTGATTTCAATATTTCCTCAACTGGATTTTGTCTTGGTTGAAGACAGTCAGAATGAGAGTTGAGACCAATTGTGACAGTGAAATTTGTTGTAGGTTAGTTTTTGGATATGATCATATAATCTCTTAATTCGAAATTATGAAATTAGTTATTACACTAGTTAACAAACAAACTGTAACTTTATAAAAATTCAACAGTATCATTGAATAAATAGTACACTAAACAAATACAAGTTAACTATATAAGTGCTCGGTACTAAAGATCCAAACAAAAACTACCGTCCAATGTAGCTTAATGGAAAAGGCATCATCCAGCCCGATAATGACTAAAATTTGAGTCTTCGCCACAACACTTTATCAACTTCATTGACCTGCGATTCATATAAGGGAATATGTAAAGAAATTTAAAGAATAGAAAGCGAAAAGTGAAGAAAATAAATTGCAGATTCCATATCAAAAGTTACAATAATATTATTAAGTTGATTATAACAAGGGATGATATTTGAATGTTTTGAATCTTAATTAATTACATCTAATTTGGACGTTGAGTCTAGTTGTAAGTTGTAGAAGGATGTCCTTGACCAATTGTAGTTCATGAACGACATGGGTTATGCTCATTCGATCGTGTGGTGACTCCATAGAACATGCCACTCCAATCCTGACTAAAGAAATCAGACATTCTTTTTTGCTATTGTTTCTTGCCTGGTTCATGATCCGGTGGTTAGTGCCAGCAATCTCTTCGTTTACAAGTATAGGATCGATAATTTCCATCACCTAATCAGGCAATATCGTTCTAGCATAATTATGAAGATTAAGATCTCACTCAAACATGGTGTCTGTAGGTCTTTTCCTTGTCATCATTTCTAATAGCAAGATTCCATAACTATAGACATCTCCAGCTGTTGAAACTTCACTTCCTAGACCATACTCTGTGAGGCACAAAATATATTTACAAATATAAATGACATATAAGATTTTGGCAAGTGAATAAAAATAACATGAATAGAAGTTAACAAGTGTTGTGGTTACCTGGAGCTGCATATCCAATTGTTCCTCTTACTCCAATAGAGCTACTTTGATCAGGATTTTGAACTTCTGAAAGAAACTTTGCTAGATCGAAATCCCCAACATGAGTTGTCATGTCACTGTTGAAAAGAACATTGCTTGGTTTTAGATCACAATGAAGGACTGGCTCTTTGGAATGGTGATGGAGATAATCTAGTGCAGTTGCTACATCAATTCCGATACTTATTCTCTGAAGGAGGGTAAAACTTTGGATTTCCGGTTGTTCTTCCTCTGTTTCTTGATATGGATGCAACCATTTCTCAAGACTCCCATTTTTCATGAGCTCATAAACTATTGCTTTGAAATCATTACCTTGAAAGTCAATACTTGAGCAAGAAGTTATGACTCTCACGAGATTTCTATGACGGATATTTCTCAATGCTCTACACTCAGCCATAAAACTCTTGAAAGCTCCTTCGCGTCCAAGGTTAAGTACTTTGATAGCAACAATATTTCCATCCTGATCAAGAATTCCATGATACACTGAGCCAAAACTGCCTACACCAATCAAGCATGTCGGAGAAAACCCATCAGTTGCCTTAAGGAGCTTTTCGTAGGACACTTTCAAAAGTGCTTTTCTCAACATAGGCCCAGAAGCTTGTTTTTCTCTCCTCTTTTTAAGCTAACATATAATGAACCACAACATGATTGTTAATCCCAAAATGGCACTGGCTATTGAGATTAATATTTTGAATAGTGGGGAGACATTTTCTTTCTTTGAGTCATTATTGGGACATTTGGGCAATTGCAGTTCAGCTATGCCTCCGCACAGTTTATCACCACTTCCAACAACTGATATTGCACTCATTAGCGAAAATTCCTTTCGTTGGTACTTTACCCTCTAAATCATAAAAGGATAAGTTTAGGTTCTCCAACCAGAAGGTCTCGAAAATTTTTGGTATTTGGCCTGACAAATTGTTATGAGAGAGATCTATCTCTCGAAGGCCTCTCAAGAAACTAAACGATGGAGGAATGGATCCATGGAAGAAATTGCCCTCCATATAAAGGTATTCAAGATCAGAACAAAGACCAAGCTCATTAGGAATCCCTCAAGACAAGTTATTATAAGACACATCAAATATTGATAGAGCTTTCATTTTACCAATGTTCGGGGGTACGGATCCAGCCAAGTGGTTTCGGGCTAAATTTAGTGAAATGGACAAATCGATTAGATTGAATATTTGTTCAAGTATAGTTCCAACTAGGTCATTTTGGAAAAGATTTAAAAATGACAATTGTTTCAAATTTCCTAAACTATAAGGGATGACTCCAGATAATTTGTTATTGCACATGTGAAGCCCACCCAGTAAAGTTAAGTTTCCTAGAAAGGAAGAAATTTCCCCAAAGAGTTGGTTATCATTAAGAGCCACATATTGTAAGTTCTTAAGTTTACCAATTTCTTTAGGAATTGATCCTACAAATTGGTTTTCCTCCATACTCAATAAATTTAAGTTGACAAGATTAGCTATCCTTAGAGGAATGCTTCCATAAAATTGATTATCACTAAAGTATAAACCTTGGAGTGTGGTACTAGAGAGATTAGCAATTGAATGTGGTAATGCTCCTCTAAATTGGTTTCCCCATATACTCAAAATCAACAAATTGCTACTGTTGACCAATGAATTGATCATAAAACCCATCTCACCAGCTTCCCCACTTCCTAAGTTATCTGGGGCCAAATCCAGGAGTGTAAGATTTTTCATGCTTCCGAAATTAACTAAAAATCTTCCAGAAAAATAGTTACTAGATATCTGAATGAGTTCGAGTTTAGAAGCATTGGACAAAGACATTGGAATAGGCCCATTAAAGAAATTATCCGAGATTTGAAAAGGTTTCAGACTAGGAAGAGTAAGACCTAAATATGATGGAAGATTTCCATGAAGTTGATTTTTAGATAAAGAGAAATTAGCAAGGAATGAAAGATTGTATAAGGAAGGAGGGATGGTACCATAGAGGTTATGTTAGGTTTTGACTTGTATTCCTAAGTGAACCAAATGTAAACAAAACAAGACTCAACTGATGTGGAGTTTCCTGGAGACATGAGATACATTTGGAAGTTGAAGGTGGTGTTTGAAGGAGGTTGAAGGTGGTGTTTGAGGGAGGTTAAAGACTAGAAGAACAGAAGAATAAAGCAAACCGTTGTGGGTTACACTTTCCCACAGCGGTATAGCGATGTGATGTACGCTGTGGATTTCGACAGCGGTAATGAGAGCAGTCGAAGATCAGTGGAGAGCGCTGCGAGTGGTGCTGTGAAAGCCACAGCGATGGCAAGAGCAGTCAGGAGCCGAATTGTTTCGTGGTGTTGGAAGCGGGGTGCACATCGTGACCAATACGGCAAAGATGATGTATTGCTGAGATCGGGAATGTTGCGCATAATAGGAAAATGTATTCTTCTAAAAGTTCTTATGCTTGAAGGAAAATGATTTACTCCATACAAGAAGACTTATCATAAAAAGAAATAGTATTTATGTTGAACAAGTAAGTCTTGTACGTTTAAGAGTAGGATTTCCTTTTATCTTAAACTCCTTGTAACTAGTATAAATAGAACCTTGTAATTAGGTTTATTTGGGTGGAGAAAAGAACACCATGTAAACATCAGAGAGTGTGAGTGAGATCTGGGGAGACCCAAGGGAATATTCGGTGAGGGATCCAAGAGAATATCGGTGGATCAAGTTAGAGATCCGTGGGTGATATTTAGGGGAGACCTAGGGGATATTGTGGGGTACTCGGTGAGGATCTTGTGAGTAGGGTTTGGGTTTGAGGTGAGAAAGTTAATCTTGGAGTATATGGTTGTAACAGTTTATCATATAGTGGAACTTTCTCTGTCGTCCTGACGGCCCGTGGTTTTTTACCCGATTTGGGTTTTCCACGTATATCTTGTGTTGTGATTGTTTTATTCTCTCTCATCTATTTTTCTACTTATTGATGTTATTACTTGCTATGAGTTATGGGCATATATTAGGCACGGCGTTTTCGCATTCATCGGTTTATAGGAATTATCCCCAACAGGTTATTACCAGCGAGTCCTAGAAATGTTATCTTTCTCAATTGACCCAATGAATTTGGAATATTTCCTCCCAAAGTGTTGTAAGCTAAAGATAGAATTTCCAACGAAGTAAAGTTTCCAAGAAAAAATTCCCTCCCATTCACAGAAGTGACGAGAATCGTTCCAGGATTTGAGGACTCCGTGAATATCGTGATGAATCTTCGACTTAAAAGCCTTCAAGGCAGCTTCATCGCCACCTACATTAGTTGACTATTAGTTGATTTTAATTAAACATAATGAAGTATGATTATTTATGAGATTTTTTTTTTTCTATAATTGAAATAAAAAATAATGAAAAATATATATTAAAAATATGTTTGAAAATAAAAAAAATAAAAAAAATATTTAAAAATATACTATAACAAAGCAATAAAATCATTGAAAAAAATTAAAATAAAAACAAAATTATTTTAAAATATAAAAAATATGGATAAGATGATCAAAGACACATATCCATCCTAGTAATATGCATGTCTTCTTCATAGTTTTTGTTTCTGTATCAAATATTATTTGGTTTTTATTTTTAATTTTTTTTAATTTATAGATTTTATTTTTTATTTTTTATTTATGATATAAAAATTATTATTTTAAGAAATTAATTTTTTATTATTAGTATATTTTTTATTATAATTTTTAAAATTCAGTTTATTTTAAGGATTTAAATTGTCATATTTTATTTAAATAAAGTCAATTAACAGTCAAATAACGGTAGGGTTTATTTTTTTTTTACTAATTGTTCAAACCAGAGGGTTTAATTTGGCATTTAATCAAATTAACAAAGAGGTTGATTTACAATTCTCCCATAAATAAATCACATATTTAAACCTAATTAAAACAAGTTTGGCCTATACAGAATGAGGTTGGCAGTACGTGATATGGCCAAATCATCTACACTCTTGAAATTTCTGATTCATTTTCGTTATTTCTCTAAAAATTCATTGCTAAAACTCTTTGAATCATGAAAATAGTAGTGTCGATTTACAAAGCGCAATAAAAAAAAACTCATATATGCACCCAGATGTGAGCTAGATTTGAATTCAAAATCTCTTGTACAACAACAAGAGAACTTACCAATTAAGCTAGCTAATACCACAAAATTCGATCGGTGTGCACAATATCAGTCATCAAACAATCGAACAATCAAAATTATACCTAACATAAATAGATCATATATATAACAGTACGTAAAGTATAGCTTTAAAAAAAATGCCCAGATTTACTGCTATCCGGATGGATGGTGGGTTTATTTATTCTCTCTCAATTTCTTGGCCAAAGCAAAGACTGCACCTGCCACAGCTGCGACCACTGCCGAAACTATAATGGCTGATTTCAGCTTCTGCGTTGCATCTTTTTCTTCTCTTTTCTTCTTATTTTTTGTTTCTTCAAGTTGTTTCTTCAATGCAAAACCACAACAAACAACACCATTATAAGTTTTCTCTTTGAATTCATAGCCACAATAAATAAATGTCAGGTAGAATAAGATAAAAGATATCAAATATATTTGATGCATTAACACGTACATTTTGTTTGTTTAGTAATGTCCATTTCTCATGCATAAAAATACTCTCAATAGTTAGATGGATCTAATAGCTAATATTATTTTGTCTTCTGTATGTTTGTTTTGTGCGGAAACAAGCTTGGTACGGATTTTTATGACTACGGTCAGCCTTATCTCATAAGTTGGTTCTGGATTTTAGAAAACTAAAAGTTGGACAATTGAGAATTTCTATGTATAATTTAATGTTTGATAACACTTAAGAGTGTAAAAATAAAAAAATAAAAAGGTGTAAGAAATTATGTTACCTTGATTTGCAATGAGGTAGAGATATCAGAAGACGTAGGGTCAACTTCAAAATTCTTGTTCATGCCAGGGTTCAATTCTTCGGCAATGTCAGCAGCCGGAAAAGTCTCTCCGGTAGATCCATTCAATGCGTCTGCTCCCTCCAAGCTTGCCATTTTCTAAACAAGAAATTCTTTCTTAATTTCCTTGCAAGTTATTACAAGTATGTTTTTCCTTTGCCTGAAAAAAAATTGTAGATTTTGTAATATTGTCAATAAAGTATTATTTTCAACACGTGTCGATGTCCCAGATGGTGAAATTTATGGTTATTATTTCTGTGAGTGTCTCGACGAATTTCCTGTTTGGTTCTCAAACTGCCCGGGAAATCTGTCGGATTGAACTGCTTTATTTGAACATCTAGAATCACAAAATCGCCTGGAAATTAAGTTATATTTGTTAGTCCTTGTTTGGTGCTCATCCACTAATAAATGAAGTAGATTTGTGTGGTTTCTTAATAAGACAACTGATGGATATTTAAAATTAGGGATATTATCATTTTCCCCCCCTACTATTCACTATATTAGAAAGGTGAGGACAGGGTTTCTCGACTTTAGAAAGGTGACCCCCCCAGAACAGATTTATTTAACAAACACCCCCCTTTGTCAGAAAAATCATCAACAGTGAGGGTTGACCATTACTGTTGGGGGGCAATTTCGTAAACTCACCATGGGAACAGGAATTCTAATTTGGACCGAAGGTCATAAAAGTCATTTGGTAAAAAATAAATTACAAAATCAATAAATATTAAAAATAAAAAATGAAAAATGAAAAAACAAAATAAAACCTAATCTCTCTCCTCTCTCACGATCTCTCATCTCTCTCTCTCTTATCTCCTCATTTCTTCATCTCCATCTTCATCTTCATCAAATCGAAACCGATCTCTTTCTCTCTTCTTCTTCTTCTTCTTCGTTTGGGTTTGGGAGTGGGTGTTTTCTGGGTTCGTTTGTGTATGGGTACGGGTGAATCGGTTTCAATTTGATTCCAATTTGGGTCGATTAAGTTTCGAATATGGATTTTGGGTGGGTTGTTGTGTGGTGGTGATGGGTGGTTCACTGTGGATTTTGGGTGGGTTTTCTGGGTTGGGTTCAATTGAAGATATTATTTCTCATCTTCTTCTCCCCGGTTTGATTTCAATTTGGTTAGGTTTGATTTGGTTAGGTTTTGATTTGGTAATGTCTTCTTCTTCTCCCCGATTTGATTGTAATATCTTCTTCTCCATGAGTTGATTGTAATATCTTCTTCTCCCCGATTTGATTTCAATTTGGTTAGGTTTTGATTTGGTTTTGGGTCGATTTGGGTGGTGGATTTGGGCGGCGGTGGGGGGTTTGGGTGGCTAGGGTTTGATGATGATGATGAGATGAAGTTAAGATGGAATTGGGTCCGAATTGGGTCCGAATTGATCGGGGTTTGGAGATGATGATGTTTGGGTTGTTGTGTTTTTGTTTGAAAATGAAGAAGATGGAAAAAAAAAACACACAGTGATGATGACTAGATCGATTGATGATTATCAATCCTATTTTGTTTGAAAAAATTGATTAATTTGGTGTTAGTGATGATGATGATTCAATTTTAGAGCGACCAGTTTTTTTTTTTTTTTTTTTTTTTTTTTTTTTTTTTTTTTTTTTTTTTTTTTGATAATAGATGCTAACAGCAGCAAAGCCAACAAAGGTCAGAGAACAACCAGACCAGAACATTACAAAGGCAAATCCGCCTGTAACAGACCCCTGATACAATTTGGCCAATCTTCCATCCAGAAGGAATTTTCCAAATCTTTTAATTGGTATGTTCATTCGTTTTTTTTTTCCTTAAATTATTAGATAATTATTAAATTGTTAGATAATCCTTTAAAAAAAAAAAAATAGACATTCCATCAAATTTTAATCTCTACCGAGTTTTTTTTTTTTTTTTTTTTTAAATTAAATGAGTATATTATTATTAAATATATTTACTAAATGAGTATATTATTATTTTTAAAAAAATTAATTTTGTTTTATTTTTAATTTTAATATATTTTTTATTTAATAAATATCTTCGAGGGTAAAATTGTAATTTCAGTTATTTAATCATGCGCTGTCTGGCAATTAAAGGCATAGAAGGGTAATTTCGTCTTTTTACCCACTGAAAAGAGTCAGAGTTTAATGGAAGGGGGTGTTTGAATATTATTTTCATTGCAGGGGGTAGACTGGCAATTTTTGGGAAACTCTGTCCTCACTTTAATAATAATTTGTATGATTATAAAAATTTTAATTTTGAATAAACAGTAACTCACAATTTTTTACACACATTACTTCAAAATATATATATATATATATATATATATATATATCTTTGCAGGTTGTACATTCATATATATAATACAAGGTTGTGGGTTCAAGTCTCCATACTTCTTCTCAAATCCCGAATTATAAATCTCAATTTGAGACTTACAAACAATTGTAAGTTTATGTGAGACTTGCAATAAGTCACAAACCTGGAAGTCTCACTTCAAATGGTTTTTTTTTTTTTTTTTTACACACTAGCAGTTACACAACAGTAAACGATAGAAAGAGAAAAGAGAGAAAAAAAATAGAGGTAAGAAATGGTCTTAAAAATAAATCAATTGGGTATTTTGACAGTTAACATATTAAACTTATTAATTTAGTACTAATTCCACAAAATCATTAATGACATTTCCATGCATTTTCACTCAATTGCATGGCTATAGCGTTTTGGTGGTATGAAAATTGTATTTAACATTTTTAATCTAATAATTTAACAGAAAAAAAAAAAAAAAAAAAAAAAAAAAAAATAACGATTCAATTCAGTTTCCTCCTATATTTCATCCATCCATTCAATTTATGCAAAAAATAAAAAATAAATAAAAAAAAATGCAAATCCAAAAAAAAATTCACCTCCTCTCTTCTCCAAGAACTCAAACATTATGGAAGAAACGCCCCTTCAATCTAGTTTTGGTGAAGATTGAGAGTTATTTGGAGAAGTGAAGCAGTGAACTACAGAACCAAATCAAAAGTACCAGACTACCAGTGTACCACAAGATATTCTGATGATTTGTGACCCTCATGTTAGGTTTAAGAACTACCTTGAAATACGAAATAATAAAAAACAATATAGAAATAATGCAAATTTAAATATTAAAAGTAATCATATAAAAAGTCTTATATCCAGTAAATAATAATTTGAAGAATCAAATATTCAAATATCCCTTCTTTTTAAAGGTAGAAATCCCAACCTCAAATTATTGTAATATTTCAAAAAAATATATAAAAAAATTATATTTAAATGACAAACAACTTTATCAATCTATAACGACATCATACGAAGACATGATTCTAAGCTCATGTCTCCAATAAAATCTTATATATGCACTCATATCTCAATAAAAATGGTTCAAAATGTATAAGCAAAAGATCATAAGAATTGTCTTCATCATTTCAATACTATGAGTCTATGACACAACTGGGGAGGAATCAAAAATGCAGTCAATAGATCATGACCAGATTATCCTTACAAAACCGTTTATATTTAGTTCACTCCAGTATTTCATAACTCCAGTCCACCATTATAAAATAGCTCTATTTTCTAATTATATCTTTATAGTCGGTAAAAGTATGATTAGTTAGGTTGAATTGAAAAGGAAGTTAATGTTTGTCACAACTCACAATATTGCAAGTTTGCAACACACAATGCATTTTTGTTTCCTTTTATTTATTTATTTTTTATGGGCAAATGGCACAAATGTAGACATTTACTAAAATTGCAATTAGATTGCACATTTTCTAAAATGACAGATTAGTACGATTGACCAAACGATTGACCGTTAAAGTTATCAGAGATTTTTATATCAGAAAGGTAATAAGGTAATTTTACACTTAAAAGAAATTTAAGAAATAAAATTCTTTAAAAAAATTAAAAGAAAAAAATCCTTTCCTCTTTTTTTTTTTCAACCAAAAATAAAAATCATTGTCTTTGTGGTAATGGTTTTAGCCTTTTTGGTGGAAGAAAACTGAAATTTAATTGAATGGCAACATTTTTTTTTTATTTTTTTTTAAAAGGAAATTATTGGAAGAGATCATTCATAGAAATAGCCAGGGATCGTCAACCTCCGTATCTCTTCAAAAAATTGCAGAGATTAGAACCCAAATGATGAGAATCAAGAAGCATCACCAAAAGATCTATTGCATGTTCCAGTTGGGCCAATTACAAAGGCCAAGAGGATCAAATAAGCACTTAATGGGTTGATTCAAGAGATATGGGCTGATTCTAAAATGACACATTTCAAGATGGGCACACGTGAAGACTAAGAGTTAGTTAACATCATAAAGGCAACATTATGGGTGGCATATGGTTAGAGGAGAATCCAATTTCAGCATATTTCCTATTTCAGTATATTTCCTACTTTATTATTTCCCAAATAAATGGCTGATTTGTTTCCCAAATTCATCTTTCCAAATAAGGATCAAATCAACTAGCTGCTAGTTTTAGTCATTATTTATTTCCTAAAATTGTTTGTCTTTTACTTTCCTGATTACAACGCATTAATGCCGAATATTTGTTTCCCTTTTAGTGCTAGGCGTGTAGCCTTTTCCATTTTAAGTCTTAGATATTTTTAGTATAAAAGGGACGCTTGTATGTCATATGATGTTAGTTTTTGAATTGAAATAATATTAATAGAGAACGTTTTCTTTTTGGTTCTTCATAGAACTTGTGAACTTATCAAAGAATTTACCTTGTGGAGTTCAAACCTTGACTTATCACTCACAATCCTTCCTATTTCTTGAGTGTGGCATCTAAAATATTTCTTATACCGTTGGTTCTTATCTCTTTATAGATAACGGGTCAAGGTCCTTTTATTTTCTTTGGTCAAGGTCCTTTTATTTTCTTTATTATAAATCTGAATTGGAAAACGATCCTTATGTTTCCATTTATTGGTTCCGGGTCTCATTGCTCTTTGTGAGGTTCATATCATCTGGTATTAGAGCTTAAGATTCTAAATCAGGTTTAATCTATCCATGTTCTTCATCCAATTGTTATTTCTTTTACATCGTTTGATCAAGTCCGGAACTACAAAAAAAAAAAAAAGTTTGATCATGTCCAGTACAAAAAAAATCCCAATCTCTTAGTACCGGACTTGATCAAACGAAATAAAAGAAATAACAATTGAATGAAGAACAAGGATAGATCAAACCTGATTTAGAACCATAAGCTCTGATACCAAATGATATGAATCTCAATAAGAGCAGTGAGACCCGGAACCAATAAATGACAACGTAAGGATTGTTTTCCAATTTAGATTTATAATAAAGAAAATAAAAGGACCTTGACCTGTTATCTATGAAGAGATAAGAACCAAAGGTATAAGAAATATTGTAAACACCACACTCAAGAAATATGAAGGATAGTGAGTGATAAATCAAGGTTTGAACACCATAAGGTAGATCCCTTGATAAGTTCACAAGTTCTATGCAGAACCAAAGAGAAAATGCTCTCTCAATATTATTTCAATTCAAAAACTGATTACATAAGACCTACATGCATCCCTTTTATACTAAAAATATCTAAGACCTAAAAAGGGAATAGGCTACACGTCTAGCACTAAAAGGGAAACAAATATTTGGCATTAACGCCTTACAATCAGAAAAGTAAAAAAGGCAAACAATTTTAGGAAATAAATAAAGATTAAAACTAGCAGTTAGTTGATTTGCTCCTTATTTGGAAAGTTGAATTTGGGAAACAAATAAGCCATTTATTTGGAAAACAAATCAACTTTTTATTTGGGAAATAAATAAAATAGGAAATATGTTGAAATGGGAAATATGATGAAATCATAATGTTGCCTTGATGATGTTATCTAAACCTTAGTCTTCACGTGGGCCCATCTTAAAATATGCCATATTAGAATTAACCCATTAAATGTTTATTTGATCCTCTCGGCCCTTGTAATTAGCCCAACTGGAACATGCAATGGATCATTTGGTGATGCTTCTTGATTCTCATCACCAAATCTCTCGGTATTTTGTTATTTTATTTTTCTTTTTATTATAATTCACTTTTAAAAAAATATTTTTTTTTCATTCCCATAGTGAACATTATAATAATAAGGGGTTTTTACAATCTGGTCCCAACTTAATTGGGAAATATCACTTTTTTACTCCTTAATTGACTAACGGTAGGACTAATTTGATTGATTTTCAATTATATAAGGACCAAATTGATGAAATTTGAATTAAGGAGTCAAAAAATGATGTTTCCCAATTAAGTTGGGACCAAATTGTAAAAACCCCAAATAAAAAATTTCTAGCTACATCCTTTATGCTCTTCTAATTAAAACTGATCTGAGACTCTGAGTTCAGTTTTCATACAATCATATACGACTCCATGTCACATGACGTGTTTTAACATGCCCATGTCCTGCCAAAGCTTTCTCAAGAGAAAACTCCAGCAACCTCCAACTATGTGTTTGTGTTCTTAGATGAACATTTGAAATGTTATTGAATTGAATGTGTATAAATTATGAAAAATGAAATTGATAAAGAATAAGATTAACCAACTTCAGTAATAATGCTAGGCATCACAATTCATATCTAACTTCTATTTCAACTTTGACATAAGAATCTGATTAATATTAATCAACTTTGACATAGGAATCTAATTAATATAATATATGTGTCTAAGTGAGATAATTAAATTTATTATATGTCACCAAGTACTTGTACTAAATCTAATTTGTAAAAATGCAGTACTTTGGGTTTTTTTTTTTTTTTTTTTTTTTTTTTTTTTTTTTTTTTTTGGGTTAAATAAAATTATGTAAACTAACAAAGGTATCACACTCATGAGTCATGGAGGAGATCAAACAAGAAGATCTCTTTATGGACGAGATTTGAATATTATTTTTATTTATTATTTAAATAATAATAGAGTAATGCTAGACTTCCCAAATGGTGTTGGTATGTGAGGTGTCAACATCACATCACTCACCATATAATCTCATGATTTACATTTTACAAGATGTTGACACCTTATATGCCAACATCATTTGGGAAAAAAATTAGGAAGCCTAACATTACTCATAATAATATTATAATATTTAAAAATAGCCAAACTAGGGGTATTATTGGTATTTCATTATCTAAGATCGGTCAACCTTTATCTCGAAGTTAGTCAACTAACATCATGTATTTTTCTGTTTAACTTCGAAAAACTGGAATATCCTTGACATAAGGTTCAAAAACAATTTAGGACTCTTTACTCACCTACTTGAAACTATCACCAACTTAATAACGTCAGTTTCAATAGCACCTTAAATGTGTTTCTGACAAAAATACCCTTAAAACACAATCACAAAAACAAGTCTCGTGCTTTTTTGTTTCCGAGACTTATTTTCGTATTTCCAAGATTTATTTAAGTATTTCTGAGACTTATTTAGTTATTTGTGTATTTCCAAGACTTATTTTGTAATTTTTGAGACTTATTGGGCATTTTTATAAATTTAGAGACTTATGCAGCAAAATACCAAATTTTCCTCTTTTTTTCCATCTTCTTCATCGACCTTCAGTGGAGGGTTTTGAAAAAAATAATAATCTAAAAATGGCCTAAAAAGTAATAAAAGAAGAAGGTGGGGATATTTTTATCCATTGGTACCATTTAAACTCAAATTATTAATCTATTGTCAATCTCAAAAGTCACTATGAATTTGGTGCTATTTAGGTCAAGAAAAATGGACAATAGCAACAAATTCTTTAACAACAATTTAATTTTTGTCGCTAGAGATCACTTTTAGTGAGGAAAATCAAATTTCGTTACTAAAGAATTTCAGCAATAATATCTTTAACAACAATCAAATATTTGTCGCTAGAAAGCATTTTTAGTGAGGAAAAATAAATTTCGTTACAACAGTTATCAGTTCTTGCGACAATATATAAATTTCGTTACTACAGATATCAGTTCATGCGATAGTGACGATATATTTTACGTTGCTAAAATATATCATTTTAGCGATAAAAAATATCGTTGCTATAACATATTTATGGTGACGTTAAATTATTCGTTGCCACAACAGTTGTTCTAGCCACGAAAACCAGATTTTGTCATTAAAGATATATTATAGAGACAAATATAATTTGTTACTTAAGGTTTTAATAATAATTTTAAAATTAACACTACAAGAAAATTGAGATATAGTGACAAAGATTTAGGGGTATTATTATTTCCTCCATAACTTTTGAGGTTATCGGTTATTTTGCACCCTCTTGTTTCAGTATTGGCCATTTCCCACCATTTGTTAACATCTTTTAGTATTTTCATTAAAATACTATTTTACCCTTTCTATTTAATAAAAAATAATTAAACAATTTTAAAATTTAATGAAAAAAAAAAAACAGTGGAGATCTTATTAAAATACTATTTTACCATTTCTATTTAATAAAAAATAATTAAACAATTTTAAAATTTAATGAAAAAAAAAATAGTGGAGATCTTATTCATGAAATACTCCAGTAAATTTGGTAGAGATTTGTTTTGTGCAAGAACAAACACCAGATCTTTAACAACAATCAAATATTTGTTGCTAGAGAAAACTTGTAGTGACGAAACACAAATTTCATTACAATAGATATAAGTTCTTGCGACAATATTTAAATTTCGTTACTATAGATATCTGTGTAGTGACGATATATTTTGCGTTGCTGAAATATATCATTTTAGCAACAAAAAATATCGTTGCTATAACATATTTATGGTGACGTTAAATTATTCATTGCCATAACAGGTGTTCTTGCCACGAAAACCAGATTTTGTCGTTAAAGATATATTCCAGAGACAAATATAATTCTCTACTTAAGGTTTTAATAATAATTTTAAAATTAACACTACAAGAAAATTGAGATACAGGGACAAAAGATTTAGGGGTATTATTATTTCCCCCACAACTTTTGAGGTTATCGGTCATTTTGCACCTTCTTGTTTCGGTATTGACCATTTTCCACCCTTTGTTAACATATGTTAGCATTTTCCACCTTTTGTTCACATCTATTAGCATTTTCATTAAAATACTATTTTACCATTTCTATTTAATAGAAAACAATTAAACAATTTTAAAATTTAATGAAATTAAAAAAAAAAAAAAAATGGAGATCTTGTTCATGAGATACTCCAATTAATTTTTTAGAGATTTGTTCTGTGCAAGAACAAACACCAAATCCAATAAACAAAGACAAACACATCACCAACACCCACCAATTGAAACCCATAATTTTTTTGTCCAAAAAAAAACCTAGAAATTGAGAAAAAAAAAAAAAAACCCGATTTATGAAGAAAAAAAAACTGATTTATAAGCCCGATTTCTAAAATTAGAAATTGAAAAAAAAAAAAAAAAAAAAAAAAAAAAAAAAAAAAAACATTATCACCAAACCCGTTTTGCGAAGCATCACCACTACCACCACCACATCGTCATACAACCACAACCCAAACTCTTTCAATTTATTTATTTATTTGAGATGGAGATGAGAGATTAAGATTGAGTTGGAGATGAGGATGAGAGATTGAGGTGGAGATGAGAGATTGAGATTAGTTTTTTATTTTATTTTATTTTATTTTGTTCATGTTAAGAGACATGCTAATAATTCAATTACCATATAAATTAGGAATATGAGTATTACAATTGTTCATAAAATTGCAAGATGTAGAGAAATATCTCCTCTATAGTAAGAGTTGTATTCTAAATCATGTTTATTACAATTGATGTCACCAGTCTCCTAGACCCCTAACTCAACTATATATGTTTAAATAAAATACAATTTTATTAAATGTTCCAATAAATATTTTTTAATATATGTTTGTCATAGAAATTAGAATTTTGATTAGTGGAATGAATTTAAATTTAAATAACAAGTTGTTTTTTTTTATTTCTAACAATTCATATAGGTTATATATAAATATTATGCAATTGTTAACACATCCAATCTTGTAGTAAAGCGGTAAAGGCTTACCACTTTAACTTTGAGGTTGCAAATTCAACTCCTCTTAATGACAATTAATTGTCATTATTATCAAGTGTGGGGTGGGGTGGTCAGCGGTGCGGTGGTCCGGTGGTAGGTGGTCAGACGACGGGGAGAATAATTTTTGAAGTTCCAACAATAAAGTTTCGTGGGTAAAAATATAGTTTTAGCAATGCACAACTTATTCATGAGTAAAAATATACCCTTAGAATTGAAACCAAATTTTGTTGCAATAGCTCGACCTATTGTAATGATATTTATTTGTCGCTAAAACCTATCTTTTTGCGACAATAAATATCGTTGTAAGAACATATTTCTAGCGACAATAAATTTTCGTTGCCCAAACATAGTTTTAGCCACGCAACTAATTCGTGGGTAAATATACCTGTTGTAACGAGACCAAACTTTGTTGCATTTGCTCGACCTATGGTAACGATATACACGACAAAAATATTTTGTTGCTAAAGATCTTTTGTGACGAATTAAATGCTTTTATGAGAATTTTGATTTGTTGCTAATGCCCTTTTTTCTTGTAGTTCACGACCCAGATCGTGGAATACCCACCACGATCCAGGTTGCGGAAGAGGTTGCGACCTCCTCCCCAAACCAAATCGTGGAGGCGTGCCTTACATGATTTGGGTTCTGGATGGTCGCGCATCCACCTTTTGGGTTTCCTGATCGTGGTGGCTCCTCAACTACCTGAGTTTCCAAATCATGGAAGGCGCTCCTTCATGATATATGTTTATAGATTGTGGAGGCATCGTGCATGATGAACTAGTTTGTGGATCAGAACCTCTTTTGGAGGCAACCATTTGTGGCATTCAGTTATCATTTTTTTTTTTTTTTTTTACTTTTTTTTCTTTTTTCAACCTAATATTTTTAATTAATGATGTAGGTCCAATAGGGGATCCAATCAAATCCAATAGGATTTATCGGATCAGATTCGGATTGGATTCTAAATTTTGAAATCCATTGGATCGGATCAATCAGATCTTGGATTACCATATGGAAATCCGCCAATCCGCCGAATTTGCCAAAATATAAGGTGCAATTTATATTAGGCCAATTTATTTTACCTTATACATATGAATAATGAGCAAATTTTGGGAGCTTTTTTTTTTTTTTTTTTTTTTTTGACAATATTTATTAATCTGGTACTAGGTATTTTTTTTTAAAGCTTTCGCCATTGGTAGGATTCGAGCCACTAACCTTAGAGTTATTTGCTCAAGCCCCAAACTCATCCATTTACCAGCTGAGCGACGCCCCTGTTAGCAATTCTGGGAGCTATTATATTTTGTTACGATAAATGATTCTATTTTATTTCAAAATCTTGGATGACTTTATTATGTTTGTAGTTGTAACTTATGTTTAATGTTTATAATTTGTTAGACTTTTTGAATTTTAAAGTGTAAAATTATGTTTTCTTTTATGTTAATTATTAGTTTGTTAATTTTATTAGAAATACCGTATGAATTAATAATTTAATTTGTAATTTTAGGAATATTTTAACTTTTATATATTAATAATTGCTTCATATGAATTTGATCCATTAGATCAGATCTGATTGTACTTGGATCGGATCGGATCGGATTCCGCTCTAAAATTGAATCATATCATATTGTAATTTTTTTGGTTTAATGGATTCATTTCATAAAAAATAAATAAACAATAAAGGAAGAAAAAAAAAAAAAAACATAAAAAGAAAGTCTCTTTAATTCAATTATTATCATGCCCATGCTAGCTCATGAATGACGACATGAAATTCCCTTAAAGGGAGCAAATTCGTATCCATTGAACCAGGCGTCCAATGATACCAAAACTTGTCATAAGTCTTTAGTAACATTCCTCAAGTAAGGATTCCTCTAGCAATCCATATACTGTTTGTAATCACATTTTTGAAAAAGCTCATCATCTTTCCAGAACACCTTGAAATCGGCATAGATATTGCCCTTTTCCAGCCTCCAGTAGCACCAGAAAAGCTTTGACGCGGAGAAGTTCAATTTGAAATGCCACTCAAACTCAGCCCCCGCCGTGAGATTTTGGAGGCCAAGATCATTGTCTCTCGACTTTCAGTGCACGGACAATATCGGTCCATATCGGCTCATCTTATTCTTGACATGTAGGCCGGATAATCAAGAACTAGAAAAGTACTTAAAGATGCTAGTTTGCACAAGGCTACATTGCTTGATATTTTTGACTTTATCCTTCATCTTTTGAATTGTCCTCTTGTTATAAGTTATAACAAAGAAGATAGAAAATAGAGAATTTTTAAGAGTCATTAGGAATATAATTTTTAGATATATCATGATATCTATCTTGTTATATACAACAAAAAAATAAGCCTCACTATTTTAGGGTGAGTATCCTTGGTCACTAAGTAATCACCTTCCCAAAAAGAATTGGAAATTTTCTTAATAAATCATTCCTAAACAAGGAATCCTGGAAAGAAAAAAAAAAAAAAAAGAACTTTCCTTGAAGAAGAAAACCAACTAAACAAGGAATCCCAGAAAGGAACCTTCCTTAAACTAGAAAACTGACTTTCATACATTTTCTAAGACAAAATAACATTTTACAATGTAACACCCTTCAAATTAATAACCCCTCTAAATTAATACACAAGGATGGGTCCCAAGAATATTAGTTTAGAGGGGTTCTACTGTATATGTCGAATCCACTGTTTTCTCAGTTGCATTTTGGCTTGCCTCTTTTCGTTTTTTCTTCTACTTGTTAGCTCCCCTAAGCTCTGTTTTGTTGTTGGTTTTCACTTTTTGCTAGCTAGGCCTTTTGTTGGGGTTTTATTTTTCTATTGCTTTGTCTTGCTTTTGGGGGGTTTTGTTGTTGGTGCCAGTTGGTTTGTTGATTATATTCTCTGGTTTTAATTTTGAATGAGCAAATGAAGTACATATACGGCTTCTAATTCTATTGATTTATCTCTGAAGCTTTCATATTAATATTTTATTAAAAAAATGGCACTTATTTAATACACAATCAAAGGAGGTCGAGATTGGCCTCCAATGGAGGTCGATTAAGAAGACGATGAAAAAAAATTGGAGGTCATTTCCGAGATTGTTTTGTAATTTCCGAGACTTCTGGGTATAAATGAAATTTTTCGAGATATTCTGGGTATAAATGAAATTTTCCGAGACTTTTTGGGCAAAGTCTCGGAAATATGAACTTGGATGTCATTTCCGAGACTTTTTGGTAATGTCCGAGACTTTGGGTAATTTCCGAGACTTTCTGGGTACAAATGAAATTTTTCGAGACTTCAAGTCTCGAAAGAAAATTTCATTTGTACCCAGAAAAGTCTCGGAAATTACCTAAAGTCTCGGACATTACCAAAAGATCTTGGAAATGACCTCCAATTTTTATTTTTTTTTCCAATTTTTTTTTCATCTTCTTCTTAACTCTAATACTTGTATGTTGTGTGTTTTTATATGTGTGCATTCATGATTATTGAATATCTCTTCATGTATGTTTATTTAATTGCATCTAGTTAATTGAAATGCCATGACATGTTTAGGCATTAGGATGCAAAGCCATGAAGTCTCTTTATGCATGTTTAAATGATTGCATCTTGTTCATTGAAATTCCATAACATATTTAGGCATTAGGATGCAAAGCCATGAAATCTCTTCATGCATGTTTAAATGATTGCATCTTGTTCATTGAAATGTCATAACATGTTTAGGCATTAGGATGCAAAGCCATGAAGTCTCTTTATGCATGTTTAAATGATTGCATCTTGTTCATTGAAATTCCATAACATATTTAGGCATTAGGATGCAAAGTCATGAATTCTATTCATGCATGTTTTAATTGAGTGCATCTTATTCAATGACAATGCCATGACATGTTTGGCATTAGGATGCATTCACTTCCCACACTTGCACTTCATGTTAGTCTAAAGTGTGGTGTAATTCGTTTTCGTTTGTGTGATCAGAAATGCCCGCGCTTGCACAATGGTGTGCATGTCTTAGCGCGATGGTTGACCACTTGAGAAGGTCTCATTCTTCTCTTGGATAAGTGTGAGTTTTGGTTTGGTTGTTTGGAGTAAAGTGTCTAGTTTCAAAAGATTGGATTTCAATGTTTTAAATGTTTTTCAAAACTGACCTTTGTATGGTCTTGTGACCATAACTTTTTATAAAAAGATTTAAATTGAGTTTTGTAAATTCTGGACAAACTAGACACCCATACCTTTCCAACGGTATATTATTCGTAATATTTCATAACCGTTTGGATTGGTTTTGAAATCTCCAAAGTGACCACCAAAACAGGGCAACTATATTGTTGTCCGTTTCTGACCTTTGGTCACTCAATTGACCATAACGTTTTCTACAGACATCATATGATTCCTTGTTGAGTTCATGGTCATTTCGGTTACTCACTCATTTGATTCGAGTTCAAACGAGGAAGTTACGTCACTTTATGTTCTCTTACAATGTATTGTCTTCGTCATCGTGTATTGAGTCTATTTCATAACCAATTGTCAAAGTTTCATAGTCTTCCTCGTGTGTCATTGAGTTATGGTTCGTAATCCAAAAGTAGATTCGAATTCAGAGTTCAGAGGCTGGAGAACGGTTGAAAAACGCATAAGGTGTGCAATAGGGAGTGAAGGAGGAGAGAAGTGGCAAAGGGCTACCTTCCCTCATTCCCGTGGAGGCGTGTGGCCACCACGGGAAGGAGGCCTCTCGGCCTCCCCGTGGTGGCCACGCGCCTCCACAGGAATATAACTGAAAGGTGGCTTATTTATTTCTTTGCCCTTCTCCTTCTCCTTCTTTGGTTTCCCTCCTTATTTAATTCAAATTTCGTGCACAACTCCTTAGAACTTTTTCATTTTTATTTTTGTTATATCTCTCTCATCTCAACTTCGAATTGAGTGATCCAAAAGCCAAAATTGTTGGTCTTGAAGAGAGGAACAAGTCCCAAGCATTTTAAAGTTGAAAATATTTCCAGATTTCTCGTGATGATCTGTTCTCAGTTCGTGGTTCATCTTTTCTATTGGTAATTATCTTCTTTGCATTTTTCTTATGATCAACTTGATGATTCTTATTACTTGATTGATGAAAAATGTTTAGAATGATTTTGATTCCTATTTCAAACTTGTTTGAATGATTTTCGAGTTATAGCTTTTTGTGATTTGGATTGAACATATTTGAAAGCTAAACTTGATTCACATGAAATTGATTCTAGAAATGATTTGTATGATGAGCTTGATTGTTGATTTCTAAGTTTTGTTTCATGATCTAAGAACTAGAATTTGTGATTGCAATATTGATTATGAGGGAATGGGGCAAAATGGCACTTATAAAACTTGGACTTGTGCAACTATCACCACATTAATAAGTCTAGTTTTAATAGCACTAAAAAAGGAATTCAGACCAAAATGCCCCTAATTTTACTGTTGTCCACTTTTATTACTTTTGTCCACTATTCATTTTCATTTTCAATTTTCGTTTTCCCTCACTTTGGCAAACAGTGCACTCCTTTCTTCCAAGACACAGAGCATTCTTCCATCTTCACTTTTCAAGCACCATTGTTGACCAAAGTCGACTCAAGTTTCAGCTCAATCTTCCATTTTCGGTTTTCAACCAAAGTCGTTTCAGCTCAACCAAGTTCCAGGTTTCAGTTTTCAGCTCAATCTTCCATTCTTGAAGAGTAATTTCGTGCAGTAATTTCAGATTCAGACAAGGTAATTGGATTTTTGGAAGGTAAATTTGAAGAAACCCGTTCATTTGTTAGACAATTTTTTCAGTTTTGGTCTTCAAGGTTGCACTTTGAATTTGTTAGATGTTTATGTTGAACTAATGCAATTTCTCCATATTTAATTTCAGATCTTGACAAGCTATTTGGATTATTGGAAGAGTTGATAAGGTACATTTCCTCCATAAAGTATGGGATTAACTCGTGAATGACATTTTTTTTAGTTCTGGTTTGGAAACTTGCACTTTCAATTTGTTAGATGTTGATGCTGAACTGAAACTAATTCTCCATTTCGATCTGATTTGCTGGAATAGTGTATATTTTTCGAGACTTATTTTATGTTTTCGAGACTTAACGTTGTTATTTTCGGGACATATTTTTATGCTATAATCGAGACTTATAATGTTGGATACCTATGTATATATTATCGAGACTTATTTATATATTATCGAGACTTGTTTATACCTTTTTCGAGACTTATTTTTATCTATTTCGAGATTTAAATGGAAAAATTCGAGACTTACTGGGATGAATTAGTTTGACAGTAATTTTTTGACTAGTTTTCATATGGTTTTTTGATAGTGTTATTTTTTTCTAGGACGATGGATCGTGTTAGAATATTGATATCATATAATGGACGATGGAATGAACTACCCGATGGAAGCCAGAGATATGTCGGCGCCGTTAATAAAGGTGTATATGTCCGGAAGAATTTGACATATGAAGAACTGTTGGGGGTTGTAAAGGCCATTGTGAAACATGATCCGAATAGGTATGAAATTGACATACAATCAATATTCGTTGGTCCAGACAGTACATGTCGCACTTGTTTAGCGGATGATGATGACGTTCAGTTTCTACTAGGGGAAGAGAAGGTAATTCCAAAAGTGTGTGTTACACTTGTTGAAAGAAGATGTGAGGAACATGTCATAGGTGATGACATTGAAATGAATCAAAATCCCATAGAAACACGGCAATCTGATAATGTTGTCCATGATTCGTACGAGGCAATTGACCGTGATGGACCTCATACCGTACCTCGTGTTGATTGTGAGTTGGAACAGCCGTTAGATGACCGTTTTGACATTGGTAATGGTCCTGAACAACATCATACATCAGGAAGATGTGTGGAAGGAGAGTTCATTTCTAGTTCGAACAATACAACAACGTGGGTTATTCCTGGATCAGAGTCATTTTCGTTTGGCGACATGAGCACCATGGGTCCAAGAACACCTAACAGTCTGATTTACAAGGGACAATTCTTCCCAAGGAAGAAGGATTTAAAACGGTTAGTAGGCATGCATGCATTGAGAGAGAATTATGAATGGAAGGTGAAACGGTCGAACAAATCCGTTTTACATTTGGTTTGCAAACATGAAAATTGTAACTGGAAATTAAGAGCAGTTAGGTTGTCTGAGGGGACATACTTTCACGTACGAAGTTTTAAAAACAAGCACACCTGTCCATTGGAACAAGTTCACCGGCGCCACCGGCAAGCTAGTGCAATCATCATTGGTGAAATTGTAGCTCCTAGACTTCAAGACCACGATGGACGTATCATGTGTCCTAGAGACATAATTGCAGATATGAAGTCTATGTATGGCATCCAATTATTGTATAGTAAGGCACACACATCCTTGCAGTATGCATTTGAATTGACATATGGAACACATGAGGAGTCATTCCAGTTGCTTCCATCGTTTGCTCATGTTCTGGAAGAACAAAATAATGGCACAATCACGGATATACAATGCACGGATGAAAATCAGTTTTTTTACTTTTTCATGTCGTTTGGAGCTTCAATTAGAGGTTTTCGCCGATGTATGCGTCCTGTTATTGCTGTTGATGGTACACATTTAAAGGGGAGATACCTGGGTACAATGTTTGTGGCCACAGCACAAGACGGAAATGAACAAACATATCCTATAGCATTTGGATATGGGGATTCGGAAAATAATAGTTCATGGGAGTGGTTTCTACAGACATTGAAGGATGCACTTGGCCACATTGATGATTTGGTTTTTGTATCCGATCGTCATGCAAGCATTGAAGTTGGGATACAAAATGTCTTCCCAAATGCAACCCATGCATTTTGTATTTGGCACATTTCCGAGAATATAAGGAAAAGGTTCCACAGAAAGGATGTTGCAGACATATTTCAACAGGCTGCTAAAGCATATAGGCAACTGGATTATGAACGGGAGATGGAAGAGTTAAAGAAGCTGCATAAGAACGCATATGAATATGTTATGGAAATCGGACCTCAGAAATGGTCACGTGTCTATTGTCCACAGAGGAGATTTTCCATGATGACAAGCAATGTTGCTGAATGTCTTAATTCATGCTTAAGATTTGCTCGTAAATTACCAGTGATGACATTGGCGGAGTTCATTAGGAACATGCTCCAAAAATGGTTTTATAATCGTCACCAAAACGCGTTAAACATGCGTTCTCAACTCACCGACGCTGCACATGAGGAGATTGCGGAGCGAATAGCTGAATGTAATCATATGACTGCGACTCATGTTGATTGGAACATATTTCTAGTGAAGCTACGAGGAGACCAATGGACAGTTAACTTGTTGGAAAAGACATGCACATGCAAGGTTTTCGATCTTGATCAACTACCTTGTGCTCATGCACTTGCAGCTGCTAGGTATATATTTATTTATTTTTATTTTTTTGTTCTGCTCTTCAATAACAATTATTCTATGATTGCAATTACGGTGAATGTTATTTGTTGTTAAATTCACAGGGAGCGAAACTTGGATTACACTTCCTTATGTGCGAATTACTACAAAAAGGAAGTCCTTGCCGATGCATATTCTATACCTATCATGCCGGTGGGTCATCCAAATACTTGGGTAGTTCCAGAAGACATCAGAGATCGGGTCGTGTTACCGCCTGATATTCATACACAATCTGGTCGGCCCCGAAGAACTCGATTTGCCTCCGCCTCCGCCTCCGAGAGGCCTAGTAAACAAAAATGTAAAAAATGCGGAACACATGGTCACAATTCACGACGGTGTCCGAATCCGGGCCCCAGTTCCAGCAGTACCATTCCAGATGCATGCCGTCGGAAATGTAGTTTGTGCCATGAAGTCGGGCACAACAAAAAAACTTGCCCAAAGAAGGATGAAATCCTTGGATGACTCTAATGAATTTATTTTACTTTATCTCACTTTCTGGATGACTGTAATGCTTCCATTGTCATTAAGCGTACTTTCTAGATGATATGTATGGACATCCACTTTATTATTTGTAAAAGCTAAATGACATTTCTTGGTTTATAATTTGCATGTGGATGGTTAGTAGATGTTATGTTGCATTATAAAATTCATTTTTGTAGGTGTAAAGATTTGTAATACAAAATATCATTTGTACCCAGTATGTCTCAAAATAACCAAATAAGTCCCGAATATATTGTAATAAGTCTCGAAAATACTTATTAAGTCTCGGAATAATTGTAATAAGTCTCGAATAATCTGAATAAGTCTCGAATATTGGATATCAAGTCCCGAATATAATAAATTCGAGACTGACTTACAACAAAACCATCCATAAAATAAATAAATAAACCCCTTTTCCATTGATAATGGACCATTCAATTCCATTCATTCAAAAATATTCATTATAAACACAGTCAATCTATAGATGTCTATGTCAATTCTATCCAACATAACCATTCAAAAGTAATCTAAAAACTTGATTAACATCCGTCCGTAACCAAAAAATCCAACCGTTGTTAATAAACATGATAAATACATTCATACATCCGTCCGTAATAAACAAAATATCCATCCATTGTAATCACATTCACTAGACCGAAACAATGGAGTTTGAAAAAACTTCCACAGCCATTTTCAGTCGCATATGAGGCATTTGCTCATCAGTCCAATTCAACTTCTTTCTCTTTGCCACAGTATGCTCAATCAATGCTAATGTGAGTGCTCCACAATTGCCACTGTAAAAAGTTTTACAAGAAGTTAATTTGCTTATAAATAGAATAAAGATTTCAAATCTATGTAAACATTATAGTTGTGTTACTTACCCAGTTTGTTGTTGGGAAAAGTTATGTGGTGGTATTAACTCCATATGAAATGGGTCCGGATTCATATTTGTGCCCTTCCGTTTCTTTTTGTAAAAACAAATTTGATTAAGCATTGAAGGCAGAAACTACCGTAAACAAGCAAGTTGTTGATTGCGGACTTGGTACTCATCTGGCTGCCCCACTGGATCATATAGACGGATGGATCGCAGTGTTAGTCCCACTTTAGCCAATAACCAATGACCGCCTCCAACATTCACCGGAATTAATAGCTGGATCAAATACAAACGAAAGAAGATGAATAATAATATCAGGTGGTAAATGTAAAAAGAATAAATGAATACCTTTTTCCAATTTCCATTTAAGAATAATTGAATTCCATTTGTATCATAACATACCGTATCGACCTCGTTCCACGGACGACAACCGCCAACGTTTTTCCCTCTCGCCCATGCAATTTGTTCGACGGTCCACTTGTAAGACAACACTGGCCATTCTTCAGAAGGTTTGTCCGTTGTTCCAGCAGGCATCATTTCCTCCCACCATTTTACCATGTTAGTCTGTCATTTAAGCATGCACATGGTTATAAAAAATAAATAAATAAATAAATAAATGAATGAATTAAAGTATTAGAAATACCAATTACTTACGTAGAAATATGGATCTACGATGTTGACATTCTGCTGATATACGTCAGGAAACATGCGCTGACGCTTTCTTACTATCTTCAAATAGGCGTCCAAATGCTGTACAAAATATGGACATATACGACAATTAAACGAAACTACACATAATTGTTAGATAATGTGGTCTTCACAATTTCAATCATGAACAACTTGTATAATTCATACCGTTTCTTCCAAAAAACTGTTGTTGGACTCAAATTGAACGAACCAAGGGACATCAACTATGAGTTGTATGTCTACATCGCGTCTGGCAAAAAAATTGGAACGGTTAGAAAATGCATAAATAATTCATACATATATGTAAAAAACTTGTAACTTATAATTACCTCCCATTTGGTTCCTCCTTAAATGCTACGTAATCCGCTAACACTTCCGCATCAACCTTTTCATCTGGCTTGAATTTATGTGATGCCGACTTAGCTCTCTTAGGCTTACATGGGTCAGTATATGGAGTAGTCTGCTACCAGCCCCGTTTCCGCAAGCGTACTGGTCTACAATTCACTGGAGGATCTTGGACCTGACAATTCACAGAAACAATTAAGTCTCGAATATAAATAAATAAGTCTCGAATATACTTAAATAAGTCCCGACTATTCCTTAATAAGTCTCGAAAAGTATGATATAAGCCCCAAAACAGACAAGCATATATATAAATAAATAAGTCTCGAATATCAATAAATAAGTCTCGAATATACTTAAATAAGTCCCGACTATTCCTTAATAAGTCTCGAAAAATATGATATAAGCCCCAAAACAGACAAGCATATATATAAATAAATAAGTCTCGAATATCAATAAATAAGTCTCGATTATACTTAAATAAGTCTCGATTATACTTAAATAAGTCTCGATTATACTTAAATAAGTCTCGACTATTCCTTACTAAGTCTCGAAAAATATGATATAAGTCCCAAAACATACAAGCATATAAATATACCAGAAATTAAACATAGTTAACAGAGATAAACAGGACCTTAGAAGTTTGCTGGGCCATCAATGGAGGATCCTGGACATTAGGACTGTTTTGTATCCCCACTGGAGGATCCTGGACCTCTGCACTGTTCTGTTGGCCCGCTGGAGGATCTTGGACCTGCGCACTGTTCTGTTGGCCCACTGGAGGATCCTGGACCTCTGCACTGTTTTGTATCCCCACTGGAGGATCCTGGACCTCTGCACTGTTCTGTAGGCCCACTGGAGGATCAAATGGATGATAAGACCGAGCATATTGGGACATGGATAGTGAGTGACCCAGAGGAGTATGGGATTGGTCATCATTGTGCCTGTATGAACGAAAGATGCGTATCAACTCGGCATGTTCTTCCTCTCTACGCCGGTTGCTGTCTCGAAGCTCATCCAAGACAATCTCAAGCCTATCCTATACCCGTGACTCGAAATCTTTAAACTCATTTCGTAACTCTTGGAATGACTGTATCACTGATTCATGTCGTTGAGTACGAACTCCAGGTGGTCCCTGAATTGAATGAAAAGAAGTTACTATTGTAAATTACATTACTAATATTATTCAAAAAATAATATATATATATATATATATATATATATATATATATATATATATATATATATATTTATACAAATATGTACCTCTTGAACAGTATTTGCATGCTGTGACCTAGGCGCTGCATGGTCTAGTCCCCCCCCTATCGTACCTGCTCTGAAACGTCGACGAGGAGGGGTAGGGATGTCGGCTACACCCGTGGTAGGTGTAGGTGTAGCAGCCCCACTAGGCCCAGCAGCGTTGGTGGGTCTAGACTGTGGAGGTGTAGTGCTACGTCCATCTTCGTACTCATCTGGCATATTATCTAATGAACCGGGAGCCGGGTACAAATCATCCACGTTTTGTAGCCCATCATAGTACCATTGAGCAGTCTCCTGATCGGTAGGGGTGATTTCCGGATCCGCATACATCTAAAGTTGTTCAAAAATGAAATAAGAAATACAAACAACAATCACAAACCTAAAGAAATATAATCAATGATAATATCCAATAGGTTACAAAGACATTACCCTATCCTTTATAATCTTTTTGACTTTGTTCGGTCGAGGTCGCTTCGTGAACTCCCACTTGAGAATACGTGGAAATGGGTCAACGTTACGGCGAGTGGCGTATTCCTTAGCCAATGTCGGAATTACTTCTAGGGCGAATATCTATAACATTCAAGTGATACAAAATTGTTAGAAAATATAATAACTAACCAATACAAATTATAAATAAATTGTTTCAAACAAAGATATGGTATTGTAAGCCTCACCAATAAAGCATACGAAAACCCCCACATGTTGTACTTCAGTCTCTGTTCAGATTGCCCTCTCCGACCAGACAACGCAGTCTTGAACCCATATATAGAGTAACTGTAGACAAGGCAACCCCATGGGAATGCATCAAAACTGTCCAAGTTGTCTACAAGCCGCACTTGCCAAATAGGCACTTTCCCCCTCTCGTCCCCTCCGATCAAAAACAAATGAAGCAATAACAGGAGACAGAGTTTAACAACGTCAAACTGCTCTGTCCATCCACCTTGTTGTACCCTTACCTTCAATTCCTCAAACCTAATTTCATCCCGACCACCAAAATACCTTTTGTGTATTCCATTCTCCACCTCGGAATACTCCGTCGTGTCAGGCACGACTCCAAACTTCAACCCTGTTATTAGACAAAACTCGATTTTTGAAAATCGGACATCCGTGTTTCCCAACAAGAATCGCATCTCATCTGGGCTGCCATTGTGATGTATCTCCCGCAAAAGCAAGCGATGCACAATTGCCCCAGAAAACTGCATGGTTCGATGCATATGTAAGAAATGTCCAAAACATGAGTCCATGAACCTTTGCTTTTGGACCCCCCCATCATCTATGCCGGTAAGTACATCGTCTATTACTTGTAGAATTTCGATATGATTGTGGCGAGTAATTGTTCCATTATTCCAATCCGCCTCAGAAGCTTTCAGTAGCCTCTTCAAATTCACCATCTGCAAACAAAACATATACACATCACACAATAAGTATCTCACATAAACAATTAAATCTCGAATATACACCTGTAAGTCTTGAATAGAAATGAATAAGTCTCGAATAAATATGATTAAGTCTCGAATAAATATGATTAAGTCTCGAATACATATTAATAAGTCTCGATTATACTGAAATAAATACCGATTATTCCTGAATAAGTCTCGAAACGTATGATAAGTCCCAAAACTAACAGTAAAAGTAAAAGTAAAAAAATGTCGGTCAATGATGATAGAAAGATAGCAAGAGAGGAGGCCTTGTTTTGCTCCTCTTCCTCTGCCCATTTCAAGGGCTTTTTGTCTCCTCCGCAACACTCTTTCTTTTGTTTTTGTTTTCATTTTTTTTTTGCAATTTGAACATGAAGACCTATCAAACCAAATCTAGCAAATCCCTATATCTATGTCCTAATATGACTTAATTATCTATTATTTTATCATTAATTATTTCTTAAACTGATCTTCTTCAATGTGATTACCAAAGAAACACCTTTACATCTTATTAAGTAATATTATTAAGTAATATCCTCTTCATGTGCATGGCTTATTCCATATTACATCTTCCCAACCCATCAACATAAATTTAACAAACTCTCTCACTTTCATTTTAATAAACTCCCCAAATAAATTAATAAAATTATCAATCGCAGTATGAATGTATGATATTGTCCTTTCTATCTCTTGAAAAAGTCTAGAATGCATCTTGTGTAAATATTGATTAATCACTTAATTGCCATATTATATTAATTGAATGAAAGATGCATGTGTGCCATGATGCATTCAAGACTCAACTCCACCTTAACGGTGATAGTTACATCTATTTTGCCTTCTCTACTTTAAGAGGGTCTATCTGATCTTGAGTCTTGCATTATTATTTTTTCTCAAAAGAATCAGGATTTAAGATCCTTTGAAATTTGCATGAAGGTGCTTGTAACATTATTGACAATGGGTTCTCTTTCTCAACTAATTTCACACACATATATATATTGAACATATACTTACATAAAAATTCCATATATATAAGAAGATCCAAATTATATATCTAATCAACCTATATGCACAAATATTAAGGAGGTATAGTAAAATCTGATGGGTTCTTTACTAGTATGTTTAGGTCCTTTAGGAGACGTGGGCATTTACACACCAAATGAAGAATTCATTTTCAATTCTAGCTTGGCTTCTAAAGTTACAAAATGTCTTTTGCAACCTTTTATTATTATTATTAATTTTTCTATGCAGCCTGTTTGGACACATTTTCAAAGAAGAATTTACTCTACTCCTAAATGGACATGGAATGCAATATTAGAACGGTGAATGTATATCGCTAAATCATGATGTGAGAATTGAGAATTCAGATCCCTGTAAATTGACAGGAAACACCTCAAAGCAAGTATTTAATCATAATGAGTGAAAATAATTTATGATTTATGATTTTAGTATTTAATTACTAAAGAGTATTGAGAATCACATCAAGTCACGTGGGTTTTATATATAAATTAGGAATTAAGTTCCTACAAAAAAGATAACTTTATTCTTCCATTCATCAACAAGATACTAATTAAAAATATAAAATCCAATTACACTTATCTAAGTAAGTGGTTCGTTCATCATACCAATTTTGCCAATTTATCTAAGTAAGTGGTTCGTTCATCATACCACCAGTACAAACCCCAGGCACACCACGAACAGCCAAAACAGGACAGCAACCAAAGACAGCCGAAAAAAAAAAAAAAAAAAAACGCAGAAACGACTCACACCACAGGACAATGGTCACCCCAATCCACGAAATCACCCGAATTGCTTCATCCCATCTTTGTCAATTTCCAATTCAATGAAGTGATAAGCCAAAAACTTCAAAACTAAGAAATATCATGTTGACTCACACCACAGGACAATGGTCACCCCAATCCATGTTGTTTCCAATCCACGAAATCACCCGATTTTGTGCACAATTTGATTAAAAAAAATAACACCCTAGAAAAATCTACAGCACAATTTGATTAAAAAAAAATAACACCTTCAACCACAATAACACCCTAGAAATAGAGGATCCATTTAGAATAAAAACTAAATGGAAATCATTCAATAAATGTTTAATTTCTGATAATCAACAACTTCAAATTTGAAATCAAAACCCAAATCAACATACCTCAAACCGTGATTGAAGGGAACTGTTGGAGGCGTGATTGAAGGGAAGAGCTGGAGGTGTCGCCGGAGTCGTGCAGCTACCGTCGAAGTCGTCGCGGATGTCGTCGGCGTCGTCGAAGTCGTCGATGTTGTCGCCGGTGCCGTCGAAGACCTCGCAGTGTCGCCGTCGGTGGATGTCGCTGTTGCTTGTCTCGCCTCTTTCCTTCAGTCAACGGGATGAAAGCAATGTGTGGTGGGGATGGTGGGGACAGTGGGTTGAATTGTTGAAAGCAATGTGGTGTGGTGGGGACAGTAAATTAAAGGGGATGAAAGTTGTCTGATGCCTAATAGGAGGGTATTTTTGTCCGAGCACATACTTTAGTGCTATTTAAACTAGACTTATTAATGTGGTGCTATTTGCACCAGACCACCTCAAAAAAGTGCTATTTAATTTTTTAACCCTATTGATTATTCTAATATAGTTCTTATTGATTAACATGCTTGGATTTCTAGATAACTTTGTGATTGAGTGTTGAAAGCATATTCTAGTTATCTCTTGCATGTTCATAGAGTTTGTGTGATCAACTTTCTCTATTTGATTGTGTTTACTTATTTGCATCACTTAGATCATTTATCTTGCAAAAGGTGTGAAGTCTCTTGTTGTTGAGTGATTCTTCAACATAGAGCAAATGAAAACTTGGCAAAGAGTGTGAGACTCTAAGTAAGTCCGAGTAAGAAGTCTTGGTGAGGAGTGTGAGGCTCTAGGTAAATCCAAGTAAGAAAGTCTTAGTTAAGAGCAAGGGGCTCAGAATAACTAAGCAAGGAAGACTTGGCAAGGAGCTAGGCTTCAAGTAAGACCGAGCAAGGAAATCTTCCTAAAGACTTGAGGATAGTCTCAAATAGGGAGTGGCATTCTAGATGCAAGCAATTTGTCTCGGTTAGAAAGCTTGTGGCAAGGTGTTTTCACTTGGTCTGAGGGTAGACTAGGAGTTGATAGCTTGGGGCGTATATCATGTGTTGAGTGCCTTGAGTGTGTATTTTCTTTTTGTCATAGTGAATTGCTTACCGGTGGTTGTGGATTTAACCCGTGGATGTTTCCTCTTCGGAGGTTTTACCACGTAAAAATACTTATGTCAAGTGTTGTTTTACTTTTCATTACTTCCATATCTTTTATTGATTGTATCACTTGTGAATTGTATTCTAAATTGTGTTGATTAAAAACAATCCCTTTGTTAGACACATCAAGTGTGCACATCATTGTTCCGCGAAAAAAGAAGTTTTGAAGAATTTGGGCCTATACCTATTCAACCCCCTCTCTAGGTATATTTACACTATAATTGTTTAAGGGAATTTCAATCATCCCATCTCATCCCCTCATATCCCCATTTGGGGAAAATGGGGATGGAGGAGTTTGGGCACACCACCACCCCCCCATATTTTCATAATTTTTTCCATTTTTCCAATCCCAAATTTTTTTTTCCATGTTTGATCTTATTTAACTAAAAATTATATATTAACAAAAAAAGGAACACTCTATGGTTATAAGTTATAAGTTATAACATGTAAAAAAAAAAAAAAAAAATCCAATACAAATTCAAATAATTTTAGATTTAATAAAGTATTTATATTTAGAGTTTAAATCTAGAGAATGGGGAAATTGGGAAAATGGGAATAATAAGAAAAATAATAATTATTAAAATAAAATAGGTTTTTTGGGGGAAATGGGGATAAGAGGTGGTCCCCCTTATCTCCATCCCCATTTCAATTTGAGGATGAAATTCATCCCTATTCCTATCTCCATCACCATTCCCCATTTGGGAATGAATTTTGCCCCCAAATGGGGATGGGAATTTGGGGATTTTGGGGGAAATACAAATACCCATCTCTCCTCTTGAAAGGTATACTGATTGGAGCCACATATTATGCTAACATATATGAAAGCTTCACAAAAATTGGCACCTTAGTTACATGGCCTACTTTGAATTTCACGAGACTGAGCCATAAACTCTTCTCTTGGGCTTGGGTCTTGATAAACTAATTAAAATGAAATTACTAATAAACCTATTTTTAAGGTCAATGAATATATATAAATTATACTCATAAAATACACAAACCAAAAGGATCAGATCGAGAATGGAATTTTCGGTTTCTTCATCAAATATATAAATGAGAGAAATGCAATAGTAGCCACTTGAAACATAAAACTTTCCTTAATAATCACTTTTGAAATTTTAATTGTTAATAGCCACTTTTTTAAAAAACTTTCAGTGTATGTCCATAAATTACCAGAGTACCCCTGCAAATATTTTTATTTTAAATCTCGAAGCAAACTTGAAATCATGGGTAAATTGAAATGTCAAAACTTGAAATCATGCCTAAAATTGAAATATCCAAACTTGAAATCTGGACTAAATTGCAATTTTCCCTTTCTTCTTCTTCCTCTTCTTCTTCCTCAAACATTAGGGTTTTTTTTTTTTTTCCCCTTTTCCTGCAGATCACCCCGTCGGCGAAGGGGGATTGATTTCGTCACTGGCGAAGCAGAAGCAGACGGCGAGGAGGTAGCGCACTACCGTCGCCTGTCGCCTGTCGCCCGTCGCCCACGCCCACGTCCACGTCCAGTGATGAACCAACGCCCACCAGCGATGAATCACCAACCAGCGACGGACCAAAAGGTTGCCGGCGCTCGGCGACCCACAACGCACGCCGGCGAGAGAGATCGGGGAGAGAGAGACCAGAAGAGAGAGAAAGAAAAAAGAGAAAAGAGAGAGTGTGTGTTTGGGGACCCTTTTTATATGAGGGCTTTCCAGTAATTTCTCAAAAAAGTGGCTATTAATAAATAAAATTTCATTTATGGTTAAAAACAAATTTTGCATAATATATGTGGTCAATTTTAGCAATTTTCACTATAAATATAAATTATACTCATCATATACATGTGTAGAAACTACAAATCTCACATTCCGACTTTTCAATCTGTGGGGATAATGGTTTGTCCCGAATGTTTACTTCAATCAAGAGTAGGAATGTTTTGGGAACTTGGACAGCTTGACCTGTTGACATCATCAGTCAAAAAAATTTAGTTTTATACTTTTACGTGTAATTGGCTAAGCAAATTTAGGTCCAACTTTGATTCAAATCGTGTAACGTGATTATGGTATGTAAACAAGTGTATATTAATTGCTTAACTATAAAGATACCGAACAAAATCAACTCAAAATCTATACAGCTTAGTATGAATATGAATAAAAAAATGCACTCAAGAACTTCTTGTTAATTAGGAGGAAATGAGGAAATTGAGGCCCCAGACAATTACGAGGAAAGGAGGAAATTGAGACAACATGTGCACGATTTTCAATATATTCGATATTGTGCAGTGCCTCTTTTTGTTTTTTTTCAACATTTGCACAGAGGAAAGGAAGACTTTGATCTTCTTCAAAGTTGAAAGAGACTATCGAATCAGGGGGCAGGCATTTGGAAACTCATCCCAGGCTAGCATTTTTTAGAAAAAAAAAAAAAAAAAAAGATTTTTTTTTTTTTTTTTTTTTTTTTTTTTTTTTTTTTTTTTTTTTATATAAGTGTTTGTTGATAAAAGAAAAGGTAGAAATACAAATAAAAGGAAATTACTTGATAATTTATAAAAATATTCTAGTTTTAGTTTAATTGAGATGATAATGTCAATAAATTTATTAGAGTGATATGAATAATATTGTATTGACACATTAAAGTTTATTTCCCGTACTATTTTTTCTCTATTTCCTAAATTAATCATTTTAAATGTTTTTAGAGACCAAGATCATTATATTTTTATTATCTAGGTACCTACTTTTTAGTTAGAAAAATTTTGTTATAAGGTTTGTTACAAAAAATAATAAAAACTTTGTACTACCACTCAGTGTGGCTTTGGTAGGAAATTACGTTAATTCAATATAATAATATCTCATGTATAGGTCGCCGCACATACCACATGTGTATACCCACAAAAAAATTATACTTAGCCCACCCGGACAATATGTCCTGGCTTCGCCCCTGCTCGAATCCCACTAATGATGAAAGCTTTAAAAAAAAAAAACACCTGGTCCCGATCCCGGCCCCGAATTAATAGATATTATCAAAAAATAAAAAAAAAAATGCTACTAAAAATGGCATTTAGGGCTCGTTTGGCATACCGTATTAGACTATATTGGACTGTATTGTATTATCATTAATACAAACCTATGTTTAGTAATGCACTGTATTATATCGTATAAAGTTAATCCTACATGACTTTATTGTATTTTATTTTATTATAAAAATATAAAATTTTCTTAAAAAAATAGTTAATAATTAATTTTAAATATCTTTGTCATGAATAAATCAATAAATATTTTTATATAAAAAAATCAATGAATATTTATTTTAATTGAAACAAAAAAATTTAAATAAATAGTATTTTTATCAATAAAATAAATATTTCCTATATAATTTTGAAATTATAAAAAAATATTAACAACATAACACATATTTCATCAATATTCCATATTTGTTGGAAAAAAAAAAATTTCTAATACAATACAACATAATACTACCAAATATAATATATTAGCCAATACAGTGTTTACTGTATTAAGCAATTAAAATATACAATACAGTGTTTGCAGTATACTGTATTGTATTATATCTGTAAACACTTTATTGTATTATATTAGTGCATTTTAATTATCTAATACAATACAATACAACAAAACAAATGATGCCTTAATAAGGTATGCAAAACAGGTCATAATTTAGCGGTAATCAAATTTGTCCCACCTTATATAAGTGAGACTGCGGTTGCGCTTGATTCTTTTGTGTAAAGACTTAATAATGCTGAATTGTACCAAAAACTGAAAACTGAATAATATATATAGAGCAAATTGTAGCCAACCTCCCTGAGGTTTGGTCTTTGACAATCAGAAATAACTTTATGCTTAATTGACAATGACCTCCCCTGTCATTAGTCAAACTTAACAGAGATAAGGGCATTTTCATCCTTTCAAACCTTTTATTATTATTATTATTATTAAGAAATAGATTTAAAAGTTTTAAATCTTCACCAATCATCTTGGCCACATTTTTTATTTTTTATTTTTGGAAAATCTAAAAAACTTGAATATGAAGAAAAATCTGGAAATACATCAATGGAAGAAGAAAATATTGTTAGATTAGATTTACATGAGCCATATTTTTTTTTTTTTTTTTTTTTTAAAGTTTTGAAAAATCTAAAAAACTTGAATATGAAGAAAAATTTGGGAATCCATGTGAAGAACAAATTATCTGAAGAAAATGTTGTTAGATTGGATTTTGATAATCCAAATTATTAATATTTTAGAATTTTGAATTTGAAGAAAAATATATAGATACAACCTATGTCTCCACGTTTTTTGGTTTTTTTGTTTTTTGTTTTTTGTTTTTTTTTTTAATTTCTAATTTTCAATTTTGTTTATAGTGGAGATCCAAATTTGTTTTCATATATTTATATATTTTTAAAATCAGATTTTTTTTTTTTTTTTAATTCATGGGCATTTAGGTATTTATAGAGGTCAAAACCGGTCAACGGTTAAACTTGACTAGCTTTGACTAACGGTAGGGGAGGTCATTGTCAATTAATGATAAAGTTGTTTTTGGTTGTCAAAGGCCAAACGTTAGGGAGGTTAGCTGCAATTTGCTCATATAGAACTTTTCTCCTCAGTGCGCACCAATAAATATATATCAGTGTCTTGCATGTGGACCATTAGATTCAATTGATTTAACTCAGTCTGCATGCACTTGGCAGTGCTTATCCATAATCTATGGCTCGCACATGTAATGTGCGCACCAAGGAGAAAAGAACTATATATATATTGAGTCTCTCATAAGGGATCATTTATTTTAATTTCGGTAATGACAACCATAAAATCACATTGACTATATATATATATATATATATTGAGTCTCTCATAAGGGATCTGTTATTTTAATTTCGGTAAAGACAACCATGAAATCACATTGATTTAAATGAATTTTGATCTAAATTTTTGTGTAAATGATAAGTTCATTAGAATCTACCAATAAATAAAATTTGAGAATTTTTCAAGTAATAAAAATATTTTTCTTGAATTTCCTATATTTCGCTTATTTTTCTAATGCTTTCATATTTTTTTTTTTAAAAACAAAATCGGTAATAATAGTTTAAGTACTTAAAAAAAATTTTCAAATTTTATTCATAAGTAAATTTCAATGAATTTATCATCCACAAAAAAAATTAAAATTAAAATCCATTCAAATCAATGTGATTTTATGGTGGTCCTTACCGAAATTAAAATAAGGGATCCCTCATGAGAGACTAAATATATATATATATATATATATATATATATATATATATATATATATATATATATAGTCTTTCTATTATCAGTTTGAACTGACAAAAGTTATATCAGTTCCTTGTATGTGGGCCACTGGATTTAAATACTTTGAGTGACAAGTGCATACAGCCAAATCAAAGTATTTAAATCCAGTGGCCCACATGCAAGGAACTGATATAACTTTTATCAGTTCGAACTGATAATAGAATTTCTGTATATATATATATATATATATATATATATATATATATATATATATATAATCAATGAAACTGAATATAAGTGATAAGTTTTTATTTTTTAGTTACAAATATTTGAAAAGAAATACTTTTATTTTTATGAACTTTCAACTGTTTTTTTGTTTTTTTTTGTTTTTTTTTTTTAAGTATGCACTTTCAACTATTATTTGTTATATATTTATATTTTAATATATTAAAAGACAACTATAATAAGTAATTTAAATACTTAAAAAAAAAAAAGACAAGTAATTTAATAATTTTTATTTAAACATTAATAGGTTGAGGCCTCGCTTCAATTTTGAAATGTGTGACTCTCATACATGGAACTTTGATAATTTAAATGATTGATCGCATCTCAAATTGTACAAGTTTACAAGCAATTGCATTTCCATTAAATATGTAAACCAACAAATTTGTATATTTCAAGTGATTGAATGTAGTTTGAAAAAGAAGTAAAAGATATGTCAAAATAAAATTAATAAAACTAATCAAATTATGAAAAAAAAAAATCATTAACAAAATATGGCTAGAAATCTAAAATTGGATTCCAATGGAGTTTGTTTGAGTCCTGAAGCAATTATGTTTTATGGTTGTTAAATTGTTTTAAAGGTGAGAAGAAAAAAATATATTAATATAGTTAGGGTTGTGAGAAAAGGAAAAACTGAACATATGTTAGATTTGTGAGGATATATTTAGAAGTATAAAATGATATCATTTTCAGTTGTTTTTAATCAAGTGGGAAAGTGGAAAATGTTTACTTTTATAAATAAGTTATTTAAGGAGTTGTTTAAAGGGCCGGTTTGGTATTACTATAACTTTTATAATAATCACTGCTAGTTATGCTAAATGAATAATCAGGTGTGAAGTTAATTAACATATGTTTGGTTAATTGTATTTTTAAAACTACTGTTTAGCTCAAAATCAGTATACATATATTTGGTAATTTTATTACAAAATTTCTGAGATTAGTTTTATTGACTAAAATATACATGAGTTTAGGACCCTAATTCATTTGTTTCAATAATTATATATATTAAATCAATATTTAAGTAGAATATTTAAATTAGAAACAAAAAATTCTATAAGAACAATAGAAATATTTTTAAAAGATTTTATCAATTTTTAAATAGAATATTTAATTTTGAGATGAAATAAGGTATATAAATGATTTTAATTTAATTTCATAAAGATAATAATGATATTTTTAAAAATTCATTAAATACTGAAATAGATTATTTCATAATCACTTTCAAAAAGTAACCCCCTACCTGCTTCTCAAAATCACTGTCAAAAAACCTGCCAGATTATCAATTTAAAACCACTGTTTAGCTCAAAATCAGTATACATATGTTTGGTAATTTTATTACAAAGTGCTGAGATTAGTTACATTGACTAAAATATACATGAGTTTAGGACCCTAATTCATTTGTTTCAATAATTATATATATTAAATCAATATTTAAGTAGAATATTTAAATTAGAAAAAAAAATTCTATAAGAACAATAGAAATATTTTTAAAAGATTTTATCAATTTTTAAATAGAATATTTAATTTTGAGATGAAATAAGGTATATAAATGAATTTAATTTAATTTCATAAAGATAATAATGATATTTTAAAAGATTCATTAAATACTGAAATAGATTATTTCATAATCACTTTCAAAAAGTAACCCCCTACCTACTTCTCAAAATCACTGTCAAAAAACCTGCCAGATTATCAATTTAAAACCACTTTTTAGCTCAAAATCAGTATACATATGTTTGGTAATTTTATTACAAAAGTGCTGAGATTAGTTACATTGACTAAAATATACATGAGTTTAGGACCCTAATTCATTTTTTTCATTAATTATATATATTAAATCAATATTTAAGTAGAATATTTAAATTAGAAAAAAAAATCTATAAGAACAATAGAAATATTTTTAAAAGATTTTATCAATGTTTAAATAGAATATTTAATTTTGAGATGAAATAAGGTATATAAATGATTTTAATTTGATTTCATAAAGATAATAATGATATTTTAAAAGATTCATTAAATACTGAAATAGATTATTTTATAATCACTTTCAAAAAGTAACCCCCCACCTACTTCTCAAAATCACTGTCAAAAAACCTGCCAGATTATCAATTAATCATTTTTTGAAGTTTTACCAAACATTATTTTATGTCAAAATTATAAAATAATTTGATTTTAACTTTTTAAAAGCAATATCAAACTGGCCATATGGGCTAATTTGGTATTGCCGTAACTTTTATAATAATCACTGTTAGCTATGCTAAAGGAATAATCAGCCATGAAGTTAATCATCAGATATTTAATTAATTGTATTTTTAAAACCAATGAATAACTAAAAAGTAGTAAACATATGTTTGATAATTTTATTGTAAGTGCTGAAATTAGTTACAATGACTAAAATATATATGATTTTATAACCCTACTTTATTTTTTTCATTAATTATATATATTAAATCATTATTTAAGTAGAATATTTAAATTAGAAAAAAAATCCATAAGAACAATAAAAATATTTTTAAAAGGTTTTATAAATCCAATCAATATTTAAGTAGAATTATTAATTATGAGATGAACTAAGGTATATAAATGATTTTAACTTGATTTCATAAAGATAATATTAATATTTTAAAACATTCTTTAAATGCTGAAATAGATTATTCCATAATCACTTTTAAAAAGTAATATCTTACATACTTTTCAAAATCAGTGTCAAAACTTGCCAAATTAAAAATTTTACCAAACATAATTTTTTGTCAAAATTATAAAATAAGCTGATTTTAACTTTTCAAAAGTAATACCAAACTAGTCCTAAGTGATTTTATCACTTAAGAAATCAAACAAAACAACTTAATGGAACACATTAATTTTTAAGTGGAAAAATAAAATAGACCTTTAGAGGTTGTTTGTATTTTTGCACTTAAAATTATACATATTAAAGTGCACTTAAAAAATATTTTTGTTTATTTTTTTAAAGTGATCAAATAATTTTAAAATACCTTAAATAAAATAAAATATTTTTTGACTTTTAACGTGATATCAAATCACTGAATTGTATTAATAGATTTCCTTATAAAAAGATCCTACAAAGATAACATATTTCCAAGAATATTAATAAAATACCGGACTAAATAGCATTCACAAAATATGGTCATCGAGACAGAGTACCAATGAAAAGTCTGTCTTGAGTCTTGATAGAAACGGATTTGAAAGTTTGAAACAGAGGTAAGGAAGATCCACCAAATAAACCAATCATGTGTTGGTGTGAGTGGTTCGGCGCTCTCATCCCTTAAGCAAGGTCGTGGGTTCAACTCCTCTTGTGAACGGAGCTACACATATTGGGAGCACTTTACCCCTTAGTGGGCCAACCCAGTGCGAGTCCGGATTAATCGGGGTGTGATCTGGGCTGATTACACCGTATGGTGGATTCGCCCCATACGGAAACCGGATGGTGTAAACCAAAAAAAAAAAAAAGATCCACCAAATAAGAATGTAACAATTTATTTATTTTTTTGAAATAAAATAAGAATGTAACATTGAATATTAATTTTCAAATGTAGGCACACTAAATTATTTAAAAAGATATAATTATTAAATTATATAAGAAAACAAATTACTCATTGCACTTTATAATTAATGTCCATTATATTAAAAACTCTAATTTTCTATTCATAATCAAAACAAATTTTATCACAGCTAAATATAATTTATGATATATATAAGAAAAAAATTAAAGAATATAGGAACAAATCATTTATTGACAAAAGTCTGAATACAAAAAGCTGTGGCTTTTTTTTTTTTTTTTTAATATTTGTTTTTTTTTTTTTTTACATTAATTATAATCGTTTTGTTCCCTTCAACAAAACAATTTTCACATTTAAAGCGGTAAAAAATGGGTTTATCAAAAACAATAATTTGATGTTCAACAATATGTTTTTATGAGCCCCACCTGATAAAATATATTTGTTTAATTATTAAAAAAGTTATTTATTAAAAATTGAAATGAAATAAAATATACGATATTCCCTCATTAATATTTAACCACAGGACACAATAATTAAAAAAATAAAAATAAAAATATATTATGTATAATATGTAATTGACAAAAATAAAACGCGAGACTTATTTTGTGTTGATGTTTGAGGAGTATTTTTACAAGAAACACATTTTCTAGTGCCGATAAAACTCAAGTTATCAAATTTGATGCTAGTACCTCAAAAGAGAATGTCATAGCACGTACATCTGAAGCAAAACATAACTTTGCAGGTAATCTCATGTAATTTAAAAACCCTAACAACACTGCCACATCAGAAAAAATATTGCAGGTAACCTCGGTTCCCACTTCTCCTCAATTTGCTTTTCTTCTATTCATGACTTTTCATTTATTCATGGCTTTTCTTCTGTTCACAGCTTTTCTAATTTTTTAATTTTTTTTTCCTATTCTTCATGAGATAAAGAGATTTTAGGAAAAAAAAAAAGTTTATAAATTTATGACCTATCACATTTGGTGTGACATGCAATGGAAAGGGTTGGGTTTTTAAAATATGACAAGGTGGTGAAATTTAATCGATAAAACGAGTTAGTCATATTCTTTGTGATAATTAAATAATTAAAATTAGTACAAAAGAAATATATTTTTTTTGTTTCACTTGGAAAGATACATAGTGCATGTATAATTAAAATTATTACAAAAGAAATATATATATATATTTTTTGACATGGAAAGAAATATACTTATGTAGCGTATGTATCTATTATTGTTCATGGCAAACCCAAAAATTTTATTGAGGTGGGGTACTTAAACAAAATAACAATTATATATAAAAAAATATATGTTGAAAATTTAATGTCATAGTAAAATGATTTTTTTATATATATAAAGAAAAATTAATGGTATAATGAAGTTTAGATAAAATAAAATAAATAGAACATTTACTTAAGATGGACTAAACAATCTTTTAGTAAAAAAGAAATAAAAACAAAAATAAATAATATTACAAAAATAAATAATAACAAGAAAAACAACATAAATAATGGAAAATTACTATATTTATTCTCAAAAAAATAAATTACAATCTAATTGTATAATAAGAAATTTTGTTTTGTATTAATAATGAATTCACTTTAAATTTATATAAAATAATTGATTAATAAATATTACTAAACATGTTTTTGAATTTTTTTCATTCTTCTAATTATTGATTCTAAATAAATTAAAACTATAAAATAAAAAAAATTACTAAGGATAAAATAAAATGAATCATAATAATATATGAACTATTTTAATATAATAAATTAACATTTAAGATTTTAAAGTTACACTAATGTGTTCACATAAGTATACATTCATTTTTTTGAAGGGACATAAGTATACATTCATGTGAACACCACGTGTGTATTTTTATATATAACAACAAAATCAATTATCTTTTAAAAAAATTCGAGGTAGGGCTACCGCCCCTACATGTGGACATGTAAAATTAGACTTCAATTAAAGCTGTTTCAGGTAGCTTTCTTAACTCTCTTTTTCTGTATATAATTGTTTCTAACACAACCTGCATTTTGCATTCCAAACCTAATAATTAAAGTTAATAGAAAGAAACTATATGGCGACGCTGAGTAGAGCTGAGAGAAATGCAAACGAGAAGAACAGAAGAATTCACATGAAAAATCTCCTTGGAAGGCTTGCTTCTCTGCTTCCTCATCCTCAACCCTCCAAGGTTTCTCTCTCTATTAATTCCTTGTATTGTATATATATATATATAATGTTAAAATATGCACTAGTCTCATGCATGGAAAAAAATAAACAGTTGTCAGCAGGTGAGATAGTGGATGAAGCCACCAGTCACATACAGCAGTTGCAAAGGAATGGAGAACATCTAAAGAGAAAGAAAGCAGTATTGAAAGGAGATGATCAGAAGATCAGCTTTGATGATCATGATAACAAGACCAAGTTATCCATAACAACTTTGGATCATTCCCTTTTGGAAGTGAACTTGGTTTCTCCAGCTTCAAATAAAAATTTCATGTTACATGAGATTATAAGTGTTCTCAACGAACACGGAGCTGAAGTTATAGATGCTGCACACAGCAATGTCGGAGATAAAACCATCTACATTATTAAGGCCAAGGTATACAACATACATACATACACATATATATATATATATATATATATATATACAGTGGTTCTCTCATAAAGGATCCCTTATTTTAATTTCGATAAGGACCACCATGAAATCATATCGATTTGAATGAATTTTAATCTAAATTTTTTTGTGGATGATAAGTAAATTGAAATCTACCTATGAATAAAATTTCAAATTTTTTCAAGTACTTAAACCATTTTTACCGATTTTTTTAAATATGAAGGCATTAGAAAAATAGGCGAAATATAGGAAATTCAAGAAAAATAGTTTTCATGCTTGAAAAATTCTCAAATTTTATTCATAGGTAGATTTCAATTTACTTATCATCCACAAAAAAATTCAGATTAAAATTCATTCAAATCGATATGATATCATGGTGGTCCTTACTGAAATTAAAATAAGGGATCCCCTATGAGAGAACCACTGTATATATATATATGTTTAGATGTTCTCCATATATATATATATAGACTAGGGGTGTGTGTTTTTAGTTTGGTTTCGGCTGAAACTCAATGTCAAATCAAACCAATATGGATCGGTTTGGCTATACTTCAACCCAAACCAAACCAATTTGATTTTTCAAATAGATTCAAACCAAACCAAAAAAGGTCAGGTTGGTTTGGATAGGTTTATCGGTTTAAATTTGAACTCAAAAATCTTTTTTTTTTTTTTTTTTTGGGGTATTATATTTAAAAAAAATATTGAAATAAAAAAATCATAACATAAAACATTAATTATATATATATATACACATGTATGTATATATATATATATATATATATATTGAAGTAGTATATACCCTGATTAAAGACATGTTTGATAGCATCTATGCTTTTGAAACCCTAATACCTCAATCAATTAGAAGAATTGTATCAAAATAATTAAATAAACTATAAAAGCTTAAAGTAATCGGTAAAAGTTATAAAACCTGGACTAAATAGAAAACATTGGTGAATTTTATATTTTAATTTTACTTTCTAAAATATGTGGTTTGGTTTGGGTTGGGTTGGTGAATTATTTCACACCGAACCCCAAACCGAACCACCTATTTTTTATATTTGTAATCGAACCAACCCAAACTTTATGGGTTGGGTTGGTCGGTTTAGTTTGGTTTGACGGTTTTTTGCACACCTCTAATATAGACTAAGTTCCAATATTGGACCCAATGAGTCAATACTGGAACTGGAGTGACCAATTTGGCTAATAGGTCAAACTAGAGAGACAGAAATGAATTTCTCCCTTAAATAAATACTGAAATATTCAATAAATTAATGCCTTCATTATAATATTGTTTACATTATTTAATAATGTTTTTGCAGGCTATCAGTTGTAGAATTGGTGTGGAAATTTCAACAGTGGAAGAAAGACTTAAAGAACTTGTTCTTTGATGTGCGCTTCAGTACGTACCTTAGCATTGCCAGATCCATGGGACTTCTACTTGAGTCTTAATACATATAAATCTATGATTTATATAATAAATAAATATTAAGAACTCTATATCTAGATCCATGATGTATAATTTGCCTTTATTAAATATTGTATGGTACTACTAGTTATATTAATAAATTATCTCTCTAGCTAATTCAAACTGTTTTACTGTTTTACTATTTTCTTATTTACCGATATACATGCACGTAATATCTGATTAAACTATTTCTGTATTATTCAAAGTTACCTATGTGCATAATATTTATGCTGATCGCTGGCTGGGTACTTGCCGGTTTTTACCATGATACTCATTGTTGGATATTTTGAAACGAAATATGAAATATCATGATACATCGCGATTCGTGACACAAGATGTAGTTGCTGACTTTGATTCGTTGCCACGACTTGCGACTAAAAGTTTCTATCCGCTAAGCGCAACAAGCATGTCGCGTTAGCTCATGTCGGCATAATCTTGAAGTAGTGTCCTTTAATTTCTCCATAAAGTTAAGGTTATGTCTGTCTGTTCAACAAATGATGCAATCCTTTTTAGAAAGTTATGTCTCTTCATCAAATGGATGCTACCATCTCCGGAAGTTGTGTTTTTACAACAAATGGCCGGATGCAACCATTATCAAAAGTTATGTCTTTACTAAAAGAAACACCTGAAAACTATAATTTGGAATAGAATTCATTCCATAGAATATAGAAAATCTTGAGAGAAATAATTCCACATTCATTGTCTACGTATTGTATTGAGAGAAAAATATACAAAGTTCGCTAGGGGTCTATATTCATGTGCAATTCAGAATACAGGTAATTGAAGTATACACTAGTTTTTCTTTGGATTTTGCTATATATATACATTTTACTGACAAACAATTCTATCATTCTTCTATTTTCTAAGACCGATTGTTGTGTTGTCCCCAACATTTTCATCCCATTTGAATTATACTTCTCTTTGAGGCTGCGTGCGGCCTTTTTTGAATTTAAAATTTTTATTTCCTTATTTTTTATCAGTATATATATATATATATATATTTTTTTTTTTTTTCATTTAAAAAAAAAATATTATAGTATTTTGACGATTAACATCCAGTGTTCTTGATCAATCATGATGTATATTTTCTAGATGATCATGAATTCAGTTAGAAGATTAACAACAGCTAGTGTATAAGCTGCCTCTTGTAACCGTTTTATTCGGTAAAGAAAAATGAAGAAATCTTTCACATCCATTTTCTCTTTTAGCTTTTAATTTTGTTAGGATTTGACTTGCATTCCCATGTAAACCAAACAACTTCAACTAATGCGAAAGGGGTACAAATGGATTCGGATGATTACGATTCAATTGGCGTTGGAAAGAAGAGTCCAAGACAAAGCCAACAGTAAAAACAGTGTCAGAATCTGGTTCTAGACGTGCCTGCACGAACTTTCAAAATATTGTTGCGCAGCACCTACGAGTTACTGCCCGTCGGAGGTGTTGGGGCTTGTGAGGGCATGTGAGGCACTATATATTTTGGGGTCTGATTTGGCATGTGGAACTCCGGGAAGACATGGAAAAACATGTGGGAGTCGGTTTTATTGTTGGGGATGGGTTTGTTTCGGGAATACTTGTTAGATGATTTCCAACTGCTTATGAGAGTCTAATTCCTTAGAGACCAAGAATAGTGACCCTATAAATAGAGAATAGGTGAATCCATGGAGTGAGACCCAGGGGAGATCCCGGGGGACCCCAAGGGATGTCTTGGGGGAGACCCATGCAGAGATCAATGGAATATTTGGGGGTGCACTCAGGAGTGACCTGGAGAGCGTTGTGAGTTGAGGGCCAGGAATTAGGATGTAGGCTTGTTTGTAAGCTTGGGCTCAATAAGGCTCAGTTGTAATTGAGGTTAGAGAAAGAATATTGGAATTGTGTTGTTGTAACAATTTTCTACATAGTGATATATTTCTCTTGTCGTCCTAACGGCCTTGGATTTTCCCTGTTTTTGGTTTTTCACGTAAAATCTTGTATATTGTGTGATTGGATTCTATCATCTTAATTTTTGGTTAGTAGACATTATTTGTTACACGGTGAATATTAAATACATCATTTTTTCTTCATCAATCAAGGATAAAAAATTTAATATATGATTAAATTATTATTATTTTTATTTTTATTTTTTGGAATACATTTGAAAGCTTTCTTTGTCACCACACTTTTCCCAAGAGCCATTGATTTGCTTATCCAATTCCAAAAATATATGTCTTCTCGTACTTTTATTGCGTTTGTAAAAAGGCTTTTTTAATTTCTAAAGCTCTTTTTATTTTTTGAAGCTTAATTCTGGATTTTTCCAAATAGATTTTTTAAGCTTTTTTTGTTTATTTTTTTTTTAAGCACAACTTTTATTTAATAGAAGCTATTCCAAACCGACCATACTCAGTTTGGCTGTTTTCAAAGTGAAAGTCATAATGAATTCTAGATTGTGAGAAATCAAAAATTTTGTTGACAAATGGTGATATATGAATTATAATATATATGGCTTTTCCACGACCTTAGTTGACCACTTGATATGCTTTACTTAGTTACTAGACAAATTAATCCATGTTGCCATGTGGTCAATTGTTTGCCTCTATATATATATATATATATATTTATTTATTTATTCTTCAAATGATCTTCATATGTTCATCTATTTCTTCATTTATTTTATAACACGTTATCAGCATGATTGCATGTAAGTAGAGAGGATCCCTTAATGGGTGATTTATTTACATCCCAATATTTTGGATCTTTATATATTTCCGTATACAAGATGGCTTATGCCGTCAACGAAATATATATATATATATATATATATATATATATATATATATATGTATATATATAGTTCTAGATTTATTTATTTATTCTGTTTAAATATCTGTTTTTAATTATACGCAATATATGAGACTGGCTTATGCTGTGTCTCGGGACTGGTTTATACTGTGTCTCAGGACTGGCTTATGCTGTGTCTCCAACTAAATTGTTTAAATATTCAGTATTTATTTTTATGTAATATATGAGACTGACTTCTTCTGTGTCTCGGGACTGGCTTATATTGTGTCTCAGGACTGGCTTATACTGTGTCTCCAGATAAACTGTTTAAATATTCAGTATTTATTTTTATGCAATATATGAGACTGGCTTATGCTGTGTCTCGGGACTGGCTTATGTTGTGTCTCAGGACTGGCTTATGATGTATCTCCAGATAAACTGTTTAAATATTCAATATTTATTTTTATGCAATATATGAGACCGGCTTATGCTGTGTCTCAGGACTGGCTTATGATGTGTCTCCAGATAAACTGTTTAAATATTCAGTATTTATTTTTATGCAATATATGAGACTGGCTTATGCTGTGTCTCAGGACTGGCTTATGCTGTGTCTCCAGATAAATTGTTTAATTCATTATGCTCTTTAATTATATTCACACTAAATTAAATTTACAATTTAATTTACAGAAAAAAGAAGTTGTAAACATGGCTAAACTTGCAAATTTGAAGTTTGATGCACTCAAAGTTGCGGGAGACAATTAATGCCTTAGGTTATTGATACGGGGTTATACTTAAAATCCTAAGGCATGTATTATACCATTGATGATGGTAGCCAGGCTAATGAACATGACAGATCCACAACGATGGTGATAGTTCGTCATCACTTACATGAAAATTTAAAAGCTCAATATCTTACTGTCACAGAACCTGAAGATCTGTGGCAAGAGCTAAAAGATCATTATGATCATTAGCATGATGTAACATTACCAAATGTTAGATATGAAAGGCAACATTTACGATTTCAGGACCATAAATCAGTTTCTAAATATAATTCTGCTCTGTTTAGAATCACCACAAGATTGAAATTATGTGGTGAAGAGAGGTATCTGAAAAGGATATGTTGGAAAAGACTTTCACAACCTTCCATGCCTCAAACATAATATTGCAACAGCAATATCGAAAACACAGATTCTTAAAATATTCAAAACTGATCTCATGCCTTTTAGTAGCAGAAAAAAATAATGAGCTACTAATAAAAAATCACAGATCACACCCGACTGGTTCTACAGCACTCCCAGAAGTGAATGCTAATACTGCCGAATATCGTGGTCGTGGTCGTGGCCGTGGCCGTGGTCGAGGCCGTGGGTATAATTGTAATTCTGATCATGGCCGTGGTAATGGTCATAATCCTAATCGCAGTCATAATCTTGGCCGGGGCCGTGGTCATAGTTTTAAAAGATGGTGTGGTAATCCTGGATCAGGTGATTATAATCAAAACACTCAACAGAAATGGAATGTTTATGAGACCAAACAGTATAATGGAAAAAATGTTCAAAATAGGTCAAATGCAAATGACAGTGTTTGTTTTAGGTGTGGTTGTTATAATCATTGGCAAATGAATGTAAAACACCTAAACACCTGGTGGATATGTATCAAGCATCAATCAGTGGAAAGGGAAAGAAACCTGAAACTCATTTCATTGAAGATTCATATCCTAGATATATTAAACATCTCAATGTTACAGATTTCTTTCCAGACCTGAAAGACGTGCCAGCTGCTTCAATTGGTGATGGAAATGTCCATACCAATTAAATACTACTTATAGTAGTAGTATTTTGTTATTTTGTTCATGTAAAATATTTCCCAATGCAATATATATACTTTTTAAATCACTTTGTCTAATATGCATTTTATTTTTCTTTATAAAGCATACAAAATGAATCCAAACGATAAATTGGGGGTTATTGAAAAGCTAAAAGCAGAAGATATATGTTTAGTTGATAATACAACAACTCATACAATTCTGCAGAGCCAGAAATATTTTATAAATTCAACTTTACTTAGAGCAAATGTTAATACAGTATCAGGTCCAGCGGATCTAGTAGAAGGCTCTAGAAGAGCTATGATATTGTTACCAAACAGTACTAAAATATGTATCGATGATGCATTATATTCAAGTAGATCCATAAGGAATGTGCTTAGTTTCAAAGATATACAGAGGAATGGATATCATATTGAAACTATAAATAAAGATAATATTGAATATCTGTGCATTACTTCTAATGATTCACTCTAGAAACTCATTATAGAAAAGCTACGTGCTTTATCTTCTGGACTATATTACATTATTATCAAAAGTGTAGAAGTTTATGCAGTTGTGAATCAGAAATTCTCAGATCCAAAAATGTTTATACTTTGGCATGACCGTCTCGGTCACCCAGGATCTAATGATGCATAGAATCATTGAGAATTCTCGTGGACATCTATTAAAGAACCAAAAGATTCTTTTATCCCATGAGAATTTATGTATTGCATGTTCCCAAGGGAAATTAACAATAAAACCATCTTTTTCTAAAGTTGGTTTTGAATCCCTATCATTTTTACAAAGAATTCAAGGGGATATATGTGGACCTATTCATCCACCAAATTGACCATTTCGTTATTTTATGGTTCTAGTTGACACATCTGTCAGATGATCACATGTATGCTTATTATCAACACGTAATGTTGCTTTTGCAAGATTACTTGCACAGATTATCAGGCTTCGGGCTCATTTTCCCGATTATTCAATTAAATTCATACGCCTTGATAATGCTGGTGAATTTACTTCCAAGGCATTTGATGAATATTGCAAAGTGGCTGGGATTGATGTTGAACATCTAGTTCCACATGTTCATACTCATAATGGATTAGCAGAATCATTCATTAAACGTGTCCAGATAATTGCAAGGACTTTACTATTGCGAACGCAATTACCGATTTATGTATGGGGGCATGCTATTTTACATGCCGCTGCATTAATCCGGCTTCGGCCCAATGCTTATCATCAGTATTCACCAGTACAACTTGTACTTGGTCATCAACTAGATATATCTCATTTACGTACATTTGGGTGTGCGGTATATATCCCAATTGTACCAATGAAAAGAACTAAAATGGGACCCCAAAAGCATTTGGGAATATATGTTGGTCTTGATTCACTATCAATTATTAGATATCTGGAACCCTTGACTGGTGATCTTTTTACAACACGGTTTGCAGATTGTCATTTTGATGAGACAAATTTCCTATCATTAGGGGAAAGAGAGACTTCCTCTAAAGAGAAGCGTGAACTTTTCTGGCAAGTTCCTAGCCTAATTCATTTAGACCCATACACATCTCAATGTGAGAATAAAGTACATAAGATAATACATCTTCAAGCAATAGCGAACCAGTTACCAGATGCATTTACAGATGCTACTAGGGTAACAAAATCATACATCCCAGCTATTAATGTACCAGCACGGGTGATTGTTCCAAAAAAATAATTTAAACAAATGATAGCAAAAGAATCATCCATTGCACGCCAGAAGCGTGGTAGACCATTTGGCTCAAAAGATATTGTTCCTCGAAAAAGGAAATAAATAAATCCACTTTCTCTAAGTTAACTCCAGAAGAGTTAAATGTCCTTGAAGGGACACAAGTTACTAAAGTGACAAAATCCCCTATGGAGGAAGGAATCTCTAAAGAGATACAAGAATGTAGAAATGAGGAAATTTCTATAAATTATACGAGAGAATTGTGGAATCGTGAAGAAACAATCATTGATGATGTATTTTCATACACAGTCGCAATTGAAATTATAAATGATGATTATGAACCTCATAATCTCGATGACTGTAGAAAAAGGTCCGATTGGCCTAAATGGAAAAAAACAATTCAAACAGAGTTGACTTCAATGGCCAAACGTGAAGTATTTGGATCAATAATCCAGACGTCTGAAAACGTCAAACCTGTTGGGTACAAATGGGTTTTTATACAAAAACATAATGAGAAAAATGAGGTCGTGAGATATAAGGCACGACTCGTAGCACAGGGTTTCTCACAGAGACCTGGCATCGATTTTGATGAAACATATTCATTAGTGATGGATACAATTACGTTTCGATTTCTAATAAGCATGGATGTCTTGGAAAGACATGAAATGCATCTAATGGACGTAGTGACTGCTTATCTATATGGTTCACTGGATTTAAATATTTACATGAAAATCCTTGAAGAGTTTAAAATGCCAGAATCATGTAACTCAAGACCTCGTAATTTGTATTCGATAAAATTACAAAGGTCCTTATATGGATTAAAACAATCTGGACGGATGTGGTACAACCGTCTCAGTGAATATCTGATAAAAGAAGGATATATTAATAATCCTATATGTCCATGTATTTTCATTAAGAAATCAGAATCTGGATTTGCTATCGTAGCAGTTTATGTTGATGATATGAATTTAATTGGAACTCCTGGAGAGCTTTAGAAAACTGCTGAATACTTGAAAAATGAATTCGAAATGAAAGATCTGGAAAAGACAAAATATTGTCTTGGCCTTGAGATCAAGCATAGATCAAATAGAGTACTTGTCCATCAATCAACATATACTGTAAAGATTTTTAAAAAAATCCATATGGATAATGCTCATCCATTAAGTACTCCTATGGTTGTTAGGACTCTTGATCCTAAAAAGGATGCATTCCATCCAAAAGAAAATGGTGAAAAGAAACTTGGTCCTGATGTATCATATCTTAATGCGATTGGTGCTTTATTATATTTGGCTCAGTGTACTAGACCAGATATTGCATTCTCTGTGAATGTACTGGCTAGATTTAGCTCAGCACCAACTCGAAAGCATTGAAATGGAATCAAACATCTTTTCCATTACCTTAGTGGAACGAAAGATTTAGGATTATTTATACAAAGTCTAACAATTTTTCAGATTTACTTAGTTATGCTGATTCTGAGTATCTGTCTGATCTCCACAAAGCTCGTTTACAAACGAGATATGTTTTTACATATAATGGCACAGCAATATCATGGCGCTCCACGAAATAGACTTTGGTTGCTACATCATCTAATCATTCTGAAATCATCACATTTCACGAAGCAAGTCGAGAATGCGTTTGGCTAAGGTCAGTTATTCATCATATTTAAAATACTTGTGGATTTTCATTATCTACAGGAATGCCAACACAGATATTTGAAGATAATGCGGCTTGCATTGCTCAAATTAGAGGGGGATATATCAAAGGAGATAGAACCAAACATATTTCTCCTAAATTCTTTTATACTCATGAGCTTCAACAGAGCCGACAAATTGATGTTAAGAAAATACAGTCTACGGATAATCTTGCAGATCTGTTTACCAAATCATTGCCTACATCAACTTTTGAGAAGCTAGTATATGGAATAGGCATGCGTTGACTTTCTAAATTACAAGATTAAATGCTGAAGTTTTATGAGGGGGAGTATTCAATTAGGGGGAGCAAAGTTTTGAATAGACATATGTGCACTATACTCTTTTTCCCTTCAATCAGGTTTTGTCCCACTGGGTTTTTCTCATAAGGTTTTTAATGAGATAGTTTTTAATGTCCAACCCCCACTAGATCCAGAAGGTCATTGTATGTATTTTAACTAGGTTTTGTCCCATTGGGTTTTTCCTAGAAAATTACAATTCAAGTGGTGGAAAATCCAAGGGGGAGTATTATAATATATATGGCTTTCCACAACCTTAGTTGACCACTTGATATGCTTTATTGAGTCACTAAGCAAATCAATCCATGTTGCCATGTGGTCAATTGTTTGCCTATATATATGTTCTTCAATTGATCTTCATATGTTCTTCATCTATTTCTTCATTTCTTTTATAATAGAATACTTATATTTTTTAAGTTTATGACAAGTGATATATCGTAGATAACTTTACCGGTCAAAAGACTTATGTATTGAGTTGTGTCATCTATTGATATATATATATATGACAAGTGATATATCGTAGATAACTTTACCGATCAAAAGACTTATGTATTGAGTTGTGTCATATATATATATATATATATATATATATATATATATATATATATTATGAAATATTGTAATAATTTAGGATTTAAAGAAAGAATTATACTCGAACCCACAACTTCTAAGTTTGATGGGTAAATCATTAGTCAAACCTTATCTTGTTTGTTATATATATATAAGTGAATCTCTCATAATGGATTCTTTATTTAAATTTTGGTAAGGACCACCCTGAAATCACATCGATTTGAATGAATTTTGATTTGAGTTTTTTTGTGGATAATAAGTTCATCGAAATCTACCTATAAATAAAATTTGAGAATTTTCAAGCACTAAAACTATTTTTCTTGAATTTTCTATATTTCGCTCATTTTTCTGATGCATTTATATTTAAAATAATCGTGATAAATAGTTATAGTACCTGAAAATTTTTCAAATTTTATTCATATGTAAATTTCAATGAACTTATCATCCACAAAAAAATTCATATCAAAATTTATTCAAATCAATGTGATTTCATGATAATCCTTACCGAAATTAAAATAGGGGATCTCTTATGAGAGACTCATATATATATATATATATATATATATATATATATATATATATATACATATATATGGGCGAAACTAGGATTTCGGCTTTAAGGGGGCCAAGACAAAAGAAATATATTCAAATTAACTCCGGATATTAATTAATTTATTAACTTAAGGCTAATATTCAACAAATGATATTAATTGTTGCAGCCCCCTAAACTGTTAGTCAACTCCGTTGGAGATAACAGTTAATAGAATTTTTAAGGGTAAAATCATCATTGTCCAACAGAAGAATAAAAACAAAAGAAAAAAATAAGATGGAGAAAAATTATCAACCATCTAATTTGATTAGATCCCCATATGATCTGATTAGATGGAGCTTCAATCTAATCAGTGGAGCAAACCTCCATATATGATCCAGTTGAGCAAATCACTCATTCAATGGAGGAACCGGTGAGAGGTTGAAGATGTAAGATTAGAAGAAGACATGTTTGTCCAGAGGGAAGCAGAAGAACCAGGACCACCGGGTGTGGCGAATCTCATCAACGGCGGCGGAGATGCAAATACCCATGAAATGACGGTTGAGATCAACCTAATGGCGAGCGCTGGAAGGTTGGGATCAACCTAGGTGGGATGCGGTGGCTTCGACGGAGAACGAGGAGCAACAGATCTGCTCCTCCACCGACTCCACGAGCAGATCTGGTGCAAATCTCGTTCACATTTGAGACAAAATGCACAATTGACCCCGCATTTTTTATGAGTGCTTTTAGTACAAGTAGTTTATTTTATTTTTTATTTTTTATTTTTAATCGTTTCACAAAAAAATAGTGGCAGCAGTCCTTCTCAAATCCACCACTATCACCCAACCACCATTAAAGAACCAGACCTATATCAACAAACACCAGAAAAAGCTTTGGTCAAACCTAACAATGATCGTGTTTTTTTTTTATATTTTAATTATTTAAGTTTTTTTTTTTATATTTAAAACTTAATTATTTAATTGTTATTTAATAATTTAAAATTGATAATTTTTAAGACTTTTTAAAATAAAGTGTAGGGGTGTTTTGGACCTTTTCCAACCAAAGCTTAGTCGATAGTTAAATGAGATGGAAGTCAAGGTTGACAGTGGGGTCTACTACAATTAAATCTATTTGTTGAATATTAAGCCTTTTTGGAAAAACTCAGGGGATGTTATTGCAATTAACCTTTAACTTTTGAGAGCTTCTTTTGACAATCCAATTTTTTCTTTTTACATTTCTTTTCTAAAGATACTTCGTTTTCAAAATTTAAATTTAAATTTTTTTTAAAGACACTTCCTTTTGTTCTAAGATTATCTTTTTTATCTTTTGATAATCCTATTCTAAAAAAAGAAATTATCTCTCCTAAATCATTAGATTAAATATTACATATTAAATAATCTCTCCTAAATTTTTACTTACCATATTAAACTATCTCTTCTCTAATGCATATCTATGATTTTCAATCTCCATTCTTTCTCAAGCAAGACTAATAGTTAAGAAAAAAAAAAAAAAAAACTTATGAATAATCTTGATTTTTAGGAACCGTATATATATTAAAAAAAAAAAAAACTCAAAAAAAAGTACTTTGTTTTTTTTATTATTATTATTAAATCTATATATATATATATATATTATTATTATTGTTAGTAAAAAACCAAAATATTCATAAGTTTTTTTTTTCCCTTTAACTATTAATTGGAGATTGATTATGGGAAAAATGGAGAGAGAGAGTAATTAGAAGAGAGTGTTTAATATGGTAATAATAGATTTAGGAGAGAAAGTTTAATACGTAATATTTAATCTAATAATTTAGGAGAGAGAATTTTTTTTTTTTTAATAATTTAATTAGTTTGGAATGTCTTTAGAATTTTTTTGTCTTGTTTAATAATTTTAATTCATGTTAAAATTGTCATTAATAAAAAAAAAATTAAATTAAAGTGTAAATAGATAATTTGTGAATCGTAAAGAGAAGCTCTCTTAACTTTTTTATACAAATGAGACAGAGAAACAAATACCAAAAACTTTATCCTTTAATTGCCCAATACATGGTCATCTTTAGTAGGAATAATATGACTATTTTCAAATTACAACATATCAAACTTACGTACAAGGCGATTACATTTAACATTAAGTGATTACACCAGAATACATATTATTCTGTGTGCCATCACTTTTTCAATGATTTGAAAACATATAAAGGTATTTTTGACTTTCCAAGCTCAAATACAGTAAGTTTGACGGGTCGGTAAGGTCGGTTTAACTGTTTAAGTCAAGAGGGCATGACTCATGACTCATGCGTGTGGAAACACGAGTTTGAGCCGTCTAACTATCTAAGTACAATTAAAACCTCAGGATGTGATTGTAATTCTTTTTATTATTATTATTATTATTTTTTAGTACAGATAGACTATAAGTTCCATAAACATCGAAAACTTTTAATTATGGAAAAATTATGATATTATGATATAATGATATATAGATGATGATGTTAGTTTGATTCATTCTATTATTTTAATAATATTAATTAATTAATAAATAAATTTCCTATTTTATTGCCCTTCTTTGGCATATCACTTCTTAGGTTGTCAGTGCCGGTTTTGACTATTATGAGACCCTTGGAGAAATCTAAAAAATGGGTCCCATACCAAAAAAAGCATCCCCACTTCATCCCAAAATTAAAATTAAAAAATCCATGATTTTTATGTCTCCGGTTGTCCTTTTTTTTGGGTCTTTGGTGGGTGGAGAAGAAATTAAGAATATATAGGTAATAGGTGATAAGAAAGTATGAAACTTTAAAAAAATGGGTTTTGTACTAGAATAAAACGAATTTGGCCAAGTTCTAATTTTTTTTTGGTATTGTTTGAGGTTTTATTTATTTATTTATTTATTTATTTATTTTTTTTACAACTTAACCCATAATAAAAACTCACATCATATATTTGGAGCCCCTAGGCATGACGGGCTCAGGGTGGGTGCCCACCCCTAACCCACCTCAAGTCCGCCCCTATAGGTTGTGCACCTCCCTTTCACACCTAGTAGTCAGGAGTTCGAATCCCACCTAGTAGTCAGGAGTTCGAATCCCACCATACGCATTTTACAAGTATGTGTGGGGAGTTTTTTCTCTGTTTGTGGGAGCAGCCCTCTCTCCGATTGTAAGAGTTGTAGTCCATATGTAACCTCTCCCCGATAGTGGGAGTAGTATTCCAGGCCGTTCTTGTAGAGTCTGGTTAATCTCATCGGGTCCCGGCAGTAGTTGTACTTAAAAAAAAAAAAAAGATACAATTCTTTGAGTTTTACTCTATATTGTTTGTTAATTACATAAAAAAAAATTAATATTTGGTTCTAGATGATTTTCGAAATATAAAAGAGTGATAAGTTACATTTTAATTCTCAAAATTATATATATATATATATATATATATATATATATTAACAACTTATTTTTTAAATATTAATATATTTATCATGCGTGACATTGAATATTAATTTTTGTGTTAGTTTCCCAAAGCTAAATTTATAGCTTCGTCCCTGCTTATAAATCCAATCATAAAATAGAATTGAACTATTATAATATTTGGAGATTTTAGAGCATCTCCAATGCAATGCTAAATCACTATGCCAATGCTGTTAGGATTATGCTCAATAGCAAGAGTGTAATGTTGTAATTAACAATCTTTTTCATATTAATAAAGTGATTTCTGGTTTAACAAATCGTATAGCATTTATAGTTTATATTATAATTGTCAAAATAAATAATCATAAGGTCTAAAGACTATGGGAAAAGAAGAATTGTTCGTACATCTGGATATGTATGTGGTAGACACAATTCTTTAGTTAGTCTTGAATATTGTTCACAACTTAAGTTAAAGGTTGGGCACCTTTATCTTGTTAAAGTTGTAGAATTCTTTTGCTAGCATTTGAGTGGGATCAAATGAGATATGATGAGTCTAAAATCATCGGAGTGTCTTCGAGCAAAAGGATCTAGTGCACTGGGTGCATTGAACTGGATCACAATGAAAAGCTTTATCTAAAACCGTCAATAGATAATAGTTTTTTCATTATCAGGACAATCGGAGAGTCTATCTTAATCCTGAGATAAATGATGGACTTATGGTTGCAAGTGATATCATTTGAATTATCAATGAGTACGATTATATCGCATAGTCTATCCTCGATAATTTGGTGATATTCATTTGTTAATCGATAGAGGACTTCATTTATAGATATGGACATCGTGGCTCCATTTAATTAAATGAGAGTATAATATCATCATATGGATGTTTTGAGGTAATTGGATATTAAATCTCAACGTTGAGTTTTCAATAGTGTCTATTGAAAACATGGCTTCTGGACAAGTCAAAATATCCAAGTTCAAAACGTGGTCATATGAGTAAATATGGTAACTTGGAGAGTTATAGGCGGTCTATGAACTCTTGGCGATTACTGATATTAATCACGAGGATACACTATCTCCAATATGATTGTCTAGGGTATGAATGAGGAGCATCTTCCTTTTCTAACTTTATTTAAGAGTTCAGTTTTAGCTCTTTAGTGGAATGAGTTAAAATTAATGGATCGGACCTAAGTGAATCATTTGTTGATTGTGATTAGGTTATGTCTATTGAAGCTTAAATTTAGATGGCCCGCCAAGATCTCCAATCCACACGGACTTGCATGGATCACTTGATATATTCTACCGGACCAATTTAAGGGTCCATCTAGAATTGCATTTAATATATTAAGAATATAATTTGCACATTATTTAAGTAATGGGCTGCTCAATTATATTAATATATTAATGTAAGACATGTGGGCTTGTTTCTTTTAGTAAGAATGGGTCTGGTTCACATGTGGGCTTTTTATTTAAAGTCCAATGGATTAAATGAAATAAGAAAATAATGTTAGGCCCAACCTTATACAAGTGGGGCGGCTAGGTTAAGGTTTTAACCTAAAAATATTATTTTGTTTCATTTGTTTTAATTAAATAAGAATTAATTGATTTATTGATTAATTGTTTAATTAAAGAAACAAATCTTTCCTAAAAGTAAAAGACTTGTTTGATAAGTAAATAAATAAATTAGTTTTATTTATTTAATCAAATAAGGAGTCTTTTTTTTATTTAGTCAAATAAAAGAATAAAAATAAAAGAGTTGGATTAGGGTTTGAAGTCTATAAAGTTAAAAAGAATTAGGGTTGAATTTTAGTCACCCTATATAAGTGACATGATGAAATTCGGCCAACCCAAATCTTAGACTACATAGAATTCGGCAACCCTAAAGGAAAAAGAAGAAAAAATTCGGCCAACCTATATATATGTTCTTATAGGGTTCGGCCACATCAATTGATTGGTGCTTGAGTTTTTTATTTCTTTCTTCTTCTTCTTAATTCTAAGAGTGTTTTTATTCTAGAAAGACAAAAAGGAGTGAAAAATTGTTCTTTGATAGTATACAATTGCTTAATCATCAATAAGCTTGTGTATACGATATCGATCTAGGTTCACGCGAGTTTCGATCATAAGATTGAGAACTCAAAAGTGACCGGAATAATTTTGACATTCTTTTGATTGTTTTGTGACTAACAAAGAAAAGAAAGTATTTGTTTGATCCATTCACAGGTTTGCAATTCAAAGGAAAGGGAGACCACGCTCCTAGGTGATCCACGTTCGTGCTCGGATTGAAGATCTTGCGGATTACCATCGACGTAAGTCAATCGGATCACGCGACAAGAGGTAATTTACTTTTGTTGATATATATGCATGTTTATTGATTAAAAGGGTTTAAGGTTCATAAAGGAAAAATTTTAAAAGTCACTAAATCGTTTTTAGTATCGCTTCCGCTGCGTGTAACACTTTTATTTGTTTATTTTTCCTTACAAATGCTATATTTTAGCACAAAGTAAAAAAAGCATACTCCAATGTAATGCTAAAAGCTGTGCTAAATTTGGCATATGCTATAAACTATGCAAAATTTGGCACAGTGTATAGCATAAGCCAAATTTGGCACAGCAATAAATGTAGCCGTATTTGTTGACTTTTCAATTTTAAATAATAAAAGTTTAACAAACTTTGTAGCGAAAATTGAGATTAAAATAATTCTAAAAAAATATTCAATACATTCATTGAATGCATTGGTTATATTTGTTGACTTTTATAATTTTAAATAATTAAAAAATAAAAAATAGCATATCAAATAAAATTTTGCATTGAAGTATAAGGCTAAAATGATGTGCCAAATATAACATTTTACCATATTTCATACTAAATTTGGTATTGCATTAGCATATGCATTGGAGATAGTGTTATGTATGTGTGTGACTTGAACTCATAATAAATTGGATACAGTTGTATCGAGGTTACTACTTAACCAACCCTAAAAAGGGGTGTCAAAGTATACTACAATTATTATTTTTTTTCCCTTAATTGTGCGTTTGTCAAAATATCAATGCTGACGCAATTGTCATCGTCATTGGTCAAGTGTGAAATTGCATAAGCATTTGAGGCCGCGCTGACACAAAACATGCATGTACATTCGTGTCTGAAAATTTCAACCAAAAACAAATAATTATTTTTGAGAATTCTTAATTTCTTCTCTGATGAGATACGTGGAAGTAGTAGGTGTCTGAAATTGGACTGGTGATTGATGCTATTCGTAGCCTTATGTCGTCTCTCCCTGGTTGTGTGCTTAAGTTCGCCCCTAGAGCTACTAACTTTGTAGAGAAATGCTCTGATTTCTGATGTTGATTGTGTTTGGTTGGAGGATTTTCCTCCCTCTATCCGCCAGTTTCTTACTGCGGATTCTCCGGTTGTTTGCTAGCCTTCCTTGTTTGGTTGGTTATTTCAAACAAAAAAAAAAAAAAAAAAAAGATGCCAATGAATTGATTGGATTGTAAAGTTATCTACAAATATATTATTTCTAATAAACATAAAAAAATAAAAAATAAACAATAATTAACGAAATGTAACTGTATTGTATATTAAGAAATGCTTCGGTACGTCTAACATATGCGTTCAAACATATTACATGAATAAACAATTACATGAAAGATATATTCCATACATGACTTAAGGTGAGTGGGTTTGAGGGAGCTAGAGATTTTGTTCAATGGAAGCTTGATTATAATACACTGATATTTTAGAATGTAAAATAATAATATATGTAAAAAATAAAAAAAATTAAAAAAAATTAAAAAGAAAAAGAAAAAATGAGATGATATTTGAACTAGGAACATCAATATTTGATGAGTTATGTGTTCCACTAGGCTATACCTCTGAGTATATAACTAGTCCAGTAATAACAATTACAGTTAATATGATTTTTGTTTGTTTGTGAGTTTTATTACTCGGAGAAGTTTATGTACAACAAAAACAATTCACACCTAATTCAAAATGTTCTATTTTTAAAATCTTTCCTAACTATCAATTTTATTGAAAATAATCTTCTATAAATGTGCAAATTGGAAATCGTTCATTCACTATTCTTCTATTTGATAATGTAGTCTATACTATTTGTTTTCCACAACATAAAACTAATTATTAAACTAAGACATGCTACACAATTTTTTTTTTTTTTTTTAAAATCACAGTATATTTCTCCTGAAAATGATGATTTAGTTGTGAAAGTCGCATATCATTAATAACCAAAACACAACTCAACATGATAACGGTGAACGTTGATCGACAAACTTGTCCTTAAATATTACATGCTTTATAATTGAGTTGTAATTATTTTTGTCCTTAAATATTACATGCTTTATAATTGAGTTGTAATTATTTTTTAGATAGATTTAGATCCAATTAATCATCACAATAGTTATTTAAATGAACTTAAATTAAATTATAAATTAATTAAAAAAATTTAAATCAAAAAAAATAATTTTAAAAATTCATTGTCTCAGTGGGGGGCTCAAAGCCCCTACTGGGCCTTAATTGCATTCACCCCTATTTGGATCAAATTCGAATCATCTTTAGCTTCCGCCATACCTTCAACCCCTGACTACTCATGTACCCAAACCTCTGATGCCACAAGTTCGGATCATTTTTACCTTCTGCAATAGTGATCGAACCATAACCATATGTGGTTGTGTAAAGCGATCCATTCTTATTTCCTCGGGCAATTGTCATTATACCCCTCAAAATCTGTCATGTAACCATCTAATGCTAGTTGCCCCATGGAGAGCAAATTCTTCCTTAAATCCAGTATGTGCCTCACATTGTCGAGCTTCCAAGCTGATCCATTCAGCTTGATCTTCACATCTCCCTTTCCGACAACATTGCAGGTCTTGTCATCACCAAGATACACTTATCCCATGTTTCCGGAAACATAATTCTCGAACAACTCCCTCTGAGGTGTGGCATGGAATGATGCTTCTAAATCTAGAACTCAAGACTTCGTCTTGCTTTCCAACAAGCAGATAAGTCAGTCACCTAACTCCTCCGACACACAATTTGCACTGCTTTTTCCATTTTCATTCTTATTAGATCTACACTCATACGAAGTGGCCATTCTTACCACAATTCCAGCACTCTACATCCCTCTTGCTTTGTTGATGATATTCCAAATAGTTGACATGATGCTTGGATTTGGACTTTCTTCTTAACTTTGATCTTCCTCGTTGATTCGTGTTCTGATTTCTGTTTCTACCTTCTCTACCTTCCACGTTCAATGTTGAAGATGTAGATGCCCCTAATCCTTTTTCACCTAATCTGATCTCTTCAGTTATGATCATGTTCCCAACCTATTTAAAGTTCAACTTTTCCTTCCCGAACGAATTGGCAATTGACTGAAAACACACACACAGATAATATAAAAGCAATAAGAAGAAAAAAACGACACCAAAGATTTTACGTGGTTTAGCAATTTGCAGTAAACAAAATCCTGATATGGATTTATTTTACAGTAAGATATCGATTTTTGGGCAAACCGATATTGGATAAGTAAAATTTTAAATTTAATAAATTTACTTTTAAATCATTTACTTTTAAAAAATTCAAAAAAATAATTTTAAAAAAATTGTTCATTTATTTTGCACCCTCTTGTTTCATACTAAGAGACACGTTAATAATTCAATTACCCATATAAATTAGTAATATGAGTTTTACATTTGTTCATTAAATTGCAAGATGCATGTTGAGAAATATTTGCCCTGTAGTGAGAGTTGTATTCAAAATCATGCTTATTACAATTGATGTCACGGGTCTTTATAGACTATATATGTTTGGTTGGATGAAATGGAATGGAAAGAAAATCATTTCATTCATTTGATTTGTTAAAATGCAATGGAATGGTGATTCCATTAGAATGGGGATTTCACCATTTTGGTTGAATGGACATTATCCAAAAACCAATGGATTGCCCTTCTATTCCAAACTAAAATTTATATTCCATAAATACCCTTATATGCCTCAACTCCATTCCAAAAATACCCTCCTTTCCAAAAATAATATATTATTATTATATATTATATTAATGATATATAAATATTATATATATATATAGTATATTATTATATATATTATTATTATATATTATATTATTATATATATTATATATTAATATATTATTATATTATATAAATATATTACATAAATATATTATTATATATTATATAATATAATATATATATTTATATTTAGATATATATTATTATATGTATTATATGTATTATATTAAATAATATATAATTATATATATATATATATTATATTATTTAATATATTAATATATATTATATTATATAAATATATTATTATATATATTATATATTATATTATATATATTTATATTTATATTTATATATATTATATTATATAATATATATATATATATATATATATATATATAATATGTATTATATATATTATATATTAATATATTTAATTATATTATATAAATATATTACATAAATATATTATATAATATAATATATATATATTTATATTTAGATATATATTATTATATGTATTATATTAAATAATATATAATTATATATATAATATACTTTTATATTTTATTATTGCTATCCATATCCATAATATATCATGTTATTATAAATGTTTTATAATTTGGGATATTTTGGTCAAATTACAGTTAACTCCATTCCATTATTTTGTTGTTGTTAACAAAACAAAATAATACTAATTCAGAGACTAATTCTAAAGTTCCAACCAAACAAAAAACTTAGTTTTCATTTACTTTCCATTCTCATTCTCATTCCCATTACCATTCCACCATGTAACCAAATGTAATCATAGAGTATTGACCAATAACTCGACTATATATGTTTCAAAAAATATAATTTTATTAAAAGTTTCAATAAATATATTACATAAATATATTATTATATATAATATATATTATATATATTTATATTTAGATATATATTATTATATGTATTATATGTATTATAATATATATATATATATATATATATATATATGTATTATATTAAATAAAATACAATTTTATTAAAAGTTTCAATAAACATTTTTTAATATATGTCTATCGTAGAAATTAGAATTTTGATTAGTTGAATAAATTTACATTTATCTAACAAGTTTTTTTTTTTTTTTTTTCCTAACAACTCATATAGCTTATATATAAATACTGTTCAATTCTTAACACATTAAATGTTGTAGTCAAGTGGTAAAGACTTACAACTTTTGGCTTGAGGTCTCAAGTTCAATTACTAATAATGACAATGATAATTAATTGTCATTATTATCAGAAGTGGACGATCGGTGGTGATCCGGCAGGCGGTGGTCGGCCGGATGCCGGTGGTGGTAGGGGTGGTTCGACGGCGAGGGAGGTGGTGTATAAATATAAAAAATGTTATTTAATTAAATATTAAATAATGACAGTTTTTAGTTAAATATTATAAATATATTATTAACCTTTCTTGACATTATAATTGGTGACAGTTTTTAACTGTCAACAAATCTAATATTTTCTTGTAGTGTGAATGAACCGCTATATATCCTCATCGCTACGAACTTGCAGAGTGCAAGGCATAACAGTTTTCTCCCTTAAGCCTTTTCAGGCTTCACAAGCTCCAAAATGAAAACCAACAAACATTTTGGTAAGTGATTGATAGAGATAGTTGAAACAGAGTAAACACAATATAAGTACGAGAAGCGATGCATTTTAGGATCAGCAAATCAACGGCTTTAGCTAGGAAAAAGTGTTGGGATAAAGAAATCTTTCAAATGTATTCAAGAAAAACATATAGCTTCCTAAGTGCGCCTAACCCTAGAGTATAGAATTTGGATTTTAATTAGTAAAACAAATTTAATGATAAATATAAAAGAATTAAGGTTGTATAAATAAGGAATTAAGGATGGAGATAGAGTTGGACTTCGAGGGGTGTATTCAATTAGGATTTCAAAAAACTTTAAGTGACTTTTAAAGAATTAAAAAGTTTGGGTGTACTTAATGTAGACCTTTAAAGACTCTATAAAAGTTATGGGATATTCAATACAGATTTTTATAAACTTTAAAAAAGTCTTTAAAAATCATATGGTATTCAATCAAGACTTTGTAAAGTCTATAAAAGTTAGGGGTATTCAAAATCTTAATGACTTTTAATGACTTTAAAATATTAATGATTTTTAATGACTTTTAATTATAACAAATCTTACAATTTGTCTTTCATTACTATCATATATTTTGAATGACTTTTTATTTATTTATTTATTTAAATAGAAAGAATTTTACTTTAGAAGGAAAACATAAAACTCTTTGAAAAACATCAACCATTAAACATGTGTTATATTTTCAAGTAAAAGCACACACATTCTTAATAATTTTTACAAATAAAATAAAATGAATAACTTTTAAAAAACATTATAAAAAATAAAAATAAAAACCATACAAACATTAAGGATCTATAACCAAAAAAATAATAATAATAACTAAAAAATAATATAAAACAACTCTCCATAGGCTATGCGATTAAGGACGAAAGATTTCATTTTTTTTACCTCTATTTTCAAAGCAACTAAACAACACTAAAACAAATCAAATGAACTTCATTTATGTTGATTAAAAATAATAAAATACAAAAATCAATACTCAATCATGTCAATATGCCATAATCAAAGTCGCGTATGAGCGTGGCTCCATGTAATTATGATAAATATCAAACTACCCACTTTTAGGCATGGGTTTTATTCAACAACTATGTACGGTTTTTATATATGTTTTATCTTTAGTAACTTAAATTAATTTTGGGTAGATTTTTTATACCCATTGCCTTACTTTCGTAGAGACATGTAAACGTTAATATTATTGTCGATTTGCTACATTTATTCTAAAAGAAAATTTATAATATTTTGACTAATTATAAAAAATAAATAAAATTTTGACTAATTATTAAAAAAATATATATTAGGTCCATAATGTCGTTATGATGCAAAATATAATAAAATTACAAATAAAAATTTTAAAATCACATATATAGGCAAGAATTCTTTTGTCAAGTTTAATTAACGATGATTTTTATTTTATTCTTTTAAAAAAATATATTTTTATTGATATGAGAAATATAAATAATTTTGCTAAAACAAAATATATATCATATTTAAAAATCAATGAAAGTTTATTAATGTCTATGAAAATCTTTTAAAATAAAAGTATATGTAAGTCGTTTGAAATGAAAATTTATGAAAGCCTTTTAAAATGAAAATCTATAAAAGTTTTTCATAATTTTGTAAAGTCTATAAAAGTTCATAAAAGTCTATGAAATTTGCAAAAGTCATCAACTTAAAAAAGTCATTAAAAGTCTTTTAAAATTCTAATTGAATACACCCCTTCGTTTGGAAGACTAAATATATAACTTTTTATGCACCTTTTCAATCGTTATTAAAATAAATATATTAGAGGTATTTCTAGTAGTTAACACACATAAGGTTTTTATTAACTTTTTGGTTATCATTGATTGATGCCTCGCACTAACATAATTCAATAATTGTTGAAAATGTTGACACGATTTGGGAGATAATCATAACACCCTTATGATGCTTATTTTCAAGTATTTTACAATATTCTTTCAAAAATGAAAAAAGTATGTTGCAGTATATATGCAGATAAAAAATCAGGTTTGTTTAGACAATTCGCGACATAATTCTGGACATAAACGGGTGTTCTTAGAGCATATATTAAAAAAATAGAAGAAATGTAAAGGAAATAAAAAATTTATTAAAAAAAAAAAAAAAAAAAAAAAATGCCGCATCCTCAATATTGAGGATTACCATTCAGATGGGGTGAATATACAACCATTTTGCAAATAGGTAACTTTTTATTTTTGAACGGCAGATATTTATTTAAAGAGGCCAGAGAAAGCCAAACAAACGAGACAACCGAAACAGCCACCCGATCTAACGAGGGTTCAAAAACAAAAACGACACAAAGCCACCCAAAACCAAGCCCAACAACTACAAACCAAAAGAAAACAAAAGCACCCAGCAACAAAACCAGAGATGCAAAACTCCCCTAGAAACTCCTCCAACAGCCCAAAAGCAAATAAAAACAAACGCCCAACCACTGCAAATAGGTAACTTGAATAACACAGAAAGGGTAATGCCACCATCCACGATCCTCTTCACGACATAATTCTGGATGGTGGCTGTCTTGATGCTAACAGTGGTGCCATTCTTGCTAGCATTGCTAGTCTGATGGAGGGGTCGAGGCTTTCAAGAATTACTCATATCCATAAAGAGGCCAACCGGGTTGCTCTTGAGCTGGCTAAGAATGCTTTGTGCATTTCTGAAGATTTATTTTGGCTTGAAGATGTCCCCCGGTGTATTAGTTCTTTGATTGAGGCTGAGAAGCCTTCCTAGTTTTCTTGTTTCTGTTTTCCTGCTTTGTTGTTCCTCAAAAAAAGAGTTCTTAAATAAGAAAATAAGAAACAGTTTAATGCTACTATATATACAGTATAAGTATCGGTAAATAAGAAAATCATAAAACAGTTTAAAATTAGAGAGATAATTTATTATTATAACTAGTAGTACCATACAATAAAGGAAAATCATACCTCATGGATCTAGATATTTATAGAGTTCTTAATTATTTTTATTATGTATCATAGATTTATATTAAGACTCAAATAGAAGTTTAAACACATAAATCTGGTAACGCAAAGGTACTGAAGCACATCAAAAAATAAGTTCTTTAAGTCTTCCTTGGGGTTGTGCGTTTGTTGCTCGGTGTGGGTGGCGTTTTGTTGCTCTGTTGTGCTTTGTTGCCCCCCTTCTTTTGGGTGGGGTTGGGGGTGTGTTGTTTCTGGTTGTCTGTTGTGCTGTCTGCCCTGCTTTGGGCTGTTTTTGCGGGCCTCTGTGCCCTGTTTCTAATAAAATTTGCTGTTCAAAAAAAAAAGTCTTTCTTCAACTCTTGAAGTTTCCACGCCAATTCTAGAACTAATAGCCTGCAAAAATAAATAAATAATGTCAAGAATAAAGGCATTTTAATGAATATTATATTTGAGCACTTATTTAAACATGTATGATTATATTTGGTATGTACGTTTAGAAAGATAAAAGAGGGTTGATTTCAATTATATATAAATTACAGTATGATATTCTAATAAAATTATTTAATCAATATAAATTAATTAATCAATATCTTCCCTATCATTTCATCAACGATACATTATTGCCTGATCCAGTATACATTTTTTTTTTTAGTTGTGCTAAAGGAATAATCAGCTGTGAAGTTAATCCACAGATGTTTAGTTAATTGTACTTTTAAAACTACTATATAGCTTAAAAGCAATATACATATGTTTGGTAATTTTATTGCAAAAGTATTGAGATTAGTTACAATGACTAAAATATACATAATTTTATGATCCTATTTCATTTTATTTTTTTTCATTAATTATGTATATTAAATCAATATATAAGTAGAATATTTAAATTAGGAAAAAAATAATTCACAAGAACAATAAAATATTTTTAAAAGATTATATAAATCAAATCAATATTTAAATAGAGTATGTAATTTTGAGATGAAATAAGGTATATAAATGATTTTAACTCTATTTCATAAGGATAATAATGATATTTTAAAATATTCATTAAATGCTAAAATAGATTATTCCATAATCACTTTCAAAAAGTAACCCCCCACCTACTTTTCAAAATTATTGTCAAAACTTGTCAGATTATCAATTAATCATTTTTAGAAGTTTTACTAAACATCATTTTATGTCAAAATTATAAAATAACCTAATTTTAACTTTTCAAAAGCAATACCAAACTGACCCTAAGTAAATATTAAAAGCTTACTATTTTATTCTACAATACTCATCTTATGTCAAACAAGCTAAGTAAATACCCACACCTACACTATGGGTTCGAGTTTGTCCCCTCTTCCCAATTCCCAAATTAATGTAATATTTCAACAACAACAACAATAAATAAATAAATAAATACTCACCTTAATTGGGACAATTTTTTGAGTTTTACTCTACATAGTTTGTTACTAGAAATTATTTTATTTGGTTGGTCAAATTATCTTTATCACTCTCCAAGATTTTAGGTTCAGAATTGTAAAGTAATAAATATTTTATGTTTTTTTTTTTTTTTTTTTTTGAAACTTTGTGTTATAAATCTTTTACGGTTACTATGATTTTGATAAATTTATTGTACTAGTTTGTTATTTAAATATTTATTTATTTAAATTTGTTCAAAATTATTATAAGTTAATTTGGTTTCATAAAAAGTTAATATCTATTTTTTTTTTATTTGTCACATTAACTTTAAGACTAAATGGTATCGCATTTTGTTTTGTTTAATAACTTATGTTTTACGTATTAATATATTTTTCTTGACCTTAAATACTAGTTTTTGTCTTCATTTTTCCCAAGACTAATGCTAGATATCTCAACTCAAATTTTAAATTGTAATAAGATGTCAGTTTAATTGATCAATTGACAAGCATGTGGATACCCATTAATGTATAGATGGCTCATAAGAAGTGAAATTGGTGGAAACTGTCACCTTTTTGAACTGATTTGGTGGAAAAGTGAGTGCTTTAATAAGTTAAGTTTAAAAGGCACATATTATGGTGAACTGCTAAAATTGCCCTTAGATAATCATTTTTTTTTTATTCTGTTTGTACTTCCCTCTCCACACTTCCAACAAAAACAACAGTCCTAACTCAGTAACTCTCTCTCTCTCTCTCTCTCTTTCTCTCTCTAAAAAAAACTTGTCCTCTACAAATAAAAGTTCAAGGTTGCCTCCCCTTTTCTTCTGCAACTTAGAAAGAAGTGGATAACATTATCAATGCATCTTCATTGGATAATTAGTTTAGTGGCACTACGTAAACGCATTTTGGGGTAAACCTTAAGCTGGTTGTGTGAATTTTGAATCTAACTGAAAAATCTCGGAGACAAATTGAAAAGGCTCGGAGACTATTTACAAAGTCTCAGAGATACAAAATTAACAACAACAACAACAACAACAACAACAACAAAAATGATGGTTAAAAAGGCTCGGAAAAGGCTCGGAGATAATTGAAAAGGCTCGGATACAATGTTAAAAGTATTGGAGATTCAAAATTGACAAACCTATTCATAAAAATGATAAAGCTCGGATTACTGTTGAAAATACTCAGACAGTTATGAAAAGGCTCGAAAACAATGTTAAAAGGCTTGGAGATTCAAAATTGACAAATCTATTCATAAAAATGAAAAAGCTCGGATTACTATTGAAAAGGCTCGGAGACAGTGTTAAAAGGCTCGGAGATTCAAAATTGACAAACCTATTCATATTCCTTTAAAAAGCTCGGATTACTATGTAAAAAGCTTGGAGATTGTTTGAAAAGGCTCGGAAAAAGTGTTAAAAGGCTCAGAAACCCAGATCTTCATCGTCTTGCAGATTCTGATCAACTTTAGGACTGTAGTGCCAATGCCAGTGAGTCGCCGTCAAATTTTCAGACGTATGTTGTTGCAGCCGATTGCTTTCTCTCTCTAGGTTTGAAAACGACACTAAGTGACAAAAAAGGGGTTTTTTAGTCTGATCACCTAAATATGTGTCTTTTAAACTTAAATTAGTAATGTGGTGAATTTCTTACAAAACCCGCCCCAAATAGTGCTAAAAAAATTTTGAGCCCTTCATAAATAAACATTGGTGAGATTAATGTTAAAATAAACATAATTCTATGACAACACAATTGAATATGAGTGAAATTCGATCCCAAATACTTCTTATATATAGTATAAAATATGTCACCATGCTATAGTTAAGTTAGCTGATATCCATTACTGAAAAAGAACTGTAAAAACATAAATATATGTATGTAGTAGTGTAGTACTATACCTGGGACTTAATAATGTAGCTGATTTTATCACCAACATTGATGTGTGCAACATCTATAACTTCAGCTCCTTCTTCCTGGAGAACACTTATAATCTCATGCAACATGAAATTTTTATTCGAAGCTGGAGAAACCAAGTTGACTTCCAAAAGGGAATCCAAAGTTGTTATGTTGGTTATGAGTAACTTGTTGGTCTTGTAGGATTTGGATGGGCCATCAAAGCTCTTCTGATCTACTCCTTTCAAGACTGTTTTCTTTCTCTTCAGACGTTCTCGATTCCTTTGCAACTGATGTATGTGACTGGTGGCTTCATTCAATATCTCACCAATTGACAACTATTAATTACACATTTTTCCATGCATGAGTGCATTTAACATTATATAGAAGGAATAAATAGAGAGAGAGAGGGAGAGAGAGAGAGAGAGAGAAACCTTGGAGGGTTGAGGTGGAAGCAGAGAGGCAAGCATTCCAAGGAGGTTTTTCATGTGAATTCTTCTGTTCTTCTCGCTTACATTTCTCTCAGATCTAGATGGCCTACTCAGCCTCGCCATAGTTTCTGTCTCTGAGTCCTCTGCGAACAACACAGAAATAATTTTATGAGTTGAAACAATTACTACATTTAGAATATAAAAGTGGGTTGTGTTAGAAACAATATTATTTTATAGGGAAGATGAGGTCCAGACTCAGAGAGAGAGAGAGAGAGAGAGAGAGAGAGAGAGAGAGAGAGAGAGGGAGAGTTATTAAGAAAGTTACTGGAAACAGCTATAATTCAACTATTCAACTATTCAACTATTGAAGTCTAATTTTGCATGTTCTACACAAGTCAACAGTAATTGATAGAGGACAGATATATTTCCCTTCAAGTCAAACCAAAAAAATATTAGTTCTTATCTTATAATATTTTTTATCTAATCATCTATTACATATTTACATGCCTTATCTTTAGTTTTATTTTTATTATTCTTTTGAACGGATTATAATCTTTATTTATTTCAATATGGTTAAATGTCTTTCTAATACATTCTATTATAATATATATATATATATATATATATATATATATATATATATATTCCTTTATCTATCGGTGCGCACTAATATATGGAAAATATAGGACATTCAAATCTAAGTGTTAGATTCATCTAATGATTAGAGAGAGAAAATGGAGTGAGAGCAACATAGGCTCAATGAGAAGCTTCAATGCCTTTGTTCTCCAAGCCAAGGTGATTGATCTTCCTCTACACGGTGTCTCTTATACTTGGTCCAATAATAGGGAACGGGCTGCCTGGGCAAGGCTCGACAGATTTCTGGTTTCACCTTGGATTCTCTCTTGGTTCCCAAAGTTACTCTAAAAAGGCCGTCCTAGAGGTATCTCTAATCATAGTGCTATTTTGATTAGTGAATCGGTTGAGAATTGGGGCCCTTGCCCCTTTCGCTTCTATAACAAATGGCTAGAAGACAGTGAGATGATGAAATGTGATGTGGATGGCTGGTTAGCTAACAAGGCAGTAGGTTCTCAAGGCTTTGTTCTGTCCTCAAAACTAAATTCGGCCAAGGTTAGTATGAAGAATTGTCTCATGACCAAGGAAAGGATTTCTTTCTCTTTTCAATCTAGTGAGGCTCGACTAGAGACAGTGGAAAAGAAGGCAATTTTGGAAGAGTGGACTGAGATGTTGCATAATCAGATGATAGAAATTTTGACAGATATGTGGAAAGGTATTCGAAAAGAAGAGCAGACGTGACGCCAAAAATCAAGAATTAAGTGGTTGAAAGAGGGAGACAAAAATTTCAAGTTTTTCCACAGCATGGCAAATGGGAGAAGAAGAAGAAATTTTATAGGTGATATCAATTTGGATGGTGTGAGAGTCTCGACTCATAGCTTGGTTAGAGAAGGGATTTTCAACTTCTTCAAAAATCATTTTAAGGAAGTTCCTTGGGAAAGACCTGGGATAAGAGGTTTGGACACAAATCACCTTTCTGAGGGTGATAGTCGGAACTTAGAGCATCCGTTTAGCGAAGAGGAAGTGTGGGAAGTCATTTGTTGTTGTGACGGCAATAAGGCTCCAGGGCCCAATGGCCTTAATCTAAATTTTGTCAAAGCTAATTGGCCGGTTATCAAAGATGATTTTATGTGTTTCATTCATGGTTTTTATGAAGATAGCTCCATCGTCAAATATCTTAATAAAACCTTCAGCCCTCATTCCGAAGAGTAGAAAACCGGAGTCCCTGAAGGACTTCAGACCTATTAGCCTAGTGGGCTCGATGTACAAGGTTTTGGCCAAGGTATTAGCTAATAGGGTAAAAAGGGTGATGGGATCGGTTATTGGTGAAACCTAGATGGCTTTCGTCAAGAATAGACAGATTTTGGATAGTTTCGTAATAGCCGAAGAAATTATTCAAATGTGGAAATGGGATGGAGAGGGTGGCCTTCTCTTAAAGTTGGACTTCGAGAAGGCCTATAATAGTGCAAACCATGATTTTCTAGATGCCATGATAAAAAATATAGGGTTTGGGGAAAGATGGAGAAAGTGGATAAGAAGTTGTATTGCAACACCGATGCTCTCTGTTTTGGTGAATAGGAGCTCTACTCCTCAGTTCGGAGTGGAGAGTGGCCTTAGGCAAGGCGATCCTCTATCCCCTTTTCTTTTCAACATCGTTTCGAAAGGGTTGAGTTACCTTCTCAAAAAGGCTATGGGTATGAGTTTGGTGGGTGGGGCGACTTTTGGTGATTCAATCCACATATCTCACTTACAATTCGCAGACGACACTATCATTTTCCTCAAGCCTAAGTTTGAGTTCCTCCTAAATACTAAAAGAATTCTTAGATGCTTCAAATTGGCAACAAGGCTGAGAATCAACTTCTATAAGTCTTGCTTGGTAAAGATTGGGATAGGTAACACAGTAGATAGCAGTTGGGTGAATGCTTTTAATTGTAGAGAAGCCTCGTTTCCAATAATTTATCTTGGTCTTCCGTTTGGTGCCAAACCTAATACCAGAAATTTTTAGAATCCTGTTGTGAAGTCTATTGAAAATATATTAGTGCCATGGAAAAACAAATTAAAACAAAGAAGGGAGGTTGATTCTTATCAAGGCGGTTTTTTCTAGTATCCCAACATATATGTTCTCGGTTTTCAAAGTTCTTGTAGGGCTGGCTCTTGCCATTGAAAAGATTCAACGTGCTTTCTTTTGGGGAGATGGAGTGGAAAAAAGAAAGTTACATTCGGTTGATTGGGAGTCCATGTGTAGAAGCAAGAGTCAAGGAGGTTTGTGCATTGGAAGGATGAGTCACAAAAATAGTAGTTTACTTTCTAAATGGGTTTGGAGGTTTGGAACTGAGACCAATATGCTGTGGAGGAGAGTTTTGTGTGCTAGGTATCGAGTTCCTTCCAATGGTATTGATTGGGATTGGAATGGCCTAAAGTATGCTTCAACTTTCGTAAAGGCTGTGGCTGGTCTCTTCAAGGAAGGAATGACATCGGGGAAAGTCTTGACGGATGGTTTGAAGGTTGTTGTTAGAAATAGTCAAAGAGTTAATTTCTGGAACATCAGAGATGGTGACAATATTCAATTAAAAGTGGCGTGCCCGAGAATTTTCGCCCTGGCAGAGAAAAAATCTGGTGCAGTTTGTGACTTTGAAGGCTGGCAGGATTCGTCTTAGGTGTGGAATGTGCCTTTGTGGAGGCCTTTGTTTGACTGGGAACAAGACCAGTGGAAGGTCTTTAGGAGCTTACTAGATTATTTAGCTTTTTGCAACTTGATTTCAGATACTTTAGCTTGGAAGTTTCGCTCGGATGGTATGTTCACGGTGGGATCTTTTCACAACCAATAGGAAAAGTCTTTGATGGCTTATCTGTGGGATCCGAGGTGATTTTGGCAAGGTATTAGCCCTCATAAAGTTGAAATCTTCTTATGGCAGCTCCTTCGTGGCAGAGTTCTTGTTTGTCAAGTCATGGCGATCTTTGGATTTAATCCCTCTCCTTCGTTGTTATGTGTTTTGTGCAATAAGGAAGAGGAGGAATCGATTGACCATCTTTTCTTGAAGTGCTCATGGTCGTGGAGGCTATAGAGCATGTATATGGATTGGTGGGATGTGGTCAACTGTGTTCTTTTTTCTCTGTCCGAATGGTTTATTGGCTAGTCTGATTTGTGTCCCTCGGGCAAGTATGGTCATGCCTGGAACTCCCTTTTTTATGCCTTATCTTGGACGATTTGAGAAGCTTGTAATCTGAAGGTTTTCAAGGATACAATGACGGAGGTTGTTCAGGCTTCAGATATAGTAAAATTTTGTGTTGTGTGGAGGTTCAAACACCATGGGAAAGGTTCTACCCTCCCTATCTCTACTATGTTGCTAAATGTCAGGGAAAGCTGCACGAAGCCTGTCCCTACGAAGCATCTTTCTGTGTAGGCCTGGGTTCCTCTCAGAGGTGATGCCTTAAAATTCAATATTGATGGTTCGTCGAAGGGCAACCCTGAAAATTCTAGTTTAGGAGGAGTTCTAATAGACAATTCTAGAAGGGTGTTAGGAATTTTCTCTCTCTTTGTTGGAATCTCAGATGCAATTTTTGCTGAATTAATGGCTATTCATAAGGTTGTGTCTTTGTACTCTCTCTCTCATTCTCTAGCTCTCAAGGAGATTGAGGTAGTCAGTGATTCTAAGCAGGCTATTTCTTGGATCAATTCTGAAGGCATAGGAAGTTTGGAGCATGCTAGTGTAATTTTAAACATTCAGAATTGCCTGCAAAACCATGGAAACATTTGCGTCACTTTCAATTCAAGATCAAGCAATTCCTATGCTAATAGGCTCGCGAAGACTGGTTCGACAAGGAATGGTAATAACATAGTCTGGGATTTTGTTTGATGCTTCTTGTTGCTCTGTTTCTATTCTTTTCGTCCTAGTTTTTGCTCTTTTGTTGTGCTTTGCTTTGGGTTGTTGTTGTTGTGTTTGTTTGTTGCTTCTTGCTTTTTGGGTTTTGTCTTGTTTTGCAGTTCTGGCTGCGTTTGGCTGGTCTGGTTGGTTGCGTTTTTCCGGTGGTACCGATAAATAAACTTGGTTGTTCAAAAAAAAAAAAAAAAGATTTGGTTCTTATAATATATATATATATATATATATATATATATATATATATATATATATATATATATATATATATATATATATATATATATATATATATATATTATGTAAAAATAGTTTTTACCTTATCAACAAAAATCTTCTCTCTTAAAAAAAAAATCTTCTAACTTTGTATTTTCTTCTTTCTTTAACAATATAACTGCTTCTCTCTCTACACCAAATTTCTTATGCAACAAATTGAGAATTTTTTTTTTTTTTTTTTTTTTAACTAAATTCATATTTGCACATTAGGAAGATGGTGGATTTATCATCAAAAAAATAAAATAAAAAAATTTATAAGTTGAGATCTTTTGCACGCTCTGTAAATTTTGGTATTTGGGAGAAAAGAAAAAAAGATAAATTGTGAATTTTCTGTATATTTCTTGAACAAAGAATTACAAATATTTATACAACTAATGCAAATGAGAATAGAGAAACTAACTTAATTATAATTGATTCTAGTCAACTATACTAATTAATATTGATTGATTCTAGTCAACTATCCTAATTAATATTGATTAATTCTAGTCAACTATAACAATGAATGCCCGTGATACTTGACAATAATCTACGAGATTCTTTCCTTTAATACTCCCCCTCAAGTTGGAGCGTGAATGTCAAGAACGTTCAACTTGCGAAGAAGTGTGTAAAATGATGCTTGACCCAATGCCTTAGTAAATATATCTGCAATCTAATTCTCACTAGACACGTAGGCTGTTTTGATTTCTCCTCGATCAATGCGCTCCCAGACAATATGACAGTCAATCTCAATGTGCTTTGTTCTTTCATGAAAACCGGGTTAGCAGCAATGTGCATGGCTGCTTGGTTGTCACAGTATAATGTCACAGGTTGTGGATGGACGATGTGTAAATCTCGCAATAAATATCTCAACCAAGTTAATTCACAAGTGATAGATGCCATAGATCTATACTCTGCTTAAGCTAAAGATTTGGACACTATAGTCTGTTTCTTGCTACTCTAGGAAATTAGAGCTATTCCAAGAAAAACAGAATAACCTGTTACTGATCGACATATTGTAATGTCTCCAGCTTAATCTGCATCACAAAACCCAACTAGGTCGATTAAGGAACAAGTGTGGTTTCAACAATCTAGGGTGAAGTGGATTAAGGAAGGGGATAGAAACATTAGGTTTTTCCATGTTTTAGCAAATGGTAGAAGGAGAATGAATCATATTGGAGAAATAGTGGTTAATGGAGAAAGGAGAACGGATCCTACCCAAATTAGAGATGGCGTCTTTAGCTTTTTTAAGAAACACTTTGAAGGGGAAATCTGGCAGAGGCCGATTTTAAAAGAGGGAACGATAAAGAAGTTGTCAAATGAGGAGGTGGTCTTTCTTGAAAGAGAGTGTAGCAAGAAGGAAGTTATGATTGCTTTATCCAGTTGTGATGGAAATAAAGTTCCCGGTTCCGATGTCCTAAATTTTAACTTTTTAAAGGCTAAATGGGGAGAAATTCAAGATGACTTCATGAAGTTCATTAAGGAATTTCATAACGATGGTTCTATTGTTAAGGAGTTGAACCATTCCTTCATGGCCCTTATTCCAAAAGTGGGGAATCCGATAACATTGAATGACTTCAGAACAATTAGTTTGGTGGGATTTATGTACAAGGTGCTTGCAAAAGTTTTGGCAAATAGGTTAAAAATGGTCATGGATTCAGTCATTGGAGATTCTCAATCGACTTTTGTGAAAAAGGCGTCAAATAATTGATAGTTACGTGGTAACGAAGGAGATAATTCATCAATGGAAGGGGGAGAAGGAGGGCAGTCTCGTAATGAAACTCGATTTTGAAAAAACTTATGACAGTGTGAATCACGGGTTTCTCAAAAGAATGATGGAGAGTATGTTTTGGGGCAAAATGGAGAGGGTGAATTAATTTTTGTATCACTTCATCTAATATGTCTGTGTTGATTAATGGTAGTCCTACTCCTCAATTTGGTATCAAGAGAGGGTTGAGGCAAGGCGATCCGCTTTCCCCCTTTCTTTTTAATATTCTAGCTGAAGGGATGAACTTTTTATTGCTATAAGCTAAAGGCTTGGGGTTGATTCATGGGGGAAATTTTGGGTGACAATAATATGCATATTTCTCATCTCCAATTCACAAACGATACAATTTTTTTCATCAAAGCTAAGGTGGAGTACTTAAATAATGTGCAAAGGATTTTATGTTGCTTCGAATTAGCCTCTAGTTTGCGTATCAACTCTTACAAATCTTGTATAGTGAAAGTGGGCAATGGTAGGGCCTCAGAAACGGACTTTTGGGATAAGATTTTCAAATGCAATAAAGCCTCCCTTCCTATCTAGTATCTAGGTCTCCCTTTGGGAGTGAGACCTTGTTCAGAATCCTTTTGGGATCCTATTATTAGAAAGATCAAGAAACGCCATGCCCCTTAGAAAAAAAGAAGTTTTTATCAAAAAGTAGTCATTTGGTATTGATTAAATTGGTGATTGTGAGTATTCCAAATTATTTTTTATCTCATTTTCAAGATTCCGAGCAGTGTTGCAAAAAAGATAGAAAAGCTTCAAATGAGCTTTTTGTGGGGAGATGGGGTGGAGAAGAGAAAGATTCATGCCATTAAATGGGAGGAGGTGTGTAAAAGCAAGGCTTATGGTGGATTAGGGGTGGGAAGAATTTTGGACAAAATTAAGGCAATGCTTGCCAAGTGGGTGTGCAGGTTTGGTAAGGAGCCGAATTCGATAAGGAGGAGAGTGATTTGTGCTAAATACAAAGTTGGTATCAAGGCTCTAAATTGGAAGTGGCATCTTAACAAGTCTGATTCTTATTTTGTTAAAGGCGTTGGTAGCTTATATAAGGATGGCAGCAGGTCGGCTTCTTTGTTAAATGACAGATTGAAGATCATTGTTGGTTGGGGCAATCGGGTAGATTTGTGGATAGATAACATTTGGGATGGTAGACAGCTAAAGGAAGCTTTCCCAAGATGTTTTGCTTTGGTTGTGAAGAAAATTGGTGTCATGTCTAAATTTGGCTTCTAGATCGACTCCAGATGGATATGGAATATTCAAATGAGGAGGCTGCCTTTTGGATAGGAAATTGATCGATGGAATCTATTCTTGGCTTTTCAAGAGGGAATTCTTATGAGAGAACAGTTCTCTAAGTCCATTGCTTGGTCAGGATGCTCTAATGGCTTGTTTACGGTGGGCTCCTTCCGGAAAGGTTTGGAAGACAATAGAAACAATATCATAATGGACTTTAAGGGCATTTGGCAGGGGATTTGTCTTCCCAAAATTGAGATTTTCCTGTGGCAATTGCTCCGGGGTAGAGTGCTTGTTAAAGAAGTGATTAACAAATGTGGTCTTGAGCAAATTAGTGACATAGGCTGCCCTTTTTGCGAGTATGAGTTAGAGACAATTGATCATGCTTTCTTACACTGTCGATGGTCGATGTTTGTTTGGGAGGAGTGTATGAACTGGTGCCATAACAGGAACTTTAATGGTTGGTTCGAAGGTTGGAGGGGCTGCTGTCTGAGCCCAAAGTCCAAGAAGATTTGGTGTTCTCTGCTCTTTGCTGTCTCTTGGACCATTTGGAAGTGCAGAAACCAATTAGTTTTTGAAGGTAATAGACTATCAACAGAGCAAGCAATAAACATGATCAAATTTAGGATTGTGTGGTGGTTTAAACATTTTAAGAAGGGTTCCACATAACCTATGGCAATGCTCATCCTTAACATTAAGGATCTGTGTGTGGAAAAGAAGAATTTTAAATATATCCAAATAAATGAGTGGATTCCTCCAGGTGCGGATAGTCTCAAGTTCAATGTCGATGGCTCCTCTAGAGGCAATCCAGGGATGACTGGAATCGGTTGGGTGCTTCATGATTTAACTAACACGGTTTTGTGCTTATTTTCTCAAAATGTTGGAATAATGGACTCCAATACAGCTGAAATTTTGGCGATTAAAAAAGCTATAGAGTTGTGTTATTATTAGCCTGATTTGCTTAACAGAGATATCTCAATTGTTAACAATTCGTTGACAGCTGTTTCTTGGGTGAACAAAGACGATTTCGGTTGCTTAAATCACATTGATGTTATTCGAGATATTCGTAGTATGATGAAGTCATTTGTAAGGATGGCAATGGTCCACGATTCCAAAGCTTACAATGCTTATGCGAATTCTTTAGCTAAACAGGGGTCTAGCTCGCACAGGCAGGTTCTTCAATGGGGTGATCTGTGATGGTTTTCTTTGTGCTATTTTAGGTTGTCTTCATTATTCTGCTGTGTATGGTCTTTGCAGTGTCTGTTGCTTTCTTGTGCTGTTTTGGGCTTTGTTTGTGTTTCATGTTGCCTTGTTTTGTTGGCTCGTTGTTGTGTTTCTAACAACCGTTGTGGTCCGTTGAATAAACTTCGTTGTTCAAAAAAAAAAAAAATGGAATTAATTTGTGTTGATGTGGGTGGATTTTGGGTCGATGCAAGTGGGTTTTGTGTTGATGCTTACCGTTAGATGGAGATTGATTTTTTTATTTATTATTCTGCTTTGTTTTATCATTTTATAGAATTGTTTTATCTTTTTCCAAAAACAATTTTTCCACATTTGTTTCTCAAAATCCATTAATAATCGGTTCAAAAATCTAATCACAACAAAAAAATCTGAAATATCTTTGTTTGATTGAGAAAAGGGAAAAGTAAGTTTTTGGGTATTACAAATAATTAAACATTTCATAAACTTTCAATTTCATGGACAAAGTAGTATTTTAAAATGGTCAACTTAAGTCAAACTAGCGAAACCTGAATTGCCGCTAAAATTAAGTGGAAATTTCTGATAAACGCATTTTTGTCTACTCATCCAACAAAAGTTGAAAGTTTGAGGGAGATTATTTTATTTTAACCCTTAAAAAATTCAACAGTTGAAAATTGACTTATTTGGGTTTTAATTACATTTGCATTATTTTGTGAATTCTGAATATGAAATGTAGATTTTCTTGATTGTTAATTTTTCCGTTAGTGTTTTAATTTTTAAGTCTTCGTTAGGCTCGATCTTTTTTTAGAAGATGGCTATATATATATAAATTATTTATATAAAACAAACATGGTTTTTCTTCTTTTTTTTTTAATGAATTTTCCCCAATAATAATCAAGTGATAAGGGATTGTCTCATTTGTAATTAAATTGAAAAGTCGTACACACATTCAAAAGCATAATTGACAATTTGACATTGTATGTAAATGATGAACAAGATTGAATCTGTAAAATCCTTTATATACCGCATGTATGACTGGGGAGTGTGGTAGAATGTTTTTTTTGTTCTCCTTACATCAGGGAAAAATGAATAAATTTCAATTTTGGTTTTTCAAAATTATGTTAGTATAAATGGCAATCCAATTGATTATATGAAAAATATATTTTATTAATTAATATATCAATATTTTTTTAAATAATTTAAAATATCGACTTATTCTTTCAAATATTTTTTAAAGATCTATAATAGTAAGTAAAATATGGATTAAGATACTCTCATCACCTCAACTTTCTCCTATCCTTTTTGAATTATATGATTGGTTGTTGATAAAGTGATGGTAGAAAGCAATATTCACATTACAACCACATATTTATTGTAATGATCACGTGTCATTAGATCATTGAAAGGAAATGAAGAGTTACGGTGAGGAGAGGATCTAAATCCGTAAAATATTAGATGTAGAGCTTGACATGATTTCTCATACAACTATTATAACATTGGCAAATTGATTGGTCATTCTATTTTCAGTATTTTGGACATTGGTGTTAAATATATATTCTCTCAGTGAGGGAAAGAACAAGAGAGATCCAAAGAACAAGTGGATGCTCATGATAAATACTGAGCAGGGACGGAGCCACATAATGACCCGGGGGGGTGTGGTACGGGGTAGTTTTTCAATTTTATAAAATTTTCCCCTAACTTTTAGAATTTTTATGTTTTTACCCTTATTTCTTATTTAAATTTTCTAATCCTTTTATAAATTACAATGTTAATAATTTTCTCTTAATCATCTAGAGAATATATTTGATCCTAAATATACTATTAGAATAGTTTTTGGATATTAGAAAAATATTAGAGGTACAGTTTAAATTTCAATTTATTTTCTAACTCTTAACCAATATTATTGAATCTTGAATTAATAGCAATTTATTTCACTCGTCATATTTATATGAATTAAATTGTCTAAGTTACAAGTTGAGATATGAGTTGAAATATCTAGCATTTTTCTTATTTTTCTTATGTTTTCTTCATATTCAAGGATCATTTTAAATGGATAAGATGAGATTGGTCTGGTGGTATATCCCTCACACTTATGCTATGGGGTCGTGTGTTCGAGTCATCCCCCTCTTCCCAAAAAAGCACCGAATTTATGTAATATTTCAAAAAAAAAAAAAAAAAAAGATCATTTTAAATGTTTTTCATAAATGCACAAATTAAGATAATTTATCTCAATAAAAAATTATTATTCATTTTAAATAATTAATAAAAAATTAATGTTTAAAATATAAACAACAATATTTTTTATTTAATGTTTTATTTAACACAACTTCTAAGATATATGTCGATCTAACTCATTATTTCACGGTGCTATCCTTGAAACATAATCATGACTCCGTCCTTGCTGATGAGTCGGTTGCCCTCTTTTAGCTTAAAGAATTCGGTACAACAACATAATTAAACGGCGGGTCAAAAAATATTTATTGCTTTGAATTATTTTTCACAAGTTGATGGGGGCACCTCACATTACACGCATCTCTCAAAAAAGAGCAAATTAAATGCAGCTCATTTAATTTTCTTGAAATTTATCTTTTCACAGCGGGGATCGGTATCTGTTGTTACTCCGTCTATCAAAATTGGTCAAACTTAATATTCATGGAAGGTATTTTTATTTTTTCAATCATTTTTTTTCTTCAAGTCGTAAAACTAATATGGGGCATAACTCCTGAAAATCATGCAAGATTGACGCAATAAATAAAAATGGATTTAATAAATGCTTCCACAAAACTTTTTTCTTTTTTTTTTTTTTGACATTTTTTTTTTTATCTATTAACCTATCCAGACCAGATATTTTTTTAAATATACGATAAATTATTTTATATATAATTTATCGTTGTTAACCCTAATGGTTTGTTGTTGAATATGGCAGACTATGCTTATTCTTTTCTGACTATATTTAATGGTCGTATTCTTGACAAACATAGGCGATCACAGATTCAAAGGTATGCCTTCTACCTTTTTTTCATACTTTCTAGTTGAATGTTTTTTTTTTTTTTTTTTTTTTTTTTGTTTTTTTTTTTGTTTTTTTTTTATTACTTTTATTGAACAATTTGATGTTTCTCATGGTTTCCTCCATTTGTCTTTCTATCATATTTCATTTTAACACCATTATTTCTATTGGCTTGAGATAAACTTACCCTTTTTTTTTTCAATTAGTTATCTTGTTTGTTTTACAATTTCATATTCTCATATTTACTCTTCTTCTTCTTCTTCTTTTTGTGCAGGTTAATTTCTCGGTCCTTTCATATTTAAAGTGAGATTTTTCTTTTCTTTTAATTTTAATTTAATCCAGTGAGATGGATTTATTTATTGTTGCTCAAATTTATGTTAATTTCTTCATTAACTACCGGATTATGTTTGTTGATTGTACTTTTATCATATTCAATTTAATATAGATTTTTGTGATTAGTTTTATTGTCATTTGCAAGCATTAATTTCTTAGAATTGAATGAACTAAATTGATTTGTTTTGGTTGATTTTATAATATACAGAATGTACATAAGAAAGCATGAGATATCAAATGATAATATATATATATATATATATATATACAGATTTTATATTATCAGTTCGTCCTGACAATAAATATATCAGAACGAAGAATGTGGACCACTAGATTTACATACTTTGACTCAAAGTGTATGCACTTGTCAAAACTTCTCCATAATCTATGGTCCACATTCTTTGTCATGATATATTTATTGTCAAGACGAACTGACAATAGAAAGACTATATATATATATATATATATATATATATATATGTTATGTTGATTGTTGCTATTGTTCCAAATTTATTTATCCCTTTAGCTAACTTTCTTATATGTTTTCTGTATCTATATGTAGGTAAAGATTGTCAGATGTTGAAATTCAATTGGATCATCTTCTCAATATTTTTTTTCTTTGTACTTTGATGAAATCTGTATTTTGAAATATACCTTACAATGTACAACTTCTTGCTAATGTAATGGATTATTTGGAATATTTATTGTATATGTTGTTTTTTTTTTTAGATATGAATTCCTTCCTGATTGAGAACTTGCATTCAACTCAACCTAAAGCACTCAACAAAATAAAAATAATTATAATAATAATTAAAAGAAAAATAATTAAATAAGTTTCAAGTAAATCAAATTAATATTAATAATTTTACATTTAGTTACTCTTTTACCGTGTTGACATATTTCAAGTATTGCTAAAAGTGTTGCTTTGGTAACAAATTAAATTCTTTTGACATTTGTAGCAACACTATACTTGTGTAACAAAAAGTAGTTTTTGGAGACAAAGATCACAAAGATCACAAAGCGTCACAGTCACCTATACTAATCTGCGAGATGGTCAAGACGACGAGGTGGTGACACTTGCTTTTGTGTCGTTAAACACCTTTAACGACGTAGAGTTAAGATTTGGTGACGTCTCAATGGCATTGCAAAAGAGCAATTTTCTTGTAATGAAAAAGGTTCGGGATGGGGTGACCCGACGTCGGGTCACCCTGTCCCAAGGTTTTAAAGCCTCGGGACGTCGGGTCACCCCGTCCCAAATCTTTTTTCAAGCCTTGAAAACTTCTAGGGTGATTTAATCTTCATAAAATGGAAAGAAAAAAAAATTCGTGGATATTTCAAAACTCTCAAAATATAGCTAATTGAAAAAATAATTTTAAAATGCAATACATACCTTCAAATTACTTTATATGATATCCTCCAATGTTTTTAAAACCTAAAATTGAAAAACAAATGTGTGGGAAACAAAATATTGTAGTGTAGGAAAATTGTTAGATAGTGTTTAGTTTATTTATTTGATAATTAAGTTGGTTGTTAAAAATAATAAAAAGGATAATAAATATGGCGAGTGATGAGTGAGGGCATTTTGGGAAGAATAGGGTAGTTTTGCAATTGAATTCAATTTTAGGGTAGATTTACTATTAAACCCCTAAAATATGGCGTTTTTGCTAAAAATCCTATACCGAAATGCATGAGACGGCTATAATTATAAATTTATGTACATCAGTACATATGCCATCGTAACTACTCATATAAAATTATTAAAAAAAAAATCAAAAAGATAATTAGCTTTGATACTAATTTTTCCTACGAACATCAAAAGCTCCTCAGTTTTGTGGTGTAAAGAAATGGTCTTTCGAATTTTTAAAGACTCTGAGAGTTCAAGACTGATTTTCATAGATTCTTATAGTCCATAAACGCCTTGTGTATACGGACACCGAAGAATCTTCAATAAAATATGAAAATCAAAACTCAACATAATCGGAATTCTACTAGGTTCTTACAATCCCTACTATTTGAGACCAGTTGATAAATATGTAGAAAATGAATGATAAAAGATAATATCGGTGGACTCTATGTATGGCAAGTCGATGGTGATATATACTTAGATTGGTGTCCCTCCCATTAAAGGATCCCTTGTAATTAACATTGGAGCATCGTGTGGGTGCTAACAGAAGCGATCGAGAACAGGGTTTGGATCCCCATCATTATCTTTGTTAATCCAGGACCTGATGGAGTTATTGGCCCTCTGCCTGAGTTGCTAGAAAGTAGTGGAGAGTTATCCAAATACAAGCAACTTGTCTACTCAGATTGCTTCAAGTATTTTTTTTTTTTTCAGTATGCCTCATGAGGGGAAGAAGACTATTGAATTTGCCATGATAGATAGCAAAGAACAATAAGAAAATCATGTGTCCATATATATTCGAACTCTATGCATTTTAGTTTCATTTTAATGTGAGGGAGACAGTCATCTATCAATAACAATAAGGCTGTTATCACATTGAATTATTGCAAATTTGCTTTTGTATAACATTTAGTTGAAGAATTTCCTCTGAATATTCACCTAGGAATCCAGCTCAAAACCAAATCTCAATAATTCAATACTTTGAATCACAAATACCTTCTTTTTCACTGCCTAGCAAAATCCCAACTTCTTTTTATGATGATATGTTATAACATAATTTCACTAATGTACTTATACCTATGTGAATCTAAGAACACATTAAGTGGACTAGAATAAAATACAAGCAACATGGGAAATTGGGAATATATACAGAAAACAAATGTGAGCAAAATGACACGTGTTGAGACTGGTGTACTCAATGGCAACATATCAGGTTCGGGTTCGGGTTCGCAAAATATTTTTCAACCCAAATCTTATAGTAAACCCGAATAATTGTATGGATTCGAGAGTTTTACAAAACCCGCCCCACAAACCCACGAATTATTCATACGCTCTCACAAGTCACAACACAAAGATCAGTAGAGAATAAAGGAGATCTAAGAGCATCTCCAATGCTATTATGCATTTGGAAAAAATGGAGTGCCATATAGGATAGATATTGAAAAAGTTAGAAAAACCCTCTCCAATGCTATTATCTAAGTTGAATATGAAGATAATGTGGCAAAAATGCTATTATCTAAGTTGAATATGAAGATGATGTGGCAAAAAAAAAGTTAGAGAATATAGAGTTGGGTTTCTAATTCTAGAAACTCTCCTAGAAATGCTGACTAGGATTTCTAACTCATTCCACCAATAAGATTAAGGCTTTCAACTCTTTCCACCAATAAAATTAAACCTCATTTAATTGTAAAATAAAAGAGGAGAGAGAGTGTAATAATTGTTTATTATGATTGGACATAAAATGGATGCATATTTGACTTTAGAAAATTGCATTGGAGATGTGAATATGCATTTCTTTAATTTTTTTTCAAAAGTGGGCCCATAATAAATAGAAATGCTGATGTGGCACTATTTAGAAACTCAAAAATGCATATTTGCATTGGAGATGCTCTAAAATATACAGTTTTTATATTTTCAGTTCGAACTATATCAGTTCCGTACATGTGGGTCATTGGATTTAAATGTTTTGACTTGTCTACATACTCCTGTCAAAGCATCTTTTAAATCCAATGGCCCACATGCAAGGAACCGATATATTTTATATTTTTATATCAATTCGAATCGATAATAGAATGATTGATACAATGTAATTACATGTTTATATATTGCCAGGTATCAATTTTGGTGCAGCCATTTCACACATGTTTTTTTTATTGGTGAACAATGCACGTAAAACTGTTGTTGCACAGAATCTATTATTGACAAGAAGATTCTTACCTCAACACCAAATCCAGTCTTTCTCCACAGACCCTCTTGCCATCTGCTCCAACTCTCAGTCTCTCCACCAAACCAAACAAACCCACGCCTTTGCACTCCTCAATGGAATCCTTCCGAGAAGCGTGTCTCTCTCTGCTTCTTTAATACTCCGCTACGCTGAATTTGAACAACCCACTCTCTCACTCCTTGTCTTCCAACAAACTGTTCCTTATTCTTACACTGCATTCCTCTGGAACACCCTCATTCGTGCTCTATCCATTGCTCGATTTTACGATGGCTTTGTTACGTACAATAGAATGCTTAGGTCCGGAGTTAGGCCCGATGATCACACCTTCCCTTTTGTTCTCAAGACTTGTGCTGATAATATGCAACTTCAAAAGGGTATGGAGATTCATGGTTGTTTGTTCAAACTTGGCTTTGATAAGGATGTTTTTGTGGGCAATACCCTTTTGTTGTTTTATGGTAACTGTGGGTGTTTAAAAAATGTCACGAGGGTGTTTGATGAAATGCCTGAGAGAGATGTCGTCTCGTGGAATACTCTCATAGGGATCTTTTATGTTAGTGGGTTTTATGTAGAAGCGCTTGATTTATATTTTGGAATGAATTTGAGTTCTGGGTTTAAACCCAATTCGGTTAGCGTTGTAAGTGTTCTGCCGGTCTGTGGGGGGCTTGCAGATGAGACGATGGCAAGGCGGATTCACTGTTATGCTATGAAGGTTGGTTTGGACATTCAGATGACTATTAGCAATGCCTTGGTTGATGCCTATGGGAAATGTGGGAATGTGAAGGCTTCAAAACGTGTTTTCGATGAAATGATAGAGAAGAATGATGTTTCTTGGAATTCCATTATCACTAGTCTTGCTTATACAGGGCGCAATGAAGATGCGTTGGATACATTTAGGTTGATGATTGATGCAGGGTTGAGACCAAACTCCATTGCCATTTCGAGCATGTTACCTGTGTTGGTTGAATTACAACTTTTTAGTTTAGGAAAGGAAATTCACGGTTTCAGTTTAAGAACGGGTGTTGAATCTGATATTTTCGTTGCCAATTCATTGATTGATATGTATGCAAAATCAGGCCATCCAGCTGAAGCTTCCTATGTGTTTAACAATATTGAATCAAGGAATGTTGTTTCATGGAATGCCATGGTTGCTAATTTTGCTCAAAACATGCTTGAGTTCTCAGCCTTAGAACTAGTAAGGGATATGCAAGCTCATAGTGAGAATCCCAACTCTGTCACTTTGACAAATGTTCTTCCAGCTTGTGCACGTGCTGGTTTCCTTCGTCCTGGAAAAGAAATCCACGCAAGGACTATTCGCATGGGATTCAACTTTGATTTGTTCGTCACCAATGCACTGACAGACATGTATGCAAAGTGTGGCTGCCTTAATCTAGCTCAAAGTGTTTTTGACATATCCCTTAGGGATGAAATATCTTACAATATATTAATAGTAGGCTATTCCGAAACTAGTAATTGCTCAGAGTCTCTGCGTTTGTTCTTAGAAATGAGGCTCGCGGATAAGGAGCATGATGTGGTTTCTTTTATGGGTGCTATATCAGCTTGCACAAATATAGCTGCAACCAAGCAAGGGAAAGAGATTCATGCTCTATTAGTAAGAAAGCATTTGCATACACATCTCTTTATTGCAAACTCACTTTTAGACTTTTATTCAAGATGTGGACGAATTGATTTAGCCAATAAGATATTTGACCGAATACCAAACAGGGATGCAGCCTCTTGGAATACTCTGATTTTGGGTTATGGAATGCTTGGTGAGATAGATATTGCAATCAATTTGTTCGAAGCTATGAGGCAAGACGGTGTAGATTATGATTTGGTTTCATATATTGCAGTTCTATCAGCTTGTAGTCATGGAGGACTAGTTGACAAGGGGAGGGAATACTTTGAAGAAATGAAAGCTCGGAATATTGAGCCAACACAAATGCACTATGCTTGTATGGTTGATCTCCTTGGACGAGCTGGCCTCATGGAAGATGCGGTGAGACTTATTGACAACCTGCCCATGATACCAGATGCAAATATATGGGGTGCTTTGCTTGGGGCTTGCCGAATCCATGGTAATATAGAGTTGGCCTCCTGGGCAGCAGAGCACCTGTTTAAGTTAAAACCTCAACATTCTGGGTACTATATACTTCTTGCAAACATGTATGCAGAAGCCGGGAAATGGGATGAAGCTAACAGGGTCCGTGGACTGATGAAGTCGAAAGGGGCAAGGAAGAATCCAGCTTGCAGCTGGGTCCAGACCAATGATCAGGTGCACGGATTTGTAGCTGGAGAAAAAATGGAGAATTTGGCGCTGGGTTCTTGGCAGGCATGACAAAAAGTCGAAATTGGAGAACAAACATGTGCTCAAGAGATGTTCATCAATAAAATACTGTCTTATACAATTCTTCTTTTGGAAAACTACGATGATATTGGGTACTCTTATGTAAAATAAATCGATGGTGATACTTGGATTCCATTAACGGAGCCCTTGTAATTAACATTGGAGATGTGCTACAGATAATTCAAAACCAAATCTCAATAATTCAATTCTTTGAATCACAAATACCAGTTCCAGTAAACCCAACCACCAAGTATAAACATTTGTTATCAAGGTTACGGTGTTCTTATACATCTCTACTGACCATAAAAAGAACAAACACTTGTGCAGAACAAGAGGACAAATGCCTTCTTTTTCACTACCTAGCAAAATCCCAAAATCTTTTTATGATGATATGATATAACAAAATTTCACTAATGTACATACCTCTGTGAAACTAAGAACACATTAAATTGACTCAAATAAAATACAAGCAACACTGGAATAGATACAAAAAACAAATGGGAGCCAAAAGCACTTGTCGACACTGGCATTTTTCCTGCTGCCGAAGGATTTCATCCCATACTCAATAAGTGAAGTCGCCATATTACGATGGGAGGACTTGTTGAGATCAGAATCTTTTCCTAATCTGGGATTTAACCTTTGTATTTATTTCTCTTTTCTAGCCAAAGACTCTCCCTTATACTCACAGCCTGCAGAAACCACAAAACCTGCTCCAACCTGCCATGAAGGGTAAACACAACAATGATATATTAACCACCACATAAACACACACAGAGCGCACGAGAGAGAGAGAGAGATTACTTGACAATCTTTCAATACAACACGCTCTTGGAGCTGCACATTGCTGCAAACGACAGAACCTTGTATTGAACAACCATCTCCAATGGTAACATGATTCATTACAACTGAATTAACAATCTGCATACACATGAAAAGACCAGAGTAAACAAGATGATTATTTAACTAAGCTTGAATACTAAATTTCTTCACAACTTCATAATAAACAAGAGCAGTGATGCAATTGAACCATGAGCTTTTACTAGTAAGAATTAACAGCAGGCTTTGGAATATGCATTTTTCTTATTAAGAAATCACCATACCTTAACATTGGAACCTATCCGGCAGTGACGGCCAATTACAGATCGTTTGACACTGCACTTATCACCCATTTGTGAACCCTCCCCCAGCATACAATATGGTCCCACCTACAATCATCAAACCACTTGATATGTAAATGCAAATCAGTTACAGTTATCTATTGTCCAAACTAGTTAGATTTGGACGTACAGTGGTTTTTGACCCTAGCTCCGCTGAAGGATGGATAATGTTGTTATGAGCAGAGAAGGAATACCCTGACAGATGATTTGCCTCGCCTATTACCTGAAACATTAAGAATGAAAGTAATTCCTATTGATTTGAGAAAGAAAAAAAAAATAACAGCCAAAACAATGTAAATTATCAATTGAGAGCATCAGCTGTATAAACTCACATCCCGATTAATGTCCATAAATGCTTGAATGGAATTTAAACGTGTACAGTAATTACTGTTGCTAGCAATATAAGCACAGCACTTGTGAGTTCTTCTAACAGGGGAAGAACCACTGTGATCTGATGCATAGAGTTCATGAAAGCTTGGCATAGATGCATTAGCCAGGATTCGAGATAGCGTCTTGTGATTGTTCAGAGAACTATTTTTCTCATTTCCATTTTCTTCTGGTGGAGCTTGAGAAGCACTATTTACCAGTACCTCTGATTTCTAACACGCACAAGGACAAAACATGAATTAGATCTCCAATTTGAAGAGACAGAGACAGAGAGAAAGAGAGAGGATGTGTCCTACAACAACCAAATATGCAGGAATCTATCAAACTAACCAGCTGACTCCGAACTAGATAAGGCAGTACATCCTGTCTTAAGCTTTGAAATGTATCCTTCTGATCTAAAACTTCCTGCAGAACAGACCTGGGATAGATGCATAGAGAAAATAAGGATAGAAGCATAGAGATCAACAAATTAGATAGTTAGTTGGAAGATGAAGAGCGAAAAGAGCAAACCTCTTGAACGCATACATATGAGCATCCATTAGATCAGCTCGAACTTCCATCTAGAAAAACATAAAAAGAGAAAGCCAGATTAAAAAGCAAGTAGATAACACCAACTTAACTACAATTTGATGAAATTTAACCATGTCTTCTAAGTGATAAGAAAAATAAAAAATTTAGCATTACTCAAGTAAATTAATAACAAAACTGAACTAACAGTCCACCATTTGTTTTCTAAGAAATAACTTATAGACAAATTACTTATATTTTAAAACAACATATGATGGTCAAAACAGAAAAAATGAAGTATACGAGTAAAACAATTTTGGACAAGAATGTTTGCCTGGCAAAGCATCCCAATTTAATTGTAAACAGAGCTTTTTATATGGATAGTGCAGGGATTGATTAGTATCATATGAATAAGTAATAACTGAGATATTTTATAAAATGGTAAATAGTAATACTCCAATCCATGCGAGAAAAATGATCTCTAGGTGATATGCAATACACACGTTAATATTTAAGCTCACCAGATTACCTGGCCAACTGCACGAAGAATGTTCTTCTGGATTCTAGTATCTTTTTCAACTTCAGCTCCTGCCAAAGGTTACAACATGCTACGTAAGAACCAGATTGGCATCTCACCATAAAAAAACATAATTTCAAAGACCTAACCTGTTGCTATGTATAACAAAAATTGCTTTGTGGGATCCATCCCTATTATGTTGTAGCGCCCTGGTTTCTTGGTTTTGTCTTTTCCGCCAGAGGATCCCGAATCTGATGGTCCACTGACAGGGGCAGAGCAAAGCATTGCAGTCACCACTGCATCATGTCGTCTATGAGCAGCCGCAACTGCACCAGGAGGAACATCAGAAACAAGATCACCACTCACAACCTGCAGGAACATGAAGTAGCATTGGCAGTAAATAAACAGCTTTGCATAACTCAAACTCCAATAAGGATATTGATACTAACCAAAATGTCTTTTGCAGTCAAGTGATGTGCAATGGAACGAAGTGCACCTGCAGTTCCAACATCTTCAGGTACTGCAGCAACCTGTGAGATTGTAAGAATCAATTAGTCTGTATATATTCATGTGAATAATCAAAAATCATGTAGTTAATAAATGTGCCGCAGCTGTTACAAAGTGCAAGAGTGATAGCATCTCTTAAAAGATAAGAACATAAAAAAAATAAAAATAAATAAATAAATAAATAAAATAAAAAATTGGTTGGTTTGCACAAAAAAGAAACTGTTGACTTAATCTTGGAGAATAAAGGGAAAGCCGATGGAATTTCTATGCACACAAGAAACTGGCAGGCATTTTTAAAATCATGTTCCAACACCTTACTTTTTATACTATAGCATCAAAAGCATCCTTCCAGTAACTAATTTAAATATAAAAATTTCTGGGTAGTAGGTACAGCAGCATTACCAATAGTTACTAAGACAACCATAAATTAATCATATTTTGAGCTAAAATAAAAGGTATATTGCCATTGTGAAGTTACTCATTAATCAAACTGACTCAAGCAGCACAGAAGATCTATCAGGTGTCAATATAGCCAATATGGAGTATGGACTCAATTCAGGCCACTGGCCAGTTTGGTAAACCCTATTTGCAGCAGAGACTGCAATTGGACAAATCTCAGAGTATACTTAGGTTGAGTACCCTGATACAACCAAAAATCAGAAAAGGTAATAGCTATCTATAAAACTGACTCCACAACCAGCATTCCATATCAATGCACCAAAACTTTTCACTCCCGTAAGAGTATGTGATAGAGCCTACAACTATACCAATACTCAAAGGAAAGGAAACCAACAATCACAAATAAAGATGATGCTGAACAAGTAAAGTGGAAGTTCTGTTCCCGTGGAAGAACTGTATTAATTTGATTGCCTACATACAAAACATAGCTTAAAAGGAAAGTGAGGAAGATGATGATGTCATTGTCATTGCCATCATCCTCATATTATCGTCAACATCATAAAAAGGAAAAACAAGAAGGAAAGTTCACTTGCTTCAATAACCAAATGTTTTCTATCCTTCTAACTTGTTAGTACAAACTGGCATTACACATTAACAGTTAATCACTGACATATAAAATGGAGGCAAAGGCATGCCTTATACAACATATATAACAACCAAAATAAATAAATAAAACTGAAAGGTTCACCAAAATCCAAAAAATTATAGCCACATATATAACACAAATAATGTCACTAAAGGCGTTTAGACTTTGGCCTTAACTTTATTTATAGCCTCTACTGTGTGCCACCTCATCTTGGTGGCACAAGCCATTTAACAGGAAGGCATTTCAAGACATGATCAAATCAATTATTGCTTTTCATTTAACCTCACAAGAACAGAACAGTAATAGCTTCTAACTAGATCAGAAGATGAGGGCTTTTTTATTGTGAGGCACAAGGGCTTCTAAGAAAATAATGACCAAGAATACAAAAACTCAATATAAAATTCTTCTTTAACGAACCACAAAATTAAAATTGTTTAGAGCGTTTGGTTTCAATTTACAAAGACGCCTCACCAATACTACAAACTGATAGTAGGTATCTAAGTTACCTGATCAGCAAGAAATTGCTTATTATAATAACCAACCACAAAGGAAAATTACCCACAGAAAATGTGAATACATAATCATTTCTATTGTCAAGAAGGAGGACCAGCAAGATAACTCCAATTATGCAGACCAGACATATAATCTATAGAGGTAGTCTATTTGTTCAACCTTGGTTGAATTAAAAGACCAATTTTCCTATATCATTGCCATGAGTTTATATATATCACAGAAAACCCCTCAGAATAAGTTAAAGACGATCGCAATCAGTTAACAAACGAATCTAAAGTTTGAACCTAAGTAACTTATAAGAAATTAGGTGCATCAAAGTAAACCAGAATCGTGAAATTAAGAAGACCAAGTAAAATTTGCCACACAAGTTTAAAATACCACAAAGGGTTGATAAAAACAACAAATAAACACCTGACATTCAATTAAACATTACAATAAAATTTGTTTATTGATTATGGAAAACAAAGAAAAAAAACGATCATAGAAAAGGAAAAACCTCAACATGTAGACGATCAGCATAAGCCCCAGAAATCCAACCACCAACACAAAGAGCTGCATCTTCCCCTTCCACAACCTAAAACAACAGAACCCATAACCAAAAAAAGACATAAAACATTTTGTAAAAGAAATAAAATAAAGAAATAAATAAAAAAGAGACGTACAACAATAAGATCCTTAAGATTGCTGAGTTCCAATTGCTCCAAAACGAAAGAGAGAACGGGTCGGTTAGCCACCGGAAGCAACGCTTTTGGAACCTCCTGCAATGCTCACAAAACATAAGAAATTTTAATTTTATTAAACAAAGAGATTAAAGAGGGGAGGAACAAAAAAAAAAAGTGTGTAAAAACCTTGGAGACCAGAGGAACCAGCTTCTTTGAAGTGCCACCGGCGAGCACCACCACTTGGAAATCCATCTCCGTTTTCAACAATTCTCACAATCTAGTTTGAAAAACGAAGTGGGTTTTCAGGGGTTTTCTTTTCACTAAATTACTCGCACAAAACAGAAGTAGCACATCAAAGTACAAGTCTTTTTTATATATATATACATTGTATTTCGAAAAGCAGCCTGCATCTCTCCAATGATTCAATTCCATTTTTAGGTTTTTACATTTTTGTAGTTTTGTTTTGGGCCCTTTTTATTACCCTAAGTCCATCATTGTTGCTATCATCGTAATGGGTCCGATTGGGCTGCATGTACCCCAAATCCCATGTTTGGTTTATGTTAAAAGAACCGTGATTTTTTTAAAACAAAAATAATATCGAACTTTTTAAATGTTTTTGTCATACTGTATTAGAATCTTTGGTCCTTATTTTTTTTTTCTAACTCTGATTTATTTTACCAAGTATTTAACAGTCAACTATCAAACAATGTGTTAAAGTACAATCGTAGTCTTGTTACTAGGGATGGCAATTTGACCCATATCTGTGGGCACCCACCCAAACCTGACCCTGTAGGGTTGGGTTTGGGTGGTGAATTTATGACCCGTGAACCCGTATAAATAAAAACCCAGCGAGTTTGGGTGCGGGTGCGGGTGCGGGTTAGGAAAACAAACCCGCGGGTGGACCCGTGAACCCATATAAATAAAAATTATATAATATTTATTATTTAAAATATTATAAATTTAAACTCCAATTGAACCTTTTTAACCATATAGAGAATAAAATATAAAAAATCCACTCATTCTAAGTTTAAGAATTACAATTCTCAACTCTCATTTATATATAGCTAATGATAGGTTACACTTGTTGGTTTTACTCTTATGAAACATCGTGCTTGCTTATTTGTTTTGCATTTGGAGATCCATCTGGAGTTTTACTTGGTAGGAGGGGAGTACCTAGGAAATATTTGCTGCCTGGGCTAAATTATATGTATAAATAGTTTTTTTTTTTTTTTCCTCATTATACACTAACATTACAAAGACAACTCATTCGCTGTTAACAATTGGATTTATTTACTTTTGTTTAGTCAATATCTTCTAATAATGGCTCATAAACTCTCACATTAAATTATTAAATTCGGTGTGTAATGTAAAGAGTTTTCTTCTAACCCGAGAGCATCATGTATCTTCTTATTAATGCACATTGATATAATAAAGTTCATGCAAAACATACGAGCAATTGATTAAGAATAACAAACTTTTTTTATGATTCTTGATGATATTATTCGTTTAATATTTTAATAATAAGATGTCACCAATAATGGACTACTCAATAATATAAAATACATTGTAAATTTTATGCATAAACAATTATTTAAACTTGTAGTTCAAAAAAAAAAAAAAAACTTACGAATGACTTAATTCTATGACGTTAAAAGCCATAATACTATGTGCATTTTTACCACTTACTTTAAACAACAAAATATTTACATTTCACTAAATTTAGATAAACACATCATATTCATGTAATATTATCAAACCTTAGGGATTGTTTTTGTAATTAACCTTATATATATATATATTCAAGAGGGCTGCCCGGGCTATAGCCCAAGGCAACCCTCTCATTGTTCCACCCCTACTTGGTAGTGTTTTATATTATTGTATATGTAATTCTCCATGTTATATTATAAATAAAGAGGAGTTATGTATTGTATATATATAAAATAATATTAAATATTAAATATTAAATATTTATAAATTAATGTATTTTGCGGGTTGGTGGGTTGACCCCGGAACCCGCTAACCCACATAAAACTCACGGGTGAAACCTGAACCCGTTTATTTTCACGAGTTCGCGGGTGGGCGTTGGTGAGGAAATTTTCGTAGGTACGGGTTTGGATTTTGCAAAACCCGTCCAAACCCAACACATTGCCATCCCTACTTGTTACCAGTTAATTTAGATAAAACAACAATTTTACCCTAAAATAATAATGAAAATAGTCAAATTATTTATCAAAAATAAAATCTTTAATAAACAAGAGAGAGAGAAAAAAAAAAAAAAAAAAACAAACAAACACCATGAACAACTTAACACAAAAACCTAATAATGAAATATAATATTACAGTTCTCTTTTAAGCATTCCCTTATTTTAACTTAAAGTAAGGACTTTGATGAAATATATCGATGTTAATGAATTTTGATATGATTATTTTATTTTATTTTATTTTATTTTTCGTGGATAATAAATTCAATGAAATCTAGTTGTATATAAAATTTAAAAAAAATTCAAGTTTTGAAAAATTAGCACTCCTCCACTTGGAACGATCGGCTCCATGGACTCTTATCCACAGAGCAAAAAATTTGAAATCTACTTGTATATAAAATCTGATATGATTTTTTTATTTTATTTTTTTTTTATGGATGATAAATTCAATAAAATATAATTGTATACAAAATTTCAAGTTTTGAAAAGTTATTACTCCTCCACTTAGAGCCGATCTGCTCAATAGAGGTAGTGGTGGCAATGTGGGCCAGCAAGGCCCATTTGTGCTGTTCCAAGCCAAGCCTGTTTTCAAAAACGGGGGCCCGCCACGTGCCAGTGCCTCATGTGTCATGCCGGTGGGTCGGCACGCAAGCCAACATTTTGTTTATATAATTTAAATATTTTAATTCAATTGTAGTACATTATAATATTGTTTAAACAATTTAAATTATGTAATTTTAATTGTAATTTGTTTGTCTTATTTATTATTTAAGTGCAATAAAAAAATGTAAAAAAATAGACAGATTTATTATTTTATTTAATAAAATAATTCAAAGAATAAATAAAGATAAAATATTAAAGAAAATAAAAAATACATGAAATTATGAAAATATGAAATGAAGAATTATTTATTTATTTCGGATTTTCAGTATTACATGATTGTCTCATTAAAAACCTTACCAAGAAAAACTCAGTGGGATAAAAACTTGGTAAAGGAAAAAGAGTGCAATCTCTAGCATACACGGAGTCGTAACGGACCCGTCTGAGTTCTGTTGTAGTTATGTCTAGGTTATAGTGTCTGCATGTTCGTGTCAAGACATGCATTTGTCTATATGCCTTTTCAAATGACCGATTCCCGACTTAGAACTGGTATATAAGAGTTTACAAAACTTACAACGATATTTTGTTGTGACTCTACCGTATGGGTTTGGTATTTATTCTTTGTCAAAACACTACCATACGACATATGTTAACTTTCTGGCTTTGGGACGTGATGTCGGTGTGGAGGCGAAAGGTCCCGTTGTCAGTTGGGTCGGTTTGGAAAGATCAAAATCATCATTGTCCATGTTAAGACCGTAGGGAAAAATAGTAAATTAGTAATATAGTATCAGAATAGTAGATTAGTAGTGTAGAGATTAGAGAGAGAGTGAGAGTAGAGAGAGAGAGAGAGAGAGTAAGAATGAAATTATGAAAATATGAAATGGTATAGAGAATGGAGATTAGAGAGAGTAATGGAGAGTTGGAGAATGGAGAGAATAAAAGATTGAGAGAAAGTATATGGAAATTAGAATGGATGGGGGTATTTATAGAAAAATTTGAAATGTGGGTAAAAATATAACATAGAAGAGATGAGGGGGTAAATTGTAATTTTCAACCATTTTTAAAAATTTGATCGTTTTCTGACGTCAGCAGCGGTCAAAAAATTCAAAATAAATATTAAAAAATGTTAAGTTGTGAACGGTAAAAAAAAAAAAAAAAACCAACGGTCGGCTTGACAAGCAAATCATGCTAGCCTGGCAGGCTGGGCTGGGCTGGGCTGGGCTAGGCCGGGCCGGGCCAATATGGCAGGCTGCAATTCTAGACCCGACCCCTTGACAGCATGGCGGCCATGCCTAGCCTGGCCTGTGAAACATGCAGGCCGTGCCGGGCCCACCAGGCCTGGCACATTTTGACACCACTAAATAGAGGAGAGAGTCTACTCCTAAACCTAGAAGGAGCAATCCAGCTGTGATTAGGGGGCTGTTTGTTTTTATGTATGAGATCTTTTTAGGACTTAATTCGAGTGAAATTCAATAAAGACTTAATAAACAAGTTATGATGATTATGTTTGTTTGTTTTTTTTTTTTTTTTAATGTCTAAAAATAAGCATTTAGTATTTTTATTTTTTTTCACTTTATAACATCTTAAATCAATAGTTTGACAATTTTATCCCTGCTATAAAGTCTAATTAATAAAAGCAATTGGTAATTTTTTTTCTCATCTGGTTCTTTCTCTACAGAAAACCAAAAGGTGGAAGTAGGTAGGCCATAGGGTTGCGTTCTGCTTTTTGGTAGTTGGCTCTCTTCTCCCTTTTCTTTTCTTTTATTTTATTTGCTCTAGTTTTGTGGTTTTGATCTTGCGTGGGTCTTTGTTTGTGTTTTGGGGTTCCAATTTTACGTGGGTCTTAATTGTGTTTTGGAGTTTGGTTTTGTATGGGTTTTGTTTGTGATGGCGATAGAGGACATCTCCTTTTCCTCCTCCATTCGCCGCCGGCCTCCATACACAAAGGGAGCCACAACCTCCTCTCTAAAATCCGCATCTCCTCCCATCGAATGACAAGAGGCTGACCAGCCTGCTGCAGTTGGAATCCGAGAGGATGCTGGCCGACCTCCTCCGGTCCCAAGGGGCGGCATCGCCGTCGACGCCTTCCTTGAGTTGAGTTGGTTAGATTATTCTAGGGTTTCTTTAAAATTGAAAATCTCAGAGAAAAAAATTGAATTTTAAATTTTTTCCAAGAAGTATGAATTGTTAAAGGGCATTTATGGAAATATACTTGAAGACTTTTCAGGAGTACTTATTACCACTTATAACTTAAATTAAGATAAAATGATTTGTTTGTTTTTTCAATTTATATCTTAAATTAAGATAAATATATCTGATAGAAAAAGTAAAAATTTAAGGTTCAAAATATTTACTTTAAGGTGCGTTTCATGTGGAAGGGAAAATTTTGAAGTAATTTTTTGTCTTTTATGTTTTTCTTAAATGGCATGGACCCCAACCCTTGGGGAATCTCACCTCACATTGGACCCCATCGAATTCAGGAAAGATAGAATGAATTATTTTTGTAGTGTTGTGCTTGGCGTTGAAGAATATTATTCTTCCATGCAATGGCATACCCAGGATTTTTTGTTAGGGTGGACTAAAACAAAACAATATATTTATATCAGATAAAATTGGAATGACGAAAAAAAAATCACATATGATCATATATTGAAAAACCCTAGATAGAACCATATATATAGATAAATAAAAAAGAAACAAAAGCAAAAAAAAAAAGAGGGAAAAATAAAAGAAGTGGAGGGGCACGCAGACCCTAAAACAATAAACTAAATAAGCATGAATGCCTCAACCGAAGGCAAAAAAACATGAACCAAACTAATGAAATAATCTAAATAAGATTAAGTGAACTTCGACATTACTAGAAAATTTCTTTAATTGAAAAACAAAAATACACCTAAATAGAGGAACACAATGAGTCTTAACCTTAAAAGTGCATATATATTAAACAAAATACATTAAAATTATGGATAACAAACTCAAAACACTAACTTGTTAATTACAAAACATAAATTTTAACCAAGAAAAATACATGAATTGAAGATAGATATTTTTTTAGAGTAATACTATATAACCCAAATAATTAACCAAAATTCAACCCAAATAATGTGGCAAGTGAGTTGTCATCACCATACAAATCATAGAATGATGTGGTCAATGACAAATCACTAGTCACATCATCAAGGACGTAATCAGGATTGAAGACAAGAGTATGCTAGAAAAAAAAAATTATTGAACATCGACATCACCTACTCACCTAGTTAGGAGGATATAGTGAGGCATCCCAGTAAAATATATATTCTAAATAAATACTTTATAAAATTTTATTTTATTTTTAAAAAATGAAATTAAATTATAAGAGAAATATGAAACACAAATGGGAACACTAATTAAATTATACAATATTCTTATATTAGTTTGATCCATTCTAAATATACTAATACAATGATCTGAGAAATTTAAAGAAATTCATTTAACAATATCGTTACTTTGTAAATTTAAAATTGGATTACTCCTAAAATCTAATTATCTATATTTAACAATAACCATAAAATTTCCATTAAAAAAAACAGAAGTTTAAAGTAACAAAATAAAATATTTAAAGCCATAATATTCACTCAAACATATCTAAATATTGAGGTTGATAAATAGATTGAACCAAGTGTGAAGAATGGAGAGAAAAAATTGTTATTATAAAAAGAAGAAAAAGGAAAGAAAGATTATATTTTTTTACTTTTACTAGGAATTAAAATTAATTATTTAATTAATTTTAATTCTTTTCTTTACTAATTTAATTTTTTTTAAGAAGGCCAAGGTGGGCTCACCTTAGCCCTCACACAGGTTCGTCTCTACACATCATTTGAGTTGATTTTTGGGCTAATTGTTTTGGTTATCTAGCATTACTGATTTTTTTTTTTAATGAATAATGCTAGACATCCTACATAAAATCTCAATTTCATCCCAATTCATGTGGTAGTTGCATGTGTCAAATGAAGAGTGGATACATATGGTAATTGAGATAAATCATCGATAATGTAAATCCACTCATAATTTGACACTTCAATTGCTACATGAGTTGTGATGAAAATTTTTGAATTTTAAATGGAATGTTTAGCATTATTGTTTTTTTTTTTATTTTATATAATTTTGTAATTCCAAATTTCGAAGAACCAAAAGAATTAGTTGGGAAGAGAGATAGATAGGGAAAGAATTGAGACATGACTCGTGTTAGAGGGAGAGAGAGAATTGGGACATAAAAGAGAGGGAAAAGGAGAGAGAATTGCTTTTGATGTTTGAGATGACCATATCTGACATGATGGGAGTTTCTCCCAATGTTGCCAGAAAAGAGAATCACTCTCATAACACAATATTTTATTAATTGTAATATATATATATTTGTAAAATGCTGACCCGGCTATAGCCTGGGTCAGCCCTCTATTGCGTACGCCCATGTATGTATATTTGATTTGAATATAAATCTTTTCTTAAAATATAAACTTTTTTTTTTTTTGAATATAAACATATTTATTCAACAAATTCGGAAAAAAAAAATGACTCATAGGTCAACGACTAGAAATAAAGCCAATATTTGACAGTTTGTCAGAAGAATACTAATATAAGTTGAAAGAAAAAACTCACTTTTTCTTCTCAATAAAGTGGTTGAATATCTGTCTGCCATAGTGAAATTGTTGTGTAATATTGATTGCTAGTTTAGCTATTATTCTTTCTTATAAAAGAATTAAGGAACTTTGATAGTGTCTTTGGTCTCATTGATTTTCTTGTCTTGGATGATTCTCACCAGATGCTCACCTCGTGCCTGTTGATCTACCGGAGATAGTTTCCTTAACAGGCAGGTAGAAATAACACTATCCTTATCTAATGTTATCCTTTGTACCTTTTCATTTTCATTATGTTTCCATGAGAATGCTTGTTTTTTTATCTTGAAAGTGACTTACTTGATTAGTACAAAATGTTAAGATGTTATGTGAAACATTAGGCATTATCTCTCGTCAAATCTAACAAAACAAATTGTGAGAAAATTTTGACAGAGGCATGCATATGCATTATGAAGCAATTTGGCATAATATTTTGTTGATGAGTTGTCATGATGTTAAAATGTTGATATAATGTTAAATTCTTGGTGATATGGCGCTATACAAGTACAATATTAAGTGGTTTAAATACAAGAAAAATAAGAAATGGTGTAGACTGTTTTTTGAAATATTTACATAATTATATACGATTACAGCTTTTCTGACTCCTACAAGGAGCTACTAACAATAGACAGTTTGTCAGAAGAATACTGATAGAAGTTGAAAGAAAAAACTCACTTTTTCTCCTCAATAAAGTGGTTGAATATCTATTTGCCATAGTGAAATTTTTGTGTAATATTGATTGCTAGTTTAGCTATTCTTCTTTCTTATAAAAGAATTAAGGAACTATGATAGTGTCTTTGGTCTCATTGATTTTAGTTTCAAACTTTCAATATATTTTTTTGATTTTATAAAAGAATTTTTGTGTAATATTGATGCTAATTCCACTTTTCTTGGTTTTCAAGCTTGGAATTGTCCATACTTTATTAAACGATTTGCAAGCTACAGTCCTGCAAACCACTTTGTCTCCTCAAAGATCTCAAGTCACTCTTCCCAAAGATCTCATATGATGTTGCCACATAGGTTTGGGTCTAAAATTTGGGTCACTTTTTTGAGTCCTCTAGCATTATTGTAAAAATATACTATTAAAAACTTCTTTTATTTTTTGAAAAGGACACACGTGGTGTTATCTCAAAATACGCCCCCCCCTGCATATAGGCATAGGCACATGGTAGAGGGGGCTGACTCGGGCTATAGCCAGGTCAGCTTTTTGTTAAAAAATAAAAATTTCTAATTTATTTATTATTATTTAATTAATAATAAAGTTAGGATGGTAGTTGTTTGTTTGTGTTTTTTTAAATATAAACTTTTTTTTTTTTTGAATATCAACATATTTATTCAACAAATCCGGAAAAAAAAAAAAAAAAAAGACTCATAGGTCAGCGACTAAAATCTTATCAATGACGAAGCTTTCAAAAAAATATCTGGTCCCGAATTAATAAATATTATAATATAAAATAAAATAAAAATCCGGAAAACAATTGATTTTCAATGTGGACCAAACTGGGTATATGTTTTTTAGAATTTAATTGCAATACTGTAGTTTTCCCCAAAAGTGGTGGATTGATCTGAAAATACTTTAGTTTTTTTCCTTCTTTTAAAGTAAGGATTTCCTTCTTTTATGTAGAATAACATAAAAGACAAAAAATTACTTCAAAATTTTCCCTTCCACATGAAACGCACCTTACTTTAAAAGAAGGAAAAAAAACTAAAGTATTTTCGGATCTCCACCACTTTTGGGGAAAACTACAGTGTTGCAATTAAATTCTAGAAAACATATACCCAGTTTGGTCCACATTGAACATCAATTGTTTTCCGAATTTTTATTTTATTTTATAATATCTATTAATTCGGGACCATGTATTTTTTTGAAAGCTTCGTCATTAGTAAGATTCTAGTCGCTGACCTATGAGTCATTTTTTTTTTTTCCAGATTTGTTGAATAAATATGTTGATATTAAAAAAAAAAAAGTTTATATTTAAAAAAACACAAACAAACATCTACCATCCTAACTTTATTATTAATTAAATAATAATAAATAAATTAGAAAGTTTTATTTTTTAACAAAAAGCTGACTCGGCTATAGGCCGGGTCAGCCCCCTCTACCATGCACCTCTGCCTATATGCAGGGGGGGACGTATTTTGGGACAACACCACGTGTGTCCTTTTCAAAAAAAAAAAAAATTAATAGTATATTTTTACAATAATGCTAGAGGACTCAAAAAAGTGACCCAAATTTTAGATTCAAACCTATGTGGCAACATCACATGGAATCTTTGGGAAGAGTGACGTGGGATCTTTGAGGAGACAGAAAGTGTTCTGCGGGACTGTAGCTTGCAAATCCTTTAATAAAGTATGGACAATTCCAAGCTTGAAAACCAAGAAAAGTGGAATTAGCATCAATATTACACAAAAATTTCACAAAAATTCTCTTATAAAATCAAAAAAATATATTAAAAGTTCGAAACTAAAATCAATGACACCAAAGACACTATCATAGTTCCTTAATTCTTTTATAAGAAAGAAGAATAGCTAAATTAGCAATCAATATTACACAAAAATTTCACTATGGCAGACAGATATTCAACCACTTTATTGAGGAGAAAAAGTGAGTTTTTTCTTTCAACTTCTATCAGTATTCTTTGACAAACTGTCTTTTGTTAGTAGCTCTTTTTAGAAGTCAGAAAAGCTGTAATCCTATATAATTATGTAAATATTTCAAAAAACAGTCTACATCATTTCTTATTTTTCTTGTATTTAAACCACTTAGAGCTTGTTTGGTTGGGCTTTTGAAAAACCTCTATCGGTAAAAGATCTACTTGCAGTAGATCTATTAAAAATAGAGTTTTTGAAAAAAAAAATTATAGTTTTTTGGTTGGTAAAATTTTTTTAAAAAAAAATCTATTTGGAAAAGCACCTCCCCATGAGCTTTTGCCTAGTAGATGTTTAAACTCTACTAGCCTCTACTCAATTTAAAATAGACAATCTCAAAAGCCCAACCAAACAACTTTAAAAAACTCAAATAGATGTTAGTAGATTTTTTGAGGCAGTAGAAAGCTCAACCAAACAAGCACTTAATGTTGTATTTGTATAGCGCCATATCACCAAGAATTTAACATTATATCAACATTTTAACATCATGACAACTTATCAAAAAAATATTCTGCCAAATTGCTTCATAATGCATATGCATTCCCCTGTTAAAATTTTCTCACAATTTGTTCTGTTAGATTTGACAAGAGATAATGTCTAATGTTTCACATAACATCTTAACATTTTGTACTGATCAAGTAGGTCACTTTCAAGATAAAAAACAAGCATTTTAATGGAAACATAATGAAAAAGAAAAGGTACAAAGGATAACATTAGATAAGGATAGTGTTATTTCTACTTGCCTGTTAAGGAAACTATCTCTGGTAGATCAACAGGTACGAGGTGAGCAACTGGTGAGAATCATCCAAGACAAGAAAATCAATGAGACCAAAGACACTATCATAGTTCCTTAATTCTTTTATAAGAAAGAAGAATAGCTAAACTAGCAATCAATATTACACAAAAATTTCACTATGACAGACAGATATTCAACCACTTTATTGAGGAGAAAAAGTGAGTTTTTCCTTTCAACTTCTATCAGTATTCTTCTGACAAACTGTCTATTGTTAGTAGCTCTTTTTAGGAGTTAAAAAAGCTGTAATCCTATATAATTATGTAAATATTTCAAAAAACAGTCTACACCATTTCTTATTTTTCTTGTTTTAAAACCACTTAATATTGTACTTGTATAGCGCCATATCACTAAGAATTTAACATTATATCAACATTTTAACATCATGACAACTCATCAACAAAATATTCTGCCAAATTGCTTCATAATGCATATGCATGCCCCTGTCAAAATTTTCTCACAATTTGCTTTGTTATATTTGACGAGAGATAATGCCTAATGTTTCACATAACATCTTAACATTTTGTACTGATCAAGTAGGTCACTTTCAAGATAAAAAACAAGCATTCTCATGGAAACATAATGAAAAAGAAAAGGTACAAAGGATAACATTAGATAAGGATAGTGTTATTTCTACCTGCCTATTAAGGAAACTATCTCCAGTAGATCAACAGGTACGAGGTGAGCATCGGTGAGAATCATCCAAGACAAGAAAATCAATGAGACCAAAGACACTATCAAAGTTCATTAATTCTTTTATAAGAAAGAATAATAGCTAAACTAGCAATCAATATTACACAAAAATTTCACTATGGCAAACAGATATTCAACCACTTTATTAAGGAGAAAAAGTGAGTTTTTTCTTTCAACTTCTATTAGTATTCTTCTGACAAACTGTCTATCGTTAGTAGCTCCTTGTAGGAGTCAGAAAAGTTGTAATCCTATATAATTATGTAAATATTTCAAAAAACAGTCTACACCATTTCTTATTTTTCTTGTATTTAAACCACTTAATGTTCTACTTGTATAGCGCCATATCACCAAGAATTTAACATTATATCAACATTTTAACATCATGACAACTCATCAACAAAATATTCTGCCAAATTGCTTCATAATGCATATGCATGCTCCTGTCAAAATTTTCTCACAATTTGTCCTGTTAGATTTGACGAGAGATAATGCCTAATGTTTCACATAACATCTTAACATTTTGTACTAATCAAGTAGGTCACTTTAAAGATAAAAAACAAGCATTCTCATGGAAACATAATGAAAATGAAAAGGTACAAAGGATAACATTAGATAAGGATAGTGTTATTTCTACCTGCTTGTTAAGGAAACTATCTCCGGTAGATCAATAGGTACGAGGTGAGCAACCGGTGAGAATCATCCAAGACAAGAAAATCAATGAGACCAAAGACACTATCATAGTTCCTTAATTCTTTTATAAGAAAGAAGAATAACTAAACTAGCAATCAATATTACACAAAAATTTCACTATGGCAGACAGATATTCAACCACTTTATTGAGGAGAAAAAGTGAGTTTTTCCTTTGAACTTCTATCAGTATTCTTCTGACAAACTGTCTATTGTTAGTAGCTCCTTTTAGGAGTCAGAAAAACTGTAATCCTTTATAATTATGTAAATATTTCAAAAAACAGTCTACACCATTTCTTATTTTTCTTGTTTTTAAACCACTTAATATTGTACTTGTATAGCGCCATATCACCAAGAATTTAACATTATATCAACATTTTAACATCATGACAACTCATCAAAAAAATATTCTGCCAAATTGCTTCATAATGCATATGCATGCCCCTGTCAAAATTTTCTCACAATTTGTTCTGTTAGATTTGACGAGAGATAATGCTTAATGTTTCACATAACATCTTAACATTTTGTACTGATCAAGTAGGTCACTTTCAAGATAAAAAACAAGCATTCTCATGGAAACATAATGAAAAAGAAAAGATACAAAGGATAACATTAGATAAAGATAGTGCTATTTCTACCTACCTGTTGCCACATAGATTTGGGTCCAAAATTTAGATCCTTAGTAGCATGGGGGCCGTGCCTAGCCTAGCCCACGAAACACGTGGGCCATGCCGGGCTCACCAGGCCCGGTACATTTTGATACCACTAAATAGAGGAGAGAATCTACTCCTCAACCTAGAAGGAGCAATCCAGCTGTGATTAAGTCTAAACTTGAGGGTTTGTGCAATTTTCTCTAATTTAAAATTATTCTTTGAATAGCCACGTGACTCAAGCTGCAAACTATGTTACTTTGCCCTATTGAATTCCCATGTTCTAAATTAAATACAAGCAGAGTATCTTTAAAAGCTTCACTTTAGGGCCTTTGGCAATATTGCAAGCAAATAGAGAAATTTTATTGTATTAACAGACATTAATGTGACAAACATTAAATTACACCAATCTGAACAACAAAAACAAAACAGACTGTTTCAGTTTCACTTAACAATTAAAAATTTAAAATAGGCAAATAGCATCCAAGAAAGCAGTCAAAACAAATAGTCAATAATAAATAAATAAAGCATGTTAGGACAATCATTTGTGTCTATCTACTACTGCCTATTGGTCTAGGATTGAAAATGGACACAGGCGGCGCGTGGTATAACATCAGGGAGATCAGGGCCTCTAGTCCAGTCACCGGAGGCGGTGTTGTAAACCAAAACAAGGGCTTGTTTGAAACCTCTCAAAGACCTACCACTCCTCCTTAGCAAATCATCAATACAACCCATCACTTGAACCAAACACACCTTATCTCCTATACCCACACAACTGAACTTCACTCTACTGTCTACTCTCACTTGTCCCGGCAACGGCGGACTTTTTATTCTACTCCACTCCCCAAAACCACGCGATTTTCTACGCGCGTCGAACCTCCAAAACGACAGCTCCACCGCATGATTCGCTAGAATGTAAACGTATCCCATGGCTGCGCAAGCACCCACCACGCACCCTCCACCAGGCAATGCACGGCTTCTCAACCACGCACGCGCCTCCACGTCATACAAATCCATCGAGCTCGCATACAACACATGCGCTTCCCTCCTCCCCGCCGCCATCGCCGCACCCTCGCCGCCCATTTTCAAGCCGCCGATCACGTAGAAAACTCCGTCCACCGACGCTCCTATGCAGCCGTAACGGACCCTCGGAGCGTGAGAGACCACGCGCCATGTGTCGGTTTCCGGATCGTACTCGTCGACGGTGGCTGATTGTGTGGAAGTGGAATAAGCACCGCCGGCGACGTAGATTTTAGCAGAGACGACGGCGGAAGCGAACTTTTTTCTAGGGAAAAGCATGGGAGAGCAAGAAAGGAGGGTTCGAGTCCAAGTATCGTATCGAAGCATTGCATTTCGACCGATAATGAAGATTCGAGGACCGATGGCGGAGAGTCGAGCTTGTGATAGAAATGACTGGAAATTAGCGAAGGAGAGAGAGTTAAGTGGGAGAAAGGGGAAAGGGTGGAGGACCCAAGAAGAACAAGTAGTGTCGTCGTCGAAGATGAGAGTGGCGGAGTGGAGGGTGGTGGAAGAGAGGGTGAAAAGGGAGTGGTGGAGGAGGTGGAGGTGGCGGCGGAGATGGAAAAAGGAAGGGGAGAGGAGGAGGCGGGACCAGCGGCGGGAGACGAGGGAGAGAGAAGGGAGAGAAGAGGAAGGGACTCTGGAGAGGCATTCTAAGAGGAGGTCGTCTGGAAGAGAGGAGATGTCGGTGGTTGTCGTTGTGGTGGTGGTGGTGATGATGATTGATTGGTGGATGTTGGTATTTGGATTTGGATTTGGAAAGCATGATTTCATTAGCCATGAGAAGTGGCGTGAGTTGCTGCAGCTCTCTGACATTTTTTTTTTTTTTTTTTTTTTTGTTGGTTGGAATAATGTTTTCTGATATTTCAAGGCCAGCCCCAATAGACTCATCACCCGTGAGTGTATGAGACAGATACATCCTTTCCCTTTTTTTTTCTTTTTTTTTTTCTTTTCTTTTTTCACGTGTCACCTCCAAATCTCCGATGTTGTTGTTGTTCAAACCTCGATCATATCTCAAATCTCCGTTTATTGTACGAATATCAGGGCACATTGCACAAACACTGCTATTGTTTGTCAAAATTACATGGAGACGACGGTTGTGTGCATGTGCTCAAGAACTTCCCTAACTTTTGAAAATCGTTAACTCTTAATAGCCAGGGGCAATATAGTCTTTTTGATCAAATATAATAAAATGAAAAAAAAAAAATTAGAGATGAAGAAATTTCCCCATCTCACCATTTGTAAAATAAATATTAATTTCAAAAAGTATCATATTCATCTTCATTTTCCTCAAACATCAATAACATCTTCTTCACTCAGATATCGTAACTATATCTTTTCCTTGCCCAAACATTGAAATTAAAATAATTAACTATTTATTAAAAATTTAAAATAAAATCAATTACACCACCAATGAAAGGAGCAAATCGGTCCTCCACGAAGAGCATATTTGCTCCTCGCAAAGGAGAGGTCTACTTTTCACGAATAAGCAAACTCCATCTCATTTTTTTTTTTTTTTTTTTTTTATAGTGATGTTGAACTGTTTTGAATTGTGGGTTTGTAGAGAGACTTTTTGTTTTGAGAGATTTTGTGGTTGCCTATTAGGTGTTTGATAATTTTGGTGAGAGAAGTAAAAGAGAGGGAAGAAATTGAGTGGACGAAATGCAACATTTCTCTTTGTTTCTATTTGATATTCCACGTATATTTTCTGTAATGTCATTTCTTTTATGCAGAAATGATATTGTAGCTTTGTAAATCATAAAGATTTGAGTTTCTTTGTTTTTGGGTGTGCTCTGTTTTATTTCAGCTTTAGTTGATTTTGATATGAGATTTTTTTTAGATCCCATTTCAATGACTTGTATCAATATTGTTTTAAGGTTTTCATTGTTAGATCTAATACTCAATTGTTAGTCAAGTTTGGATTTTGGTGTGTTTGATGAAGTAGAATTGATCATTATCTTTAAGTATTATTTCTATAAGGGCAAAGGTGACATTGCCCCTTATTTGTGGCTAATTAACGGTGGTCAACGGTTGACATCCGTTAGTCAACAGATCAAAAGGTATGTTTATATTATTATGATATTTTTATGAGTTTTAGTGTAATTATATATACAATCAAGGTATGTTTGTACAATTTGTCCAAGAAAATATAATCATTTTGGAGCCTCTGTCCTTCTATCCTTGAAAAGTTCCCCTAACCAATCCCAATTCCATGTTGGATATTGCACTTGATGCAAGACTTGCGCCTCCATTATTAATCTCAAAACAACTTTACTTCATCCCATAATTGAAAATAATATAAAACACTTATTGTCACGTTTAAACACTAAAATAAATTTGTTTTTTTACACATACTCTTATTATGGAAAAAATTCAAAACGACATCATGTATATCAAAATAATTCATTCTTTAAAAGTAAGTTTGAAGTTATTTTTTGTATATATATTTTTTCTTTTATTTCTTTTTCTTTACATATAATATCAAATTTTTAATTAGGTTGTATAGAACGAAAATGCAAATTCAGGTTGAAGCATAAAAAGTGTAACAGAGGGAGACTTTATTTTTAATTTTTTCCATAATAAGAAATAATCAAGACGAAGAAAAAAAATATGTAACTCAAAAAGAAAAACAAGTTATCAAGAGAGAAATGGGCGCATGGGGATAGATAGTTGAACGCACTTGTTGTGTTCTGAGAGACGAGCGTCTTCGCGAGAGTAGTGTGCACGCGCCGCCTGTTTTCTTCGTAATCTACGTGTTTTTTTGCGTTCTTTTTTGCTGCCTTCTCCTTTTCCTCTGTGGAGATGGAGAATCCAAGCGAGGTTTTCTTTTTCTCTGCTCAACAATCGATCCAGAGTGATGTTAGTGAAAGGCCTCCCCTGAATCTGGGTATTGGAGGCACTCCCAAACGTGCGAGAGCTGAGTCTGATGTCCTTGGTTGCCATGAGATCCCAAGGAAAGAAGATGGAGGAAGTTTCAAGTCTAAGCTATTGAGTATGTCGAGTCCGAGCTCGTGGTCTGGGTTTGAATCCAACAGTGGAAAACTGATAATTGAAGAGGATGACATCACGATTGCAGATGGCCCTAGTGGACCTATGATGAAATTATCTCCCCATTTGAAAGAACAACTACATAAGCCGTGGGCCAATGCTTTATTGTTGAAGAATATGGGTCGAAATCACTCTCTGAGTTTCATGACTACGAAATTGACACAAAAGTGGGCGCTAATTGGACACTGGCATCTGACAGATTTGGGTGAGGGATGCTTTATGGCTAGATTCCAGATGAAAGCAGATTTGGAGTATGTACTCACAAGTGGACCTTAGGTAATCATGAATGAATATCTGGTAGTCCAACGGTGGAAACCTAATTTTGTCCCTGGAGAGGATGCGATCAAAAGTATGCCAATATGGGTTAGGCTCTCTAAATTGCCAATGGAGTGGATGGTATCTGACCTATTATGGAGTATTGGTGGTATGTTGGGAAGGATGTGTAAGGTTGATCCGGTCACTGAGAATCAAGCTAGGGGAAGATTTGCTAGGATATGTGTAGAAATTGATATTACTAAGCCACTGGTAGGGTATCTCAACATTGAGGATAGGGCCATTAAAGTGGAGTATGAAAGCCTTGGATCCTTATGCTTCAAATGTGGCAGTATGGGCATAATAAGGAAGGTTGTAGGGAGGGTGTAGTTGAGCCAATGCATGAAGAGAATGACTGATCCCCAACCTCCCACAGAAAAGGAGACCACACCTTATGGTCCATGGTTGCTAGTTTCTTATGGAAAACAGGGGAGTAGAAATTTTGCAGGGTTTAGAAATGGTGCGGGTGGCAGTGCTAGGAATGGTACTAATTCAGTAATGGGTATGTGGTTTGCTAAGGATGGTGCTGGTGGCCACAGTAAGTTCAGTAATGATAGCTCTAGAAATGGGCTTGCTAGAAGGGCCAGTGAAGCCAATGTTAGTAAACATGATTACAATGCAGACATAGGCCTGCAAGAACATTTGAAGAATGAAGAGTTGTTAAGAAGACTGACGAGGGTTAATGCTATAGGAAATAGATTTTGAAATTTTGAATGAGAGATGGAAAAAGAAT